>JAKJXP020000009.1:0-496098 GCA_022225965.2 Diatrype stigma
GGGGGGCGAGAGTCGGTGTTGACCCGTGAAACCCGAGAAGAAAGACATTGGTTGGCTTGCCTGACGTAGCCTCTCTTTCAACTCTGGACCAGCTGTCCCGTCTGAGATTATCAACTCCAATGGTTTTTTCCCCTTTTCACGCGGTCCTATCCAGTCCATGCAATTTACGAAGTTACTTGGTAAATACGCCAAGCTCGTGGGGAAGGCAATGGAACCACTGCACCTCAGGAGGCTGGCCGACATCTACGCGCGTCCATGGGCCAGCTTCTCTGAGCCATATAGCAGTCGGGCGACATAGCTGACAACCGCCGATGAAAAACGGCCAAACGAGATTGACAAACCCTATTGGTCTCTGATTAACCATCTTTTCTGAAAGGGATTGGCGTGCGCGCGCGATCGCTTACTTTGGTAGCCTTTCATGTACCAGCTATGGTCACATTTCACGTGTTCATACACGTACCACCGCCCACCCTCTTTCAGATATCCATAGAGCTCCCTAATGTTCTTCTCCGGTTCCGGGATGCTGCATAGACACAGGATCGACACGATGCAGTCGACAGATCCCTTCTCGATGCGGCCGTCCCATTTCTTGGGGTTGTCAAGGTCTTCGATGCCCACGGGCACGATCTGGTAGATGTCCTCCAGGCCTGCCTTCTCGACGTGTCGCTGTATGCTGGCGTGCTGGTCCCGGTTCGGCTCGACGCCGTACACGCGCGTGACTTTTTGGCGCCGGCTCTTGTTGGGAGCAGCCTCCCCGGTCCCGGTCTTGCTCCTACCCTCACCCTCACCCGGCACCTGGTGGAGATGCCGGTTCGAGAAGATGTCGACCCAATACCCGGAGCCAGCCCCGATTTCGAGGACGGTGCCCCCGATGCCGGGACCGGTCGCCTCGTCGACGACCTTGCCGCCGCTCGTGCGCCCTTCCAGCAGCGGTATGACGACCCCCTCGCACATCAGCTTCACGTTGGGGCCGACCCAGCCCCAGAACCTGCCGAACCACGCGTCGCGCAGCTTCCGTGGCGACATGAGCGTGCGGTACTCGCGCCCACGGATGAGGGAGGCCACCGTACCCGGAAAATCATAGGCAGACTTGGACATGAAGATCCAAGGGTGGAGAAGTCCCGAGAGAACCTCCAAAGTGCGTCTGATGAAGTCCGACATGACGAGGGATCGGAAGAAATACACTGAAGCAATGGTCGGTCCAGTCCACTATTGTCTGTCCTATACTTGGCTGCTTGATGCTCTGATGAGCATCTAGTAGTTAGGGGTAGATGCCGGAAACCGAAACCAAGTGCCCTCGCCCATGTGAAATTTTATGGTAGGAAAAGGAGGCAACTTCGAATAAGCACACCATGCGGGGAGAAGACACCTTTTATAAGTCCCGCACTTGGAATTAGTGGAGACCCAAAGGCGGCTTGAAGGATTGAAGTCGGCCGTACTCGTTGTGATAGAGGTATCATGATGGTTTTCACGTGAAACCACACCTAGTACTTATGCACCATCTTGGAAATAAGACAGCTTTTGTGCTACATGCAAAGAAGCCATTTTGCTTGATACTGCTTTTGCCATTAATCAGACCTTTATGCATGGAGTAGAGGAGTCGATAGTTGGATTACTTTGTGAGGCTATCAGCATTATATAAGCTAGTCAGGGGCTGATAAAAGATCTGACAACAGCTGTCTGGTGTACTTGGCCCTAATCCGAGGTGGCCTGTCCAAGTTTCCGTATAATAGTGCCCAACCTTGAAGAAGTTGTCGAAAAGAGCAGGCACGGTAAGGGCTTTGTATTTCTTCCATTGAAGCTCGGGAGGCCCCAATAACTTCGTGGGCCTGTCTTGTATCTGTGCTCATAAAGCCGCATTCTATATCTTCTCGATGCAACCCCTTCCTCCACTAGCTGTGCTGCCTGTCTTGGCATATCGATACCAAGCACAAAAGCTCGAGCGAAATAAACTGATAAGCCACCCAGCTAAAAAGGGGCGTGGCTGCTGCCATTAGATGCCCATCCAGCTCCCACGAGTCTGTCATTCTATAGTTAGCTATGAAGAAAACCCCCCTCCCCGCTAGCGTATCAAAGGATGAGACTGTCTCCATGTGATACTATGACTGCGGCGATGTGAACTTCATGCCGGTGACATGTCTCCTACGTGGGATAAGCCGGGGCTGTCCGTTGGTTTGCTGTAAGATCTATCCGCTGGGATACAGACATTAGCCGGTACCTAGTTTTTCATTGTCCATCCTATCTAAGTATCCAGGGTACGTTGATAACCACCCATGGTTTGAAGGGTGATCGCAGATCGACTATGCCTAGGTAGGCATTTGGCCATCGACTAAGCGAGCTGAGCACAAAGGATGCTATTCGGGGAAAACGGGGATAGCAAAAGAAGGAGAAGAGAACAAAATACAATAAATAAGTCATGTCTTATATTGCACGATCCTTCTATGAGTCTAGCTTGATATTATCATTCATCACAATTCATCCTTCTTCGTATCTTGCCCTTGGCCGGCATCGCCCGACGGCTCCTCAAGGTCCGGCCTCCCGCTGTCCTTGTGGAGGTCGATGTTGTACTTCCCCCGCCACTTCTCCCACACGGTCCAGAACTCCTTCTGCATGTCGGACTCCATCTGGTCGGGCAGCACGACTGCGTACTCGACGTACAGCTTGCCGAACTTGGTCTCGTGGTAGACGGAGTCGCCGTGCTCGTCCCACACGGGCATGCCCTCGCCCTCGACGGTGTCGACGTGGCCCGGCTGGACGACCTCGCCGCGCGGGCGGCCCAGGCGCACGACGTGGCCGTCGAGGTGGGTCAGGTTGCGGGTCCAGTCGCCCATCCAGGCCTCGCGCAGGGACAGGACCTCGCGCCAGAACAGGTCGTCGCCCTTGCGGCGGAAGAAGGCGCCGTCGACGCGGTCGGGGTTGTCGTCGGGGTCGGGCTCCTTCTCGACGAGCGTGACGTGCAGGTCGCCGGCGATGTAGTCGGGGCTGGCGTCGGCCTCGTTCTCGTAGACGACCTGGGCGCCGGCGGCGACGCCGCGGTCGATCTTGAGCGACACGGTCGTCGGCTTGCGCAGGACGCGGGCGCCGGCGCACACGGGGCACTTGTGCTTGATGGTCTTGCCGCGCCCGCCGCACGCGTCGCACTGCGTCTGGATCTGCTGGAACATGCCCGGGGCGAGCTGGTGCTTGATGATGCGCACGCCGTGCCCGCCGCAGTGGCGGCACGTCTCGACGACGCCGTCGGCCGAGCCCGTCCCGTCGCACTCCTCGCAGATCTGCTGCTTGTCCCACTGGAACTCCGTGTCCATGCCGTTGTAGAAGTCGCGCAGCGAGATGCCCACCCGGATCTCCTGGTCGCGCCCGCGCGGCGTGCCCCGCTGGTAGTGGCCCCCGCCCCCGAAGAAGCGGCTGAACAGGTCGAACGGGTCGTGGTGGCCGCGGGCCCCCGCGCCGCCCTGCTGCCGCTGCTTCAGGCCGTCGTGCCCGTACTTGTCGTAGATCTTGCGCATCTCCGGGTCGATCAGCGCCTCGTAGGCCTCGGCGACTTCGACGAACTTGCCCTCGGCGGTTGTGTCGCCCCTGGATAGTGGTGGAAGAAGAAAACGCGTGTTAGTCGGGGGGACGGGGGGACGGACAAGGACGACACGGGCTAACTCGCGGCGGGAAATGGGGTGATCGGTAAACGATGGAGGAAAGACTCACGGGTTCTTGTCGGGGTGGTATTTCTTGCTGAGCTGTCGATACGCCGACTTGATCTGCTTGTCGCTGGCCTGGCGGTCTATGCCAAGCACTTTGTAGTAGTCTTCGGCGCAGAGGACGAGCTGCACCAACCCGAGGCAGAGGAGCAGCAGAGCTGCCCCGCGAAATAACATCTTGCCAGCCTAAGCCAAAATAACCGGCAATTCGAACAGGTCCAGAGTCTGAGCCGCGGGCGGGCTAGTCGAGGATATGTTTAGGTGTTCGAGACAGGGCTATGATGGAGATAGCGGCAGCATAGGGGCGGACGGGACACTTGACAGCGACCTTCTCAATGGAAAGGCTGTCCTTTTACACATTAGTAGACAGGCCAGCTACAAAGTAATTTCAAGACGAGGGGCTGGTTTTGCGTCAACTTCCACTATATACCAAGGTAGGTAGATAGTTTGCAGTTGCAATTCAAGATAATTGGTTCTTAACTGGAAACAGCTTCCCTCGAGATATCGTCAACGTGTTAACTAAAACGACATCAATTGAGCTGAACTTAAAGAGATAAGATAAGACAAACGTCACTAGAAGCTTGGCAAAGGAAGCTAAGACAAGCTAAGGCTATGATTGGGCAGATTGGTCTCGAAGCGGAAAGCTCCAGTTATCCAAGTAACTACCGTATTCAAGTATCGGGGGATGTTGTACGCCACTGAAGCTCCACTACAAGATGACCTGGACTGCCTGGACTGCCTGGACTGCTGGGGGTGCGTTGGAGAGGCTGAAGGTTCGCTGAGAATCTCGGCATCTCGGTATCATCAACTGGAACTTCGACCTTGCCTTGACTTTGGGAAATCGCAACTGTCTAAGTATCCAACGAGCCTGGCTTCAAGGTTCGCAAATAACAAACCATTTGACCAACGTCATCGCGCAATCTGCTTTTACTTACCCGGCTATGTGGTTTTGAGAAGCACGCTGTCTATTCCCGTTCGTTGCTACTGGACCGGTCTACCTACTAGGCTGCTGGTCGAAGCACTCTCCCTTCTACGCGACCAACATCCTCGACATTGACAGCTGCCATGAGTGCTAAACGTTACGCGTTTGTCCCCATGGGAGACGAGGAGGTTGGGCCTCAGAAAGTAGAGAAAGACAAGAAAAGACGGAAACACCGGCATCGTGAAGATGACTCCGATCGCAAACCGCGCCATGCCCGAAGCCGTAGCCGCTCACCGCGCCGCGAATCGCACAAGCATCGACCTAAAGCATTGAGACAGCGCGGCGATGACAACGACGATGATCGTTGGGGTGATGAGGAGGAGCCCGAGTCTCTAGTTCCGGCCGATGACGAACCAGAGTTCAAAGAGTCAGCTTCCAAGCGCGTGAAGTTCAGCCACGACGACGATGATCGCAAGGATGGCGACGAGCGCGGTAATGACTCTGATTCTGATGCAGCTCGCGATCGAGCAGAAAGGGAGGCGTTTTCCAAGCGCCTGAAGGAACGCGACGAAGGAAAATCCAAGAAATCCGACAACAACAACAAGGGTAATAAGGAACGTCAACGATTAGCCGAAGACCTCGCCTCGAACCGAGCCGCTATGCCAGACCTACGCCAGCGATCGCGCCAGGACTATCTCAAGAAGCGAGAGGCAGAGCGGCTAGCTTTACTGCGGAAACAAGTGGCTGAGGAGACGGCGGAACTGCGAAGCGGTATACGGCTGTCGGAAAAAGAAAAGGCAGAGTTTGCAAAGAACCGAGAGATATTACGCCTTGCTGAAGAGCGTTTGCGCATCGACGACCACCGCGATGGCTACTACATGCCCGAAGATTACATCACCGAGAAAGGCAAGATCGATAAGAAGCGGAAAGAGGATGCGCTATACAAGCGCTACGTGGAAAGGGACGAATACGGTCAGGAGAAGTTCGTCACGGAACATGAAGAATGGGAACGGGAACAAGCACAAAAAGCGAAAGCGCAAATCAATCGTGCCGAGCGCGAGTACGAAGGCGACTATGAACTGCTCCTCGATGAAGATCAGTTCATACAGTGGAGCCACGACACGACGTTGGCTGGCGAGGGCAAAACATTGACCAAAGAACAGCGGTTCTTAGATGCTCAGATAGAAGCTGCTGAGAAGAAGGCGCTGTCCATTCAGGAGACCCGAAAGAGTCTACCTATCTTCGCTTACAGGGACGAGTTCATTGCTGCCCTTGAGCAGCATCAGATCCTTATCATTGTTGGCGAAACCGGTAGCGGGAAAACCACCCAACTGCCGCAATATCTACATGAGGCAGGCTACACGAAAGACGGCCTCAAGGTTGGCTGTACTCAGCCCCGAAGAGTTGCAGCCATGAGCGTAGCTGCTCGAGTTGCAGATGAAATGGGAGTAAAGGTCGGTAACGAGGTTGGCTACTCCATCCGGTTCGAAGACAACACGAGCGACAAGACGATACTGAAGTACATGACTGATGGCATGTTGCTACGTGAATTCATGACGGAACCGGATCTTGCCGGGTACTCAGCATTGATGATTGACGAAGCCCACGAAAGAACTGTTCATACAGATATCTTGTTAGCCCTAGTCAAGGATCTGTCAAGGGAACGGCCGGATCTGAAACTCCTAATATCTTCTGCTACAATGAATGCGGAGAAGTTCGCTAACTACTTCGACGATGCTCCGATTTTCAACATTCCCGGCCGGAGATACCCTGTCGACATCTACTATACTCCTGCACCAGAAGCAAACTACCTGGCTGCTGCCATTACTACCGTTTTCCAAATCCACACCACACAGGGCAGTGGTGACATCTTGGTATTTTTGACAGGTCAAGATGAGATTGAGGCGGCGGAACTGGAACTTACGGAAACGGCAAGGAAGCTAGGCAACCGTGTGAAGGAGCTCATTATATGTCCTATTTACGCAAACCTGCCTTCGGATTTACAATCGAAGATCTTCGAACCTACCCCGCCAAATTCTCGCAAAGTTGTACTAGCAACCAACATTGCCGAGACGAGTTTAACCATCGACGGCATTGTGTATGTTATAGATCCAGGTTACGTCAAGGAAAATGTGTTTAATCCAACGACCGGAATGTCAAACCTTATAGTCGTACCGTGTTCTCGGGCCTCTGCCAACCAGCGGAGTGGCCGAGCCGGTCGTGTAGGTCCTGGAAAGTGCTTCCGCCTCTACACCAAATACGCCTACTTCAACGAAATGGACGAGTCGACAACCCCCGAGATCCAACGCACTAACCTCAACGGCATCGTCTTACTTCTAAAGTCTCTGGGCATCAACCAGCTTCTGGAGTTCGAGTTCATGGACCCGCCACCTACAGAGTCCCTGATCGGGGCTCTCAACCAGCTGTTCGCCCTCCAGGCATTGAACCACAAAGGAGAGTTGACGAAGGTGGGGCGGCAGATGGCCGAGTTCCCGACCGACCCGATGCTCGCCAAGGCCGTGCTGTCCGCGGACAAGTACAAGTGCGTCGACGAGGTGCTGTCGATCGTGTCGATGCTCAGCGAGGCCTCGGCGCTGTTCTTCCGGCCCAAGGACAAGAAGATCCACGCGGACAGCGCGCGCAACCGCTTCACCGTCAAGGAGGGCGGCGACCACCTGACGCTCCTCAACATCTGGAACCAGTGGGTGGAGAGCGACTTCTCGCCGGTGTGGGCGCGCGAGAACTTCCTGCAGCAGCGGTCGCTGACCCGGGCGCGCGACGTGCGCGACCAGCTGGCGAAGCTGTGCGAGCGGGTCGAGGTGGCGCCCTCGTCGAGCGGGGCGGCGAACCTGGAGCCGATCCAGAAGGCGCTCACGGCCGGCTTCTTCCCCAACGCGGCCGTCATGCAGCGCGACGGCACCAGCTACCGCACCATCAAGAACAACACCACCGTCTGGCTCCACCCCAGCTCCGTCCTCATGAAGTCCGACCCCCCCGAGAAGACGGTCCTCTACCACGAGCTCGTCCAGACCACCAAGGAGTACATGCGCAGCTGCATGCCCATCCAGCGCCGCTGGCTCGCCGAGGTCGCCCCCCACTTCCACAAGCGCAAGGACATCGAGGACCTCGACGACCGGAAGCGCATGCCGAAGCAGCAGGGGAAATAGGCGGGTGCAGGAGCAGGAGCAGGAGCAGGAGCAGGGGGTGAATATGTGGGTGTTGCAACCGGGGAGTAGTAATCGGGTATAATAGGAGATGGCATATTCTCGATGTGGGCATGGATCAGATATATATTAGGGGAGGCGCGAGCGGGAACATTACATACCTAAGGTAGAGCGAGGATAGGACAATTTAATGACCACTTACGTGACTAACAGGCTTGTTCCTTCGTTCATTTGAAACATGCTCTACATCCAACCCAAAACGCTTTTTATCGACGGCTATCGTGAAATTCTAATATATTGCGCTCTTGTGCACACCCTACATTTTTTAATGTGCTGTCATACTCATATCTCATCAAGAGTAGACACCGATGTCAAAGAGAAAATAGAGGCAATCAAAAATCAGTCTCAGATGGGCAGTGTGATGTGGTAAAGTAGAGTGATAAATGAGTTACGAGAAAAGTGTATCTATCCAAATATAAATCATCAATGAATAAATAAATAAAAAAATTCGTGATATCATCATGATCGTCGTGACCGTACCGTCAATCGTCATCATACCAAACCCAGCCGCAACCGGTATACACCTCCTTCGTGTCATGAACTGCAAGTAAACCACCACCACCAACCAATGAGGTGATGGAAGTTCCGCTCTCCGCCCCCTTTCGTACCTCCTAGCCAACATCAGACATATGTCGCGTAATATAGTAAAAATGTAGAAATTTGAGACAACGACCACCACCACAACAACAGACAACGCGTGACTGGGTCTTCCGATAGCCCTCTCTCGTCCGTCCCTTCCCTCACCACATTAGCACTATCTGCCTCGCACGCACGCTTGCAAGCAAGACCACCCAGAAAAAACGACGGACTCCCCTTCCGACCTACTCAGTAATCCGAGTCCGGACTCGGCCCCCTCTTGCTCTCTCTCCTCCTCCTCCTGCGCCACCGTCGTTGAACCGGGCTCAGGCCTTCCTCACCATCTGATTCGGCAGCACTAGCACCACCAGCATCATCGTCGTTGATTCTCGGTCGTTGTTTTTTCGTCTTCTTACCCCTACCGCTCCCACTTCCATTCTCACTATCACCAGAACCCTCTAATGGGGGAAGAAGCCCGCCGCCACCACCTTTGAGGACATCGCTCAGCAAGCCGAACCAGCTGGTCCGCCCCTCCAGCACGTCGCCGATCGTGCGCGCGATGTTGTCGACGACCTCGGGGTCCGTGCCCCCGACGCCCCAGGAGCCGCGCACGCGCCAGCCATCATCGTCATCGTCGTTGTTGTGACCGTGACCGTGACCGTGACCGCGCCGGGAAGGGCGATACTCGAAGTCGCCCCGCCGGCTCGCCCAGCGCCGCCGAGCGCTGTCATCATCGTCGTCGTCGAGCGGCCGGCCGGACGAATCGAAGCGGTCCGGCAGGACCTCGACCTCGCCCTCGCCGTCGTTGTTGCCGTCGGAAGCTGACGAGTCACGCCTGCGCCGTCTCGCGAGGGGGCGACGGTCCGACGACGGGTCCGAGCCGGAGCGCCGCCGCGTGTAGCCGGGGCGTGGCCGGTACTTCTGGGGAAGAAGCGCGACTTGGTCTACTTCCGGCTTCGCGGGGGATGCTGGTTCTGGTTCTGGTTCTCTTGGCTCTCTCGTTGACGGGTGGGTGGTGCCGGCGCGGTCGGTGGAGGTCTCTTCGCGGTGCCGTCGGAGGGTTTGGGAAGATTTGGGGGAGAGCGGGATGAATTGGACTTTGGGTGGAGGGGAGTGGGAATGAGAACGGGAGCGAGAGCGGGAGCGGGATCGGGATCGGGAGGTTGGCGGCTCGGGAGCGGGAGCGGCGACGGGGGAGGATGACCGAGACCGAGACCGAGACGACGAATGGGGCTCATTGCGGGCCCCGTTTAGTGCATCTGTAAACATAATGTCAGTAGCTTGCATAGAAATGTCTTCTACGAGCAAAGAGCAGGACAAAACATCGCTCTTTTCTTTTTTTGTCAAAAAACTCAAAGACGCACCCTGCTCACTGCTAGCCGTGCCCCGAGAAGATTCTTGATGAGGATGATGATGATGGTGGTGGTTGTCATCGAAATGCACGTGATGACTCACATTATCAGGGCCGGGCGGGTAGCCGGCACCGGGCGGAGGAGGTCCTGGTGGCGGAGGCGGGTAGTTCGTGTAGTCTTGCGGGTTGTAGTGGGCAGGCGGTGGAGGTGGAGGAGGGTAGGCGTTCAGGTTCATCGTGGACTGGTTGGAGTGCTGTACGAAATCGCCCGGGCCGGATGGACCGGCTGGGGGTGGTGGTGGACTTGGCATTGTTGCTGCTGGGGGTGGTTGGGGCACCACTGGTGGAGGAGGATAGTAGGCGCCGCCAGAGGCGTAGTGAGGTGATGGGGGCGCTTCTACATCATAGTCCGTCGGATAGTATGAATCAGGTTCTGCCTCTTCTTCGTAACCTAGGATCATTTTAGCATGTCATCTCATAGAAAGGGGGGTGGGCTCTTATGCATACGTTGGCGCTGGCGATCCCGAGATCGTTTAGGTTGGTCCCGGTCCCGAGATCGTCTAGGCCGGTCTCGGTCCCGGTCCCGATCCCGGGATCTATCCCGGAGAGTGTCTCGGCTCCGCTCACGGGATCTTTCCTCTCGTTTGTGCTCTCGATCCTTGCTCTTCTGGCGGTCCTGGTACTTCTTGAGACCAATAGCAGCGGCTCCTGTCCCGAGGACACCGGCAGCTACCTGACGTAACCTACTCTGGCTTCTCTTCTTCTTGGCTTCCGGTTCCGACGGCGAAGAAGAGGATCGGTGGCGATGACGATGCCGGTGCCGGCGCTCTTCGGCCGCCGAGGCGTACTCGTCATGCACGTCATGCAAATCGATGGGTTGGCTACCGTACTCCACGCCGGGAACCACTGGAACCAGGCCTAATTCTCTATCAGCCGCCGAAGGCCGCATGTGTGGGCTGCGAGTACGAGACCTGGATCTTGATCTTGATAGGCTTCTTGAATGACCGCGACTCCGACTTCGGTCATTACTGTAGTAAGAATCATCATCTGTTACTTCCTTATCCTTCTTGTGCTCTTTCTTGTCCTTGTGACGTTCCCAGAGCTTGCTGGCTGCGGCACCAGTCAATCCGGCCGCCGCGATTTCAGCACCTGTTTACAATCAGTGACGGAATTTCTGTGATATTGGGGTCCAAAACTCACCGGTTCGGATACGAGAATGTGACCTGCTTTTACTACCTCGCGACTTGGACCTGTAGTGATGTACGAGGCCCGCAACAGCGCTATAATGATAGGTTAGTAATGAGGAACATGGCGGCATTTGTTGCATTGTCACAATTGTTTAGTTCAGCATTCATCTGTTTACTTACCTAGTAGCTACCGCAGCTTTAGCAGCACTGGACTTCTTCGACTTCGATTTGCTGCGGGGGCGGCTTCGTGACCTTGACGAGTAACTCTCGGCAGAGTAGCGGCGTCGAGCGCGCCCGCGGTTGGCCTCTTCTTTCTCAATCCTGTTGTCCTGCATGTACTTGAGTCCGCCAGCAACAGCAAGAGCGGCAGCACCCTATCATACTGTGTCAGCTTCCACTTGCCAGCAGTATGACTTAAGACTCATAACCGAGGTTTATAGGAGTAAATTTCGACAATAAAACACTTACAATAGCGAGGCCAGTCTTTAGCCGACTACGCGACTTGCTCCGATGACCATGTCGGTCATCTTCTTCGTAGTCGTCGTAATCTTCATGGCGTTCTTCGTAAGCACTCCGAGCCCGTCGCACTACTTCAGTGCCTAGGGCTCCCAGCGCGGCTCCTGCAAGGACTTTTCTTCCACGTCCGCTGTGTTCATGGCTTTCGCTATCTTTACGACCCCTACCGGACATGATAGCGCCGAGCCCAGCGCCGGCAAGGGCACCTTCAGCCAAGTGCCGCTTCTTGTGATGGTCAGAACTACTGCTCCGGTCACGCGTGATGATCGTGCGCTTCACGTAGTAGTCTTCGTCGACGCCATCGCTCTCGTATTCGCGTTCTTCTCGGCGCCGTCGTTCATAACGTTCCATGGCATCAAGTTGTTGTCTGCGACGCCAGTACTCCTCTTCTGCGCGATGGTCCTCATGTCGGGCGACTTCGCGGTGCTCATCTCGTAGGACGATGATGTTAGGTTCCTGACGCGGTGGGGAGAAAATGACAGGCGCTTGGTGAGCTGCCTCATGAATGATGACCTTCTGTTCAGGCGCTTTTTGACGGATGACAACTGGTGCGGCCGGGGGGTCTGGAGCCGAATAGTATTCAACCTCTCTCCGATACCGCTCCACTTCGTCATGGTGGTGATCGTGGTGATGGCGATGGTGGTCATCATACGGATCTCTTTCTTCAATCACTCGGCGTTCGATGCGAAGTTCCTTTTCCCTGGTGTCTCGTGGCTCCTCGCGGCGCTCTTCGATCTTCTCTTTGATCTTGATGTCGCCATCGGGTGAACGGCGCTCAACGCGCTTTTCGATGCGAAGGTCCGTCTCTTCTTCCCAGGGATAGCGGCGCTCCCGTCCACGTAGTTCAGGGAGGTCCCTAGTCTCCTCAACCACCTTGGTTCGGGAAACTCGCTCAGGACCGTAGTAGTCCCTGTCCACCTCGCGTTCACGCTCATATTTGACGGACCGATATCTGTCACCGTCGTCACGATAGTAATCGAATTCCCGCTCCCGAGGACTCGAAGGGGGATCAAAGGCAGACCTCGGGCGGTCGGGTGTGTACGTGGTCCTCTCCACACGACGATCAACCTCGAGCACGTCGCCGGATGCACGACCGCCGCCTACATGAGAGTGCGAATATCGCGATTTCACATCATCATCGTCTTCATAGCGATCGATGCGACTGACAGATCCTCCGCTGCCCACTTTGTAGCGTCTGACCGTGGTACTCTTGAACTTTTCGTCGTCTGATGAGGGGCTGCGCTCCCTCGTATAGCGCGTATCTCTGTAGACTGTCGACATGTTGCCACAAATGCGCCCTTTGTCGGCGACAGTCACAGAGTGGTATAGTCAGAATCACTAGGTGGTATATATGTCCGAACAAATTCTTAGAGCAAGGCGAAAGAAGTAAGCAGACAGGAAAGGAAGAGAATAAGTCTCAGTCAGGCAATCCCGGCGTAATAATAATAATATTGTGGAGGCTGGGCCCGACTATGCTACCAGACTACGTACTAAGCTGGACTGGTGATGTGGGACGGGGGACGGGGGAGGAAAGAGTTGGTCATCCAATGTCATGTTGTGTGCAGGAAAGCAGGAGGGGTGGGAGTGAGGGAGCAGGGTAAGTCAGAGCAGGATAGCACGGAACAGCACGGAAGTCTTGGGATCGCTGGACTTCAGGTTCTACCTACCACTATCCCACCTACCTACTCTACCTACAGAGGTACTATCCTGCTTCAGGCAACGTGAAGTACGGGTTGCATGTGGCTACACAGGACCCCGGCATGGGTGCCATGTACATGTACTTCGTACGTCTTCCAATGCATGCGATAGGTAACTTGGAAGGTGCATGGTGGAGGGTGAAGGCGAAGGGGGAAGGGTAAGAGCGATGGCTGGCGGGGCTGCGGTTGGGATCATGCTATATACGAAGAACTACGTAGTAAGAATGCGCTGATTACCTGCCTTAAGATACCAGGGTCGGCTCTGGCAAAGGTGCTAGAGATGAGCTCCTAGAAATGCACTTCGACCTGCAAGCGAAGCTAATCTCTTTTGTCTGTCCACTGCCATCTATGTAGGACTGACTACCTACCTACATGTACGCACAGAGGTAGAGAGGTGATGAAACACAGCTGCGTACAACAGCGCTTCCAAATAGGAGTTGAGGATGGGATGCACAATGCCATTCGTGTTTTCGCACAGCACACGAGAGGTACTTACAACCAACTACATGTAAACTGCGCCGCTCTCAAAACCACATATGCCATCCCGTGTAAATAGGTATGAAATATGTATAAAATAGGTATACTATTTAGGTATGGAACAAGAGGACACATGCATGGTCATATACAGCCCAGACATCCCAGGGAAACTCGAAGCACGACGTCGAACGAGGCAAAATCATCTCTGAATCACTTGTTGTACGTAGAGATACCTTGATGCGGGGTAACGAGGCCATTCATCATATAGAGGCATGTATGTATTGTACAATACCTGAGTACCCAACATTATGTAATTGCTCAGCCTGCTTTCCTTCCATACGCCGCCAAACGCCGACATGCAGGCGGGAATAACGCCAACCACCCTCATAGAACCTTGGAAGATACCCAATGCAATGAAAAGCTGTGCAGTTATCATTCTTCCATGAGGCAGAACATCAGGCAGACTGCAGTCAAGGTCACACTACACACTATACGGGCAGAGGGGCTTAGACACGAGAGGGCCTTGTGATCACTCCATCAGCAGGGCTGTACCGGTAGTGCAGGTGGGGTTTCTGTTCGTCGGTAGGTGCTGAGTGAGTGGGCAGTGGAGGAATGACGCATTTCGGCAGCGGCCGGCATGTTGGGAAATACTACCTAGGTAGGAACCTAGTAGTAGCTGCCTTAGTCCAGGTATAACTGCCATTGGCCGGATATCTGGCAAGTTCTTTTCCTCCCTCTTTGCCCTTTCCCTCCAGTTCTTTCTGAATTTCTACGAGAGCACCTGCATCAAATCGAACAGTCTCGTTTCCATGGTTCCACTCCATATCCGATTGGTGTGGTCAATTTTCTTCCCCTGGCTGGCAGTGGCTGGGTTGCTGCCAAGGGGATTGGCTATTCCCCAATAGGATTGCCTTGCTAGCTGTGAATCTTGACGATGTCGTCATGGGTCGCTCCAAGCTATAACTTCAGAATCTGGGAACTTCGATGATGACACAACACGGTATTTTCAGCCCAATCTTGGCGTTCCAGTCGCCAGTCGCGGTTCAAAGTCCCGTTCAGTCTTTCGCGTGTCACTGTTTGTTTTTTAACTTCTATCACGTAGATATATACTTTTGTAAGTATGTATGTAGGGAGGTAGGTAGGTATGTAAGCACGAGGATTTAGGAGCTCAACCCTGGCAGCCCTGGAAACCTTCCGAATCCCTGTTTCGAACGTTAAGATTCACTTACCGGGGCTCCGTCCTTTTATCACATCGGGAAGTCAATCATCGAACGGGTACTATAGCCATGCGTGCCTCTAAGACCCGGGCTATCAGTCTTACTCAAGAGCTACCAATGGCTTGCTTTACTCTCTAGGCATCTGCTTGCGACACGACATGCAGAATTCAGCTGAAGCTAAGCCTCGGTATGTTGGGATATTATGTTAGCCTTACTCAGATGCATTTGTGACACACTGAGATATATATCATACCAGATCAGCTCGTGTACCAGATCAGCTCGTGTTGTTCCAACCATATTCTGCTTGCAAAGGTGTTATATACATGATCTTGAAAAGTGAGCAGCTGGTTCGAAGGTATAGGAGATAGGTAAGAAGGGTGCCACAGCAGGTGGTTATTTGGTAAAAAGGACTACATATGTCTAGGTATCTACCCGGGTACTTGGTCTCCCTTCACTACTTCCGTCATGGAGTCGTCGTACTAAGCAGGACACATTGGCAAGGCGCGAATATCGAGCAGTCTAATAATTGGTTTAAGCATACTTAGTAAGCTGTGATCAACTCCAGCTCACGGCTACAAGAAGGCAATACAAATGGTTGAAATAGGAGAAACACGATATCGATCAAAGACTACTGATTTGATATTGCCGTTGCAACTACCTCAACTTCCCACCCTTCCAGCTTACCACTCTGATGGATAACGAGTAATCCGCTGGTCCCCTCTTCATAGAGAATGTAGTGGTAACCACTTCCCTATAGTTATAGACTTACCTAGTATCGAAGGATAGAAGGCAGGTGCGTGAGAATACCGGAGAAGCACAGCAATAGTTTTAACAATGCAAATGACGACATATACATCTAAGGAAAGGGCGACGGAGTCCCATGGAGATGTATGCTGGCCCCAACCTCACCCGCATAACTAAAATCATTTACCCTTTTGACTGATGTTTCTTCTTCTGTCCAGCTCATCAAATCATCCTTCAATTCACCCCTTAACCCCTAGACTTTAGTATCTTTGCAAATCATATCATATATTCTTCTATCAACTACCCTACTTCCTATTGTGCTTATTACTTTCTCGGAAGAGTTGGGTTTTCCGTTTGACCTCTCTCGCCTTGCTATGTTCCACGCTTGTCTCTGCTACGCTGATTGACCTGTTGAACACAACATCAAGATCCAAGAGAAGACCTGAGGCTCTTCGAATGTTGATACCAGTACATACTTGACGTCCTAGACTACTAGCACGGTCCCCCTATCAGTCTTTCAAGTCGATGACAACGGGAGATAACATCGTTGGTTTCCCTTTCGCTCTCACATGTTCTCCGTCTCACGCATTTTCTAGGAACCGAGTACCTAGTCATTCCCAAGAGTAACTACGAAGTAGGCATATATTGACATCTCTGCTGCCTTCATTCTCCACGATGCAGTCCTTCAAGGCCAAGCTGGCAGGAGAAAATGCTAGGGCATCCCCGGAGCCAGGAACCGGTACTGCTACCTCGAGGCCAACGACTCTGCAGGTACCTCACATCGAACGACCCGTGTCCCTGCGTTCTGCTACGTCTACCGGGAGCGGAAGGTATCGCCATGCGTTATTGAAATATGGGGTTACTGGCCAGCAATTGATCGAAAGAGATCTACCACTTGCTGCAATTCTCACCACGGAGATGGGGGATCTCATGTCTAGCGTCAAGTATGATGAAGCCGCTTTGAGAAGCATCGCCGTACCTAGAAGGCGATCATCTCTGACCAACTTGATGGGACAACCAGGTGAGGTGCTTACCATTTCAGCGTCACCTCAACCCTCCAGAGTCTGCATTGATCCTCGGATTCACCCACCGGGTACTCATGCACATGTTCATCATCGAGGCTTAGTCAAGGGGGCCGACTTCTGTGATGCTGGGCTCCCAGTCGACCGTGATTCACCAATACGCTCCCCAGAACCCATCTCATCAACAAGTGCATCGAGCGGTAATATCATGTTGGGTCGAGTCCGTCGCGTGCTTGCTGGTGGCGACGTTTGTGATGAGGTAGTGGATGTCTCTCAACATATACACCGGAACCATCCAGCTTCAGTCAAGGTCCGGCCTGCCCTTGGACTACAGTATCGGGAAGAGAGGCACGATACCCGCCATGGTGTCTCCAAAGTCCGCCCTGCAGATGGACTTAACAACAGGGAAACCATCTATGATAGTGATATTGCAGAGCCAAGAACTAGACAGGAACTCACGCCAAGGCTTGTACGATGGGGGCCAGCTGAACCACCTGAAGAACCGCAGATGCCTTCTCAAGAAGCGTCCCACTGGGAGTTTTTCCCCATACTGTCTGACAAGAAACGGGAGAGCATCAGCTTGGTGGAGAACCTTGACTCCAATGTGCCTGTAAGAAGCAGGAAATCTTCAGTCCTTGCGAATGGTGTTGCCCCGATTCCAATCGAGGTGGCAAGATCAAGTATAACAGGTACCAGCCAGGAGAATCGCCACCAAGAGAAAACGAAAGCAATATCACCTGCCATACTGTCAACTTCTCCTATATCTCCATCACCCATATCGGATGACGAAGACGGACCATCAAATATAAAGCTTCTTCCAGGAAAGTTGGAGTCTAAACGCACCGTACGCTGGTTACGCAGGATCCTTGGTTATTCAGGCGCCGGTACTACGAAACTAACTACCTTGCCCGAGAAATCTCATTCCAAGCGAGAACCATATGACTTTTATGATGACCGACCTGATGTAGCTGAATCTAAGACCATAGAAGTCTCCTCAGACGACGTCACTGATGCAAGTGCCATCAGATCTGCTATGGAAAATCTGGAGAACATTCTCGGCGAAGCACTTCGGATCGCTGATGACGTGGCTACTCGAGAGACTTCAAGACATGTCGAAGAGTCCAATGCTTACTCTTCTCAGCAAGGGATCTCTCGGGTTGCAAGCCGATTACATTCTCCACCAAGTATCCACGAGAGCGTCAGGACTGTTTCGACTGACGAAAGTCAAGACACAACCGTGGTGCATCCCATTGCTTTCCTCGGGGCGGCTGAGTGCCCGACACATGGATGCGAATCTCTACCCGTAAGGTCGCTTATACGTCGTGGGTTAGCCGCACCAAATATGCATAGCGGCAATATCAGAGGCCCAGACCTTCCACCTCGCATATCTAGTCTACGGGGTACCCACAAGCTGTCCTGCATGTCTCTCAAGAACCATGACTTGGCTCGGGGGGGTTTTGCAGAGCTTCGACGAACAGATGAATCCACGTCAGAAGAAGGTAGACCTTATCCAGATCATGCTGATTCGGCAGGCCATTTCAAGGAAGTCAATACGTGGAGTCTAGATGGAGGCTCGTCTGACGATGTTATCGATTTCCCTACGCCAAACAACTGGGCTGCCAAGGGTCACAAAGTGGCGCCGAGCTTCAGACCAACATCTCGCAATCGTGTACCATACATGTCAGCAAAGAGCACTGGGCCCTCTCAGCAGCAAGACACCGGGACACGGGCGCACGACTTGCGCCATATAAGTCTCAAAAACAAATCGCATGTCAGCCTCGAGGAGGTGACAAAATTCAGTTTGACTAAATCTGTCAGACGACAGCCTATTGCTCGAGACTAGTCGCCTTTTCGCAAAAGGTTTGTGGCTACGATTGCGTGTATCAGCACCGCATTGATCGGATTATTAGTTGGTATCTATGCTGGACTGGTTCCGTCTATACAGTACTACATTGCGGACTTCCACCATTATGCGATCATTGGTAACGTGGCGCTATACGTCGGGATGGCTCTGCCAACATTCTTCTGTTGGCCTCTACCGCTGCTCCATGGTCGCAAGCCATACATCGTGTGCAGCCTGAGCTTAGCCCTGCCTCTGCTTTACCCACAAGCCATCGCAGTTTCTGTCTTGAGGTCCCCATACACAAGTGCTTGGAGATGGTACCTGCTACTACCTAGAGGCCTCATGGGGTTTGTTCTAGGCTTTGCCAGTATGAATTACCATTCGATGCTTACCGACCTCTTCGGAGCTTCTTTGATGAGCAGTATTCCACACCAGGAAGTAGTTGACCAATACGATGTCCGAAGACATGGCAGTGGACTCGGTGTCTGGCTTGGTATTTGGACCTGGTGTTGGATTGGGTCCTTGAGCCTAGGATTTTTGATCGGAGCCGTCGTCATTGATACCTTACCGCCCTCTTGGGGTCTTTATATCAGCACAGTCCTAGTTGGAATTGTTCTGATATTGAATGTCCTTTGCCCTGAAGTCCGACGCGCGCCCTGGAGGCGGTCTGCTACTGAAGTCAGGAAAGGTACGACTGTATCTCGACGTATAGCTCGGGGCGAGATCATGATGCACAGGGTCAAAGATGGACCAAGATGGTGGGGCCAAGAGGCGTATCATGGGGTTGCCCTAAGCCTTGAAATGCTTCGTCAACCAGGCTTTGTCATCATGGCCGTGTATACTGCATGGATCTATGCCCAGGTCGTTCTAATCATTGTGGTAAGCAAGCTTGTGTCTGCGTTTCACTGATCTTCGGCTGACGGTGCTAGCTCCTTGGCTCATTGACTTCCAAATACTACCACTACCGGTCGCCCTATGTTGGTGCTGCAGTATCATCTGTGGCGATTGGTGCTCTAGCGGCGGTGCCATTTCAGATGGCCAACATATTCTCCAGGTCAAGGTACAATCCCCAACGAACGAACAGCATGACCTTTGACCGGGCAGTGACATGGACTTCCCACATGATCCGTCGTGTTGTTTTCGTACTAGTCCTTCCAATCGCCGGCATCCTGTATACCGTTGTCTCCTTCGGGCCGCGTGTACATGTTGCCGTCCCTTGTTTGTTCGCAGCCATGATCGGCTTCCTATCTTGTCTGGCAATTTCTGAGTGCAACGGCTTGATGATGGAGACATAGGATACCTCCGACCTTCAGCCCGGCATGACTGGCCGTCCCAGGGCAGAGAATGAGACACAGAAAAGGACCAATTACTCCTCCTTCCCTAGAGTTACAGCTGGGTTCGCTGTCATCCATACTCTAGCTTTCATATTTGCGGCCGGGGCAACTGCAGTCGGCGGCATTGTACAACGAAAGCTGGGACAGAGAACTGCCACCGGTGTTGTAGCAGCTGTACTATGGGGGCTATCTCTGCTCCTATTAGGTGCCATGGTCCGCTTCAAAAAGGTAGAAATCATCCCTAGATCCAAGAACGGAGAGATGCAGAGATGGAACAAAGAACGTCGCGAGAGCGTGGATCGGAGAGCCAGTGTCGTTGCAGAAGCCAAGGCCGTCGGTCGAAAAGATTTATCCAGCATTCCAGAGGAAGACGTCGGGTGGAAACCTCTGATTCTCGGTAACCCAACGAGCGCATACCGCCGCATCAATGTGATAGAACTGGGCTCACTAACCCGTTGGACTGAGATACGCAAGCGAAACCGCCTTATCGACGAAGGGGGACATGGGCATCTAAACCGGCGTGCAATGGGATTTGCTCGCGAGGAACTTGAAAGACGAGGCAATGAATTGTACGATGATATCCATCGTGGCGGCGAGAGGATCGGGCACGTGGCCCACAAGGTTAGCCGGCGAAGTCTCAGGAGCAAGCGAAGCTACGAAAGCAACCCTAGGACACCAGCCGTCGAGTTACAGGATCTCAGCTCACACAGTCCAGCTGGTGTTGGACGTGCCCACCGACGTGCACCAATTCCAGGCGGATCTGCACCCGAAGAGGTCGGAGACGGATCATTCATCGAAGATACGTCCGTGCACGGCATGGATTCGGGCGATATTGATTTCGAAGCAGACCATGTAGGTCCTATGGACGAGAGCAAGGCCGGAATCGAGGAAAGAGACTTTGAAGACGTCAACCTTGAAAATGGAACCGCCCCGCCAAGATCCAAGTCACAGAACAAGCAGGACTGAGGGGTTACGAGATTGGATTGTACGGCTAAGCCCAGCTATTTCGAGATTGCTCGTCCTTGTGAATAAGAGAAACTAGACTTAGAGTGTATTGAGTATGCCTAATATACCCCTATTACCAGAACTGATAGAATTCCACGCGTATGAATGTGAATGGGATGCGTGACCTGGCTGGTGAGCCGTAATCAAATGAAACTTGATCAAACTTGCAGTGCCACAGTCCTTGTATGTGGCTATGTAGTACGTGGCTATCCAAGGTGCACCGCCACAGGGAGCTA
Organism: Diatrype stigma; assembly: GCA_022225965.2. Lineage (NCBI taxonomy): Eukaryota > Fungi > Ascomycota > Sordariomycetes > Xylariales > Diatrypaceae > Diatrype > Diatrype stigma. Next base: position 21,044 of record JAKJXP020000009.1, read on the forward strand.
TCGGGCAAACTTATCTCTTTATTCAGGGGCGCTTAGAAAGCGCAATCGGCAATGGTGCAATTCTACCATGAATTTCTAAGCAAACCAAACTTGAAACGAGGAGGTGCACCGCTCCGCTCCGGCGCACGGCGGGTTAGAGTCGGCAATGCGACTGCCCTTAACGTTCAACATTCCACCCCTAGGACTTGAGCCTAAGAGACTAGAAGCCTAGAAGCCTAGGGGACTCCACCATGGAGTGAGTAAGTACTAGGTAGGTATGCAGTTAGAGAGAAAAAAAAGTCATGAAAATCTAGGTAACTAGGCTCCAGACATTCAATGTCCATGAGATGCTTAACGCTAGGGAGGCATTGACAGTCGGGTTCCATTTGGATTCATATATAAGGTTTAGATAAAGCGGCGCTTTATTCGTCGCACGGCCTGACTATCTGATCACCCATTCGAACCTCTGGGATTCACTTTTAGGACCAGAACCGACTTGAGTACTTCGTACAAGAGCCATTTTCAGCCGAGACTCCGGATCCCGGAGCAACTCCAGTAACAGCAAACGCCGATTGCGTGATTCGACTCCGAGTCGACATAACTACACACCTGCACTTATTGTCATTCACATAGCTAACCACCCTGGGCCTATTCGTATATCGATCACTCTGATTCGCCCTCATGCCCACGAGACCCTGAATCCAGCCTGGTGGGGTGGTTCCTCAACGTTTAGAGCCTAGAGAGAGGCCTATTGTCTTGGGAACTCTTCGCATCTCGCGACGGCTCACCAACTAGCCAGCTAGGTGTAACCGTACCGTACCGAGCCGAAGCGGGACCTCCCTTATTTATAGTTGTTTAGAGAATCCTTCTACCGCAAGAACCCGCGGTATCTCTCCTCCGTAACCCGGAAGGGTCCCCGCTGGCGCTGCTGCTGGTACATCATCGACAACGACTTTGACGTGCGAGGCCCTGCCGCGTATAGTACGCCTTGGAGAAGATATTGCTAAGCAACAATGGGTCTCTTGTACGTTCACTTTTTGCTAGCTAGTGGTGCTGCGAAACGGCCTGGTATCTAACTTAAATCCCGCGTGCAGAGCCCTTGGTACGGCTTTGGATTGGCCCGATGCGAAGACGCATGCAAATCAGGTCCGGGAATGGGGGATCAAGGTATATTGGCTCCTAAAACATACACACACACACACACACCTCCCACCCCCTCCCCCCATGAACCACACACCGCACGTGTTCATCTGGCTAGATCCCGGCTAACCCCCTTGAAAGCAATTACTCGAGATCTGGAATAAGGCGAAACATAAAGAACGTGACGCTCTGCTGTGGGGCGACGAGGTACTTATTTCCCCCTTTTCCCCTGAGCAAAGCTACCAGCGGAAGATAGTCGACTTGCTCACTGACCTGCGAAATAGGTAGAATATCTCGTTGTAACGTACTCTCAAGATGAGCCGAAGGTCCTCCTGTCTTTGCGACAGGCGGATATCCTCAAGGCTCTGGCTAATGATGAGGAGCTATCCACTAAGGGTGGATGTGTCCCGAATCTTCAGGAGGTTGACTCCCGGAGCTCGGCCCCGTTACCGGTGTTCCACCCCGAGTTTGGTAGGTTCATGCTCGAGGCCACACCGGGGAAGCCTTGGGGCATAGGCTTTAAGGAGCTCTTAGATGTTGAGTCCAACATGAAACTTAGGCATGTGCAAAATATTCCTAATGAATAAAATGATCTCGAGCTAACTCTAGACTAGGAGGAAGATTGCAAAGGAACACATGAATAGCAATGAATACCCTATCACACTCACGACATTCCCCCGCTTGGGTGTTCCAGGTGTCTTCACAGATCCATACTACCCGCCGTCCGGGTCAAAGCTACGGTCTCAGTTCGTGCCGGACGAGATTGCCAACCCCCACATCCGGTTTCCAACCCTTGCGGCGAACATCCGTTGGCGTCGAGGTAGGAAAGTACAGGTGAACGTGCCGGTGTTCTTCGATGAGAACACACCGAAGCCGTGGAAAGACCCGTCCGTCAACTACGACCTGCACAACTGGCCCGAAGACGACGATGTCAGAAACGGGGCGGCCCCGGACAACTTCATCCACATGGACGCCATGGCCTTCGGCATGGGGAGCTGCTGTCTTCAGATCACCTTCCAGGCGAAGAACATCACCGAGGGCCGAACGATGTACGACCAACTGAGCCCGCTCGGCCCCATCCTGCTGGCTCTGACGGCAGCGACTCCCATCTACAAGGGCTTTTTGGCCGATACGGATGTCCGCTGGAACCAAATCAGTCGGTCTGTCGATGACCGCACCCCGGAAGAACTAGGTGAGAAGGTAAGTACAACACATACCCTCCCAAATTAGCCGCAGCAGCGCCTCTCGTGCATCCCACCCGCGCAACCTCCCTACCTACACAAAACGTTATTGCCAATAGCGCTAACGTGCACACTTGCAAGCCCCTGGAGCATGACCGCTGGCGGATTCCCAAGTCGCGCTACGCGTCCAACTCGACGTACATCAGCACGGATCCGCGGCTGCGGCCGGAGTACATGGACCCGAACCTGGTGGTGGACGAGGCGATCAAGGCGCAGCTACTGGCGGGCGGGATGGACGACCGGCTGGCGACGCACTTCGCGCACCTGTTCATCCGGGACCCGATCGTGATCTTCAGCGAGGACCTGGAGAACCTAGACCTGGCGCAGGCCGACCACTTCGAGAACCTGCAGAGCACCAACTGGCAGCACATGCGGTTCAAGCCGCCCCCGCCGGGCTCCGACATCGGCTGGCGCGTCGAGTTCCGCCCCATGGAGATCCAGGTCACCGACTTCGAGAACGCCGCCTTCTCCGTCTTCATCGTGCTCGTCACCCGCGCCGTCCTCAGCTTCGACCTCAACTTCTACATCCCCATCGCCCGCGTCGACGAGAACATGGAGACCGCCCACGCCCGCGACGCCGTCCTCGACCGCCGCTTCTACTTCCGCCGCGACCCCTTCCCCGCGGCCCGCCCGCCCCGCACGCCTCGCAACGGCGGCAACGGCAACGGCAGCGCCGCCACGTCGGGCGCCAACTCCCCGACCGCCGCGTCCGGCGGCGCCTTCGGCAGCAGCCGGCCCCCGACGCCGCCGGCGGGGCCCGTCGAGGACGAGTACGCGCTGATGACGATCGACGAGATCATCAACGGGTCGTCCTCCTCCGGCAGCAGCGGCAGCGGGTTCCCTGGCCTGATCCCCATCGTGGAGAGCTACTTGGACTCGGTCAACGTGGACGTGCAGACGCGGTGCGAGCTGGACACGTACCTGGACCTGATCCGGCGGCGGGCCAGCGGCGAGCTCTGGACGGCCGCGCGCTGGCTCCGCGCCTTCGTCGCGTCCCACCCATCCTACGCCCGCGACAGCGCCGTCGGCGACGCCGTCACCAAGGACCTCGTCGCCGCCGTCATCGCCGTCGGCGAGCGCGAGCAGTCGGGCCGGGGATGGGCTGGGCTCGAGGCCGAGGGCGTCCCGAACCTGGACAGGCTGCTGGGGCCGTTCCGGGGCGGCTGCGGCGGCGGCGGCGGGTCCGGTGGTCCTTCTTCTTCGTGAGGTCGGGTCTCAGCCCGGGGTAGGACCGGAGGTGGCATATTTACCTAGCAGTTACTACCTAACTACCTACTTACCAGGTAGTTAGTTAGTTGGCCGGGATATATATTTTTTTCGACCGAAGCGCGCGTGGAGAGATAGATGGATGGACGGATATGGTTTTGGGGTAGCGGGGTGAGTGGGTGAGTGAGTGAGTGGTTCAATGGCTGCCCCTTTCTGGGGCTCGTGACACAGATAGACTCCCGAAGTATACGCCCATGCATGCGTGATCGCACGCACACATCTGATTACATATAGCTGGATAGTACATAGACCTTTTTTCATTATCTTTTACCGTTTCGTCATATAGGTCATCGTTTGCGTTTTCAATTAATTTGTTCCCCCGCCACCCACCTCCGCCCCTTTTTCTGCCAAGTATTGTGAAAACCCCTATATACATATATCGAAGTGCCCCATACTGAACTTCATGTACTCGGCTGTTACCACCCACGTAGATAACTAAGGAACGTCGCCTTGGCTTCTCGACCCTTGTTTCCCCCGCCCCCTTAACGCAGATTGCCTGTCTATGCCACGCGGTGATTGTGCCCCTATATTCACATAGCTAGCATAGGTAGTCATGCATTAGCAGACAAAGAACCCCTGAACCTAGACCTGAACCCCCCTCCCTGCCGGGGGAAGATGGGGCACGGCGGTTGAGCGGTCACAGATCCGGGCCGAGCATTCAGACCGCTGGGAGAGAGAGAGAGAGTGGGGGGTGAGTATTGACTTGTGTCCTGAGATGGGCTGGTTGATAATGACTGGTCAGAACCTGCCCTTTTCCACCACACGTCATGAGCCAAAGAAGAAATAACGCACGTAGGCTGTAGCGTGTCTGATATAGCTATATCACGATCAGATCTGGTATCTGCTACAATGCTTAACAACTCCCGAGTCTGCGAGGCTGCTTCAACGGCGCGGGTGCAATCTAGCTGGGGAGTTGGTTGGGATCAAAAAGGGAATTCTCCTGGTATGTCTCTCTAGCCAAACATCTAGGCAGTCTACCTCATGATGTTATCTCCATCATCTCCATCATCACCACAAAAGCTTACGCTAGTTACCGTACCCTACACGGCAATTACTAGCGAGCCAGACGGACGCTCACTGGTAAATAGCTGCCGTGTACGATAAACAACGAAAGTTACAAGTTTAACGAGGTTAGATGATCCAGACCTGCACATGCACATGCAAGCCAGCCAGCTACCGACATACGTTCATTGATCAGGTACACCCATGCGTGGATGGGGGTATGCAAGGTATGGTATGGTATGGTACGGGTGGGATCTACGGTGCTAATAGATCGAGTCCTCTCGACGAGGTATACCCAGCAACATGTACCAGCAGCAGCAGCAGCAGCGTGCTCGATATATACTCACCTAGATACTACGTGTGCACACATACTCACATATATCTAGTAATTTTGGGACGGTAGGGGTGAGGCCAATATATGGAAACCGTTTATATGTTCAATCATCCTCATCTTCTCTCCACAGACTTTCTAATATCTGTTGATCCGTGCTTAGCTGTGACGGTATGCTAGCTGAGTAATATAACGAATAATACCTAGTTGACATTTGGTTGACAAGGCAACAGAACTGGATCTAGATCTAGATCTAGGCAATGAAGGCGCGGATGGCATGAGATCCGGCGCAGCGAGCGCGTTTTACCATTGGCGGGAGTTTGGGCCGGCAGAGTATTCTACATGCCGGTGCATGATATGCCGAGATGTCGCTGTCGCTATCGCTACCTGACCTCGGTAGGGAAGAGGCGTTCGCTCGATGTCTGCTGTGAGTGGCTGCTTCGTGACTGACTCCCTCCCTAACCAGGAGCAGCCAAGGAAGAAGCAACGAAAGCAGCTTACACATGCGCACGAACGAGGGAGAAGGGAAACAGCTTGCGCGCGCGCTGCGCTACTTAAACGATAGCGACTGTCTCAGATCCTCATGCAAGCCACAAGCGCCAGCGGCGGGCGGTTCGTGGGTGTTACCGACGTGGGCTAGCCTTGCGCTTTCGCGGCTGCGTGGTTATTGGCAGAGCCATGTGTCTGTCTGCCTGTCTCAGGCCATCCACATCCACACCCCACGCACGGCACGCATGCGCTCCATCCTGCCGGGAAAGGCTGAGACCCTACGTGCCTTGCCTTGCCTTGCCTTGCCGTTCTACCTGCCCCCCACCACCCTACCCCCTAGCATGGAATCTTCTGGCGCGCCTCGGGAAAATTCGGGGCCGCGAATGGTCATCGCGAGAGCGATATTTCTTTCTGCTGGGCGCCGGTAGCCTAGATATCCCGCAGATGTGGCGTCCGCAGTCTAAGAATGGGGAGAGAACCAGATGCCAGGCAAGACAAGGCAAGGCAGGGCAAGGTGGAACGGCACTTCTGCTGCAGATGCCACGTCAATGGCGTCACGAAAGGGTTCAGCCCGCCCGTCCTTCGGATCCGATGGGGTGTGTGAGGGGGGAGGCCCAATGTCTCAGACCTGCGTGTGGGTTGGTCGTTGGGCTTGAACCATTCCTCAAGCGCCCTGCCATCCTCAGCCGCCTCCTGCCTGAGCCTCTGGGCTGTTTGTCTCTCCCCCTCCCCCCGCTCTCCAGCCCCATTCGGGAATGGGGTCCGAGACGAGACGCGCCTCTGGACGAGCGTGTCACCGGATGCGAAATAGAGATCTCACATGAGCCACAGAGCGGAGGAGAGGGGGAGGAGGAGAGGTTCGATTTGTCACACCGCCAGGACAGGAGACACGTGATACAGAATGTTCCATAGACACTCGAGACCTCATGCTTAAGCCGCACTCGCATGATGGCTTAACTTGGCGCTCGGGTGTGTGATAGGTCGATATAGTCAAGCTGAGAGGACGATCACGGCCTGGGTACTGGCCGATCCATGCGCGGAGCGCTATTAGGCGTCGCTCACCGGCGTTGAATCGACGAGCTCTAAGACCACACGGTCCGCATCCATTGGAGTAGAAGGTTTCTTCTAGAGGCTAGCGGTGTCGAACCATCATGATGACGATACCTGCATTCCAGCTTAGATCAGATCTAGCGGGGCAGCTGGGGTCCCTGCAATGAGCCAATATTGTCAATGCCTGCCAATAGACTCGCGGGGACGGGAGATCGCTCATCTGGCCTGACCGAACATTCGGATTTCAGATCCGCGGCGATACGGTACCACGATTGGAAGATCTCCAGGCCTCAGAGACTACCACACGCACATCACTCAGACCTCCAAAGCCACATCGTCAAAGCCACATCGCCTCGATTACGACCCTGATAGGACCCTGGGCGTGGGTGAGGCTCCCAATGGATGCCGTCTTCTGAAGCTAGAGCCTCGTTGTATCAGCCACGTCTTGACAGGGGATGAAGCCGCTCATTACAGATCGGGCGACAAGCCCCATGTGCTCATGTGTCCCTGCGGGCTGTTAGTAATCAAACAGCTAGCCCAACTCGCTCACGAAGAAGCCCGGGAGGTTTAGCAAGGGCGCTACGCACCCCAGCCATGAGCTTTCCTAAGTAGAGCGAACGCTACTAAGAGGGTAGATCTCAGGGGAAGGGGGTGGAGGCATTGGTATAATAATAAGTCCGACCAACCCCTGAGTAGTAATCACTGTTTGGCGAAGGCCAGTGTTGAGAGTGGACTAGCATAGGGAATACCTATTGCCCGTCCATCATCCCCAAACCCAAAACTAAGCCACGTGAGTAGAAACATCGCTGAAGAACAACGCTCGCTTCGGTTTTATGATGGATAAGCAACGGTAGGTAGCCTTGCCTCATCCTTGTGAGCACCAGAACCTCCCCCCAAGCCTTCCCGTTTCTCCCGGGATGCTCTAGTGCCGGCCGGCTAAGACGGCTCTCACCTGCTAATAATAACGCTGACCTAGCTAGTTGGTAAGGCTACTGTAGACACTGCCAGTTTTGGTCCGCCTCCGCGTCCTCGTTCAAGTTAGAATCATCTGATAAAAATTTCGAGATCGATCTCGGCCCAGAGCCCCCCCGCCCATCTCTCCACTGCCGTTGAGGGGCTTTATCGGATTTGTTAGCTCGCACGGCTCGCAGACCCTGAGGCCCTGGTGTCAGGAGCAATAACAGGGCAGACGAGCCCCAGTACCTAGCGCCATCGGGGCCCAGGGTATCGTGCGAGCTATGTAGATAGCGTCTCCAGTGGACACGCTGGTATAGTCTACTTATCTAGTATGTAGTCTTCGGACTGGTAGGTAATAAGCACAACGGCTGAACGGCTTCACTAGTAGTTAGCGGCGGAGATCGAAGGTGACAGGCGGGTGCGAGTAGGCACTATAGGTATGACTAACCTACATTGGAGCCGCTGCTCCGAGAATGTCATCTATGCTTTCTCCTACTAGTTGACTACCATATCGCGTACCTATATACGCGCGCTGTATAGCAACCAGCATCTCCGGAGCAAGGGGTTGACGACAAGTACTAATAGTTAGTAAGCGGGAATCAGGAAATCGGGATCGATGAGATCGAAGCCTCGAGATCGAGCGGCGCGAACCCTAATACCGGTAATCTCCAGACCGGGTGGTGGCTGTGAGATTTGTGAGATGTCGACGAGCAGGGTATGTAAATACGTACTATGTAGAGCCTAGCCTGTCAGAGCATCGTCATGCCGCCGTTGCTGACTAGTGCTGATGCGATGGGATGACGGCAGTCAAGGACGAGTGGTGATAGCTATGTATGCTAACCATAATGCTTCCTGATTTGTTTCCTTACCAACTGCTTCGGCCTATCTACCTAGCAGCCGACGTGTCCATATACCACATGCAGGTTGGATAGTTTTGTGACTATCTAGAACTTGGTGAGCGGAACTACACTCAAAGCACACGCGTACATGGTTAAGGCCATACTTGATTCTTGTCCTATCTGCTATATACTGAGGCGTAGTGTCTACGCTGTGCGGCTAAACCAACTAGTCACTAGAAGATCCATCCGTGAAGGATTATTCCCGTGGCAGCCCTACATCGTAACTATAGGATCCACCGCTGTCAAATACGAAAATGTGCCTAGTATTAATTAGGGGGGGTATATTGATCAGATGGCGGTCAAAAGTCAGGCCATATTGATGCCACTAGCATCTGCTAAAGGAATGGAAAGGGAAAGGTGAGGTCGGAAAGCCAGAGTGAGTGAATGTGATCCATCCATCCATCCACCTGTTCCGTAACCTACACATATACCGTCACTAGTTAGTAACCGCCGAATACTTCCACGCGGCGTACCTATCTACCCACTGCCTCTATGGAGTACATAGCAAACTAGATCTTGCACGAGCCTATGATCTGGGAAAGGACCTGCAAGATTCGGTTAGTCAGATCTGGTTGATGTCGGGATGTACCTCCGGGTGTATCTGCAGGTATCGTAGGGTACAGAGCAGCTACGGCACCCACGTGGCCGAAACATACTCCATAGGAACGCTAGCGATCCCGTACTTGGGTGTATATGTGAGTAGCCAGGTAGTACCTTATGGTCAACTACCTACAGAGTATACATGGAAAGAAAGAGTATGGGTGAACGTCTGGTTCATGACCGTTGAGGCCCCCCACCTACCCACGATGTTCATCCTCCTTTGCATCGACCCCTATATCCGGTACCGGTTCGTTATCATGTCATGTTATGTTATATTATGTTATTTACATAGCTGGCACGACTACCTACGTTTAAGTAAAGTTAATGAATGGGATCTATCCATAGCTTAGTTTGCCGGTCTCATCTACACTTGTACGTCGTGAGCATCTGTGACACGCCGTGATCTCAGACAAGCGTTTGTCAGACTTGAGCCCGCGGGCTAGAAAAAAAGTAGAAAAGAAAGAAAAAAAAAAGGGGGGGCGGCCGGGCGATGGCATCGATTGTTTCAAGCTGCGGACGGGTGTGGTTGGCTGTCCTTCGGTGGGGGTGCGAATGGTGGAAAGGTGGAAAAGGTGTGAAGAATGGCGGAAGGGGTACAAAAGGGGGGCAGCTCGAAACGAGACCTCCGAGACATGACAACGCATCGCTCACCACCTCCCTAGGTATAGTGAGTGCTAAGGCATAGCAAATACAGATACAGATACCCGTAGACAGATACAGATGCAGATGCAGATGCATACATATAGTACATACATGTATGTATATACTTACAGGCTCTCTACAGCATACTATAGTAGCACCTAGTTGCCGCCTACTTCTTCATTTCTAGGTAGGCATTGTATGTACTGTATGTAGGTATGTACAAGTACCTGCCTATGTATGTAGCAATAGTCAGCTACTATGGTATACCCAATAAGGATACCATAGTAGTATTATCGAGTTAGATCGATTGACTGCCTCGCCTGTAACCCTATTTTATTCCTCGGATCTTCTCTCATCCCCTACTCCCTACAGTTACCAATGGATGCCACCCAGGCTTGCCTAAAAGGGCAGGGGGCCGAATAATGTGGCTTGATGCATGAGAGGCCCTCAGTAACCTACCGCGCATGGCCCAGATCTCTCTGGGTGATTCACCTATTATCGTCAATATGGAATTGGAGGTGGCAGCTATGTAACGTTGGTTGGGCTGGGCGACTACTAGTAGTCAAGAGGTGAGTAGTCATATTGTTATGTTCATGTACACAGATAGGGATCGTGCTATATGTACTGCGTACATGATATGTATGTAGGCAGCTCATCTGCTAGCTGCACCATTTCGGGGAAAATGGATCTTACACACACGCGCGCTCACACACAGGCTCACACACGCATACACACGCACACACACGCACACACATCCACGCAAGTGTACATGCACAGATGGAGGTGGTAGGTCGAATCGAACCTGCGTGCTTCAGATAGAACGATCCCGTGTTACGTCCAACTGGGGTGAAGGGCGATGGCTGGCTGTCCGTGAGTCTCATTGGCGCTGAAGGATTGGTCACTCTCACTGTCTTGGATGCGAGCGCTCCGCAAGTGTTGTTAGGAGGCAGAGCAGGGCTGGCAGGTTTGCAGCCAACTGGCTGTAGATGTGATAGGGCTGGCCTCGACTGCGAATAAGGACTTAAGCTTGATTATCTCCAGTTATATCTACATATGTATGTATTGTACCTACAATACAATGCCTATATCGGGAATCTCACCAACAAATAGTGTTACATTACATATACCAGGGCATCGCGTATGTAGATGAAATAACTACCGGTAAGCGCTACCACCGTACGGGCCATAGATCTGAGACCAGACTTATTATAATATATGTATTCCCCTATAGATGGCAACCTGATTAGTTAACCCATCCAAGGCCAACCAACCACCGCCGACCTTGCTCTCTCGTAATCATTGATCATCGGACGAACGAAAAGAAAAACAGGGGGCTCTTATACATACCTACATACTTCCACTTACCTACTCCGTATGCTGCATGAACGGGTACTTGACTGCATAGTGCGAAACAAAGTTCCCAACGAAGAAATACCTACATACTTATTACTAACACGCGCCCCCCTTTTATGTAACTCGAGCGTGGTGGTGTGGCGAGGCCAAACGCTCCAGCATGTAGGTATATGCGGTTTAAACTCGATAATGAGGTAGAGTAGCTGAGGCAAAGCCTGCCTGCCTTTCTACGTTTCTTTCCGTACGAGGCTTAACCTTAAGAGTTAAATGCAGGAGCTACGCAACGGCAGGAGGTTAAGTTACATCCACGAACGCCTCGTATCCCCCCCCCCACTCGCCAGCCTGACATGTCAGCCTGTCAACGGCAAAAGCAACCTGTAGCCGTGCCTCCTGGGATCAAGAGGGGTGATGAACAGCAGAGAAGCAGATCGATAAACACAGACAGACAGACCGGACGAGAACCCGAGACCTTGTTGTTATCGTTGTCATCGTTGTTGCTGTTGATGTCTTAATACAATGAAAATTAAAAAGTGACGAGTCGACATTCACGAGTTTATGAGTCCCCGTCTTGTCTTCTCCGCCCCAGGAATCGCAGAGTGGGTGCATTATCCGTTTTCCGCCCTGTATCTCGATGATTAGGTATCTCATAGTTGGCTGTTCATGTGTCATCTTCCGGGCACTGTGACTAAGCAAGGTAAGGGGGCAATGATGAAATTTATGATAAATGATACCTAGGCAAAGACGAGATATGCTGTCCCTACATTTGTTGCTGCTGTGCGCTCCTTGCACAGGCAACGCGCCAAGTCAGATCAGTCGCCTGCATGGGACTTTATATACCTACTTTACATACCTACCCAGCTACGGCGACGTAGACGTAGACAGCGACGGCTGCTGATGCGGATGCGTCCATCTATGTAGGTCAGGTACGTATAGGTATCTATAGCTAGCCGCGCATTGTGACAGGAAGGAAAAGACCATGCAGGTCTGGGTGCAAGTCTGGGACGCTGCCTGCCGCGCTGCCGTAACAGCCAAGGACCAGGTGAGTAAATAAATGCAGGTAGCTAGGTAACTAACTAGTCCGATTGATTAACTACCTAGGTATATGCAATCTTCTTCGACAAAAATCCGGGGGAGCTCCCCCGGATTCCTCCTTGGCTGCCCTGATAGTATGCTGGTTTAGTTTTGGGTACCCCAGTCATCGTCTGTCTCTCTTTGAAGTGTGCACAATGTGGATGATATATGCCATATTACCTACGTTAACATAGGGTGACATCCATATTCCCTACCCACGTACTAAGGCAATAGAGAGAAAGGGAGAGACTTCAGATATATGGGATAGGGATGCACTCGCTCGTCGCTACCTATAAGCCACTTGTACCTACATGCATGCCCATAGGTGGGGAGGAAGGAATCGAAGTCACAACCCGGAAGACCTCACGATAACCACCCGGCTCTGCCTTCTCTCCGCATCGGTAGCCGCCCCTCTCTTTCTGCGTTATGGTAGCAGTGGTACTGCCCGGCGGACAAGATCTATAGTAAGATGCAGATGTGCCTGCCTGCAGCGCGGCGAACTTGATTTCATGTACCTTTCCTTTCTAGTGTTCTGGTAGGTAGGACGAGGGTAGGGTACGGTATGGTATAGGTATAGGTATAGATTATATGCGGGGATGGGGAGGGAGGAGCAAGGGAGGGGGAGGGGGAGGGGACGAGAGAGAAAAAGAGGACCATCCCGTCGTCTATGTACGTGTTTCTCCTTCCCGTCCGTCCCGCCCTTCTCTTTCTGTCTACCTTTTCGGGTCTCCACATCTCCGATCTCCCCTCTTTTTTTTCTCGGACGTCCAAGCCGTCAAGGGGCAGGGCAGGGCAGGGCAGGACAGACCAAGACATATCCCAGACCACCACCTATTGCCTATCGGTATCGCCTTCATCTCGAATGGAACGCTATGCAATCACCCGTCGTCCAGGAAAGCAATGCATGCGGTTGCGAAAGGGGGAAAGGCAGAGACGGACGGAGCCGGCGTGGCGCTCAGTAAAGCTTCGGCGCCAAAGAACTACGTGCTACTCACTACTGAGTGGCAGCCTTGCATCCGGTGGACTACGTAAGTGGGTATTGGCGAGTTATTAAGGTAGTGAGTGCTACTATTCTTTCAAATAGTAACTTGAAGCTAGGGGTGGAGGGTGGGTTAGGCCATGCCATTATGATCATGGCGGATAGACAAGTACTGTGCACGCGAGCATGATTCATCGAGCTCTGTATACACCGACGGGAGTCGCACGCCTCTTTCACCCATGCATTAGGGATCTGAATCTGGAATTGGCCATGGCTAGATCTGTCCAATCCGTCGCCGTTAAGAAAAATGCCGACTTGTCGATGGTACTTTACTGCTGCAGCACAGCACATGCACGACTTTCGTTCCGATCCTGTAGGTAGGCTCGTTGCAACTCAAGCGTCGGAGCCGCAATTCGCAGGCAGGGCAAGGCGAGGCGAGGTATGGCGAGGCAAATAAATGCTGTCTGTCTACCTGTCTGTCGCTCCGTCTGTCAGGTCGTCTGGGGATGGATGGACCTTGCGCGTGTGATGGGCCTTGGGCCCTGGCCAACAGGGCGGTAACGCGATGAGCTGGTGCCCAAACGCGGAAGAGACAGAGATATATATGTATGTAGGTGTGTGCATGTATGTGTGTGTGCGTGTGCGATGGCAGCCGATCTACCCATCTGCAGTATCAGCACAAGGTAATGAACGAGGTTCGTTCCGTCTTCGTTCATTTCGAAGGGTGACTACCTATCAAGAGAGTCCGTCGTGTCGTCAGACGATGCAGGCCAGTAGGTAGGCTGGTTTGGTTGGTTTGAACTCGTTGTCAACAAACCAAACGCTCCGCCCTCCCCCGTTCTACCCCTGGCCAACAACTTCATAGTGGCGTAGACCTATCTCCGCCCGCAGTAGAGAGAGAGAGAGAGAGAGAGAGAGAAGAAAAGAGAGGCCGCTAATGCGATTGGGGGGTTCCCGGGAGAAGGTTGTTCTCATCTCAAAGACCCTGCGGCCGGATTCAGCAAGATCGGGAACCCTTCCTTGCCGATCCCCTCTCGATGCACTAAAAGGGGGTGAGGGGGGGAGTTCGTTGGTTACCTGCAGGTTATGTAGGTACCTATACCTCTACCTCTGGGTAATCCGAGAACGTGACTACCGGCGGCGGCGGTGCAAAATCGACAAGCGGCTTTGTGTATGTATGTGCGTGCGTGCGTGCGTGCGTACGTGTAGAGGAGGCGTGCAACGAGTTGCGAGATGCGCCAGCCAAAGTGGCTTGGGCGCATGTCATGAATCTGACAGGTCGTGTAGCACGGCATCGAAAGAAGGATCCCGCTTCCCGCGTGGGTTTACATGCTCTTTACATACTACACACATACACACATACACACATACAGGTAGTACCTTGTACGTAGGAATGTATCAATCCTACAGCTGAGCTACATGTCGCCGGCGGGCAGTCTGAATAGCTGCTCATCAGGACAACAATATACTTAGATTATCAATCTATCGATGAATGTGCATGACCGAGAGGTCGGGTCGGGTCGGGTCGGACGTCGATGACAGCAATGATAGGAGGAAATATGAGAGAAAGAGTTTCATTATCTGACTAAGTACGAATAACCTTGCCGTGAAATCTTTCCCAATGCAATGATTCCACACTTTTGCCAAGTGCGTGCCCAGGTCATGATGATGGGAGCGAGAATGACAGCGATTCCACGTTTGACGAAGCTGAAGCCAAAGACATATGGATCTCAACTACCCAGGCTGCCCAGGTAGGCATATGTCCGTCTGAACTCAGTAGCCTTAGGTAGCGGTAAATAGGCGGCAAATAGGCGGTAGGAACTGGTAGGGCATGTAAATTTCCAAGCTACAGGGGAGTGGGTATGAAGTATGTACCTAGGCAGCTAGGTAGGCAGCTAGGGTACCAACCAAGTGGCTCATTAGCTACATACATGTAGGTAGGGGCAGGGGTAGGGTATGAATGAATGTAGCCGCAGCCTTTCTTTTCTTCGCAGATGAATCATCCACGCCGGGAGATAGGTAACGCAACGCAACGCAAGTACAGGTAGGTATGTATAGCCTCCTGTCGCACACACGTGGCTGACAAGAAGCGGTACGGGGCTCCTCCAGACGCCTCCCATCATCGTTAGCCATCGTATGACCGGCACGCACTCACTCCCTCCCTCCAGCATCTCGATTCTCGAGGAGCCGAAACGGATACAAGCAGAACGCAAGCCGCACCGCACCGACGGATATCAAACATTGATTTTTTTGGAAAATTCAATGCCCATTCCGAGAAATGTAGACAGACCGGACGCTGGAAACCAGACGATCGACTACTGATTTCCATCCATTCACCCACCCCACCCATCCATCCATTCATTCATCCTGGATATCTTGTCCATTTGCCACTGTAGTAAAGATGATGCTGTCAATTCAATTTTCGCACATGACGTGCTTCCGCAGACCTCCCTGCGCCGTTTTGACCGACCCCCCTTTCCCCCCATTTCCCCCGAAAATTTACTGTGGTTGACAAGCGCCCCGTTGCCCTTGCCGATATGCAGGAAAAGACCCGGAAAAATGTTCTCGTGATATAAATGGTAATGATGATGATGATGAATTCGCAAAAGCCCAACGGAATGAGAACGCCTTGTAATGCTATGACGGAACGTGCCGAGCCCCTCCCCCTTTCCCCAGAGATGATGATGATTGACGGTTATATATATACACTAAAAATGACTGCCAAACTATGCCGGCACGGGAAAATCGCTTGCAGGAATCTTCTCTGACTTCGGTGGCAACGTAACACACAGATCGTGACTCGAAACAAGGTATATATATGTATATCGTGGCACAGTAATCGCTAGTAATTCGGACGGTAATGAAGTATCGTTCTAACAAGTATCGATCGGTATGGATCGCGGTCGCACTGGGGACTTCTCGTTCTCTGAAAGATGGTTCAACGTCCCCCTTGATTGCAAACTCCTTTAGCGATAGGACAGGTCCGTAAATAGGTAGACCATTTGGTGAGACTCGACGCGGGAGAACGCTTCGAGCCTCACGGCCGTTCTTCCACCCCTTTTGGTCGGATAGATCGTTGCTCCATCTGACGTTTCCTTTCTAACTTGGCATAGTGAAGACCGCATGCGTTGCAGAGGGTCCTCGCGCCGTCAGGCCCCCTTCGCCATTCTGGTGTATCGATCCTATTACAGCTGTGACATCGGCCAGGCGGCGCAGCACGCTTTTGTGTTAACGTTAGCAACGTAACATCCCCAGTGGGTATTTGGGTGAAACGGGGTTAATAACAAAAAATACAACTTACCCCTCGGCGCTTCTTAACTTCCCCCAGCCCGTAGGGCTGCTTCATACCGTCACCGTACATGCTGATATCATCGTCACCGTCGTATGGGCCCTTAGGCCTACCCCCTTCTCGGGCCTTCTCTGTTTGTATGCTGTGTTGTACGAGTTCGCGCAGATTCTCGAGGTTTTGTTTGAGGTAGTTCACATTGCTCAGCATCTCGCCAACTTCCCTTTCGGTTGGTAATCGCTCCGGAATCGGATGTCCCCCATGCTGCTCCGAGGCGATCTTTGCGTATGCTTCGGCAAAGTTGTATATAGTCCGGGATCCCCATGATATCTGTCACTCGTCAGCAATGCAGGACAATTTCACCAAAAGGGGGTGGTACAAACTCTCTGCAAGCATTCCTGGTAGCCCCAAGCCTCGAAATGCCTATTTAGACTTGCAGGATCGTATCGACCTCGATGCATTCCGTACTCCTCGTCGCTGTGGAGCGCGGGCCGGTGCTGCTCATAAGGAGGCATGGGTCCCAGATGACGCGGGGAAATGGGCGCCTGAGAAAGCGGAAACTGGCCTGGTGGTAGCTGGCCAGGCTGAGCATAAGGGGGCATATGCGGGTGCGGATTAGGGTTGCTGCCATTGAGTTGGGCGGGTTCGGGAGCTTTGCCAAGGTCTCTCGGCTCTGCGAAGGGGTGAGCAGAAGTTGGAGGCCGCGGCGGTGCGATTTCTGCCGCTCGCGGGTAGCGGTACAGTCCATCGTCGTGTGACGGTGCCGGTCTAGGTTCGGAGCCCGGCTCGGACCGCGGCGGCGCAGCTGAACTGAATGGGGGAGGTAAACTCTGAGGGCCAGGCAACGTCGTGGGCGTTGTAGGCGAGTAAGTTGGCTTGCCGGCTGAGAACACTTCCGAGATAGAGGGAAGCGACTGCCTCTGAGCTGGTTCCAGTTCATTGGATGTCCTGCGGTTCTCCGCTGCGGACATAAGACTAGGTATCGGCGGAGGTGGCGGATGATGGTGCGGCGATGAGAAGGGTGTGTGGTGTGGGTGGTGGTATGACGCAGCCGGGTTGATTAAAGCAGCAGCAGCCATGGTGTGCGGTTCCCGGGCGTGCCTCTCGGGTGGTTCTGGAGGTACTTTGCGATAAATATCAAGTTTCGTTGCGGAACTAAAGCCACTATAAGACCAACACGCTATATGGTTAACTTGCGATCCGACGACGGTGGCTCCGAGGATCCAGTACAGCGTTTAGGAGAGGACGGACCTTTGCCTAGAGCCAGATTCACCCGCTTCCATAGCGCGACTGCTGCCAGTGAAGGTGCCAAATCCCCAACCGATCAACTAAGCAGTGCTTGATGCATCTGATTCGATACCAACGTTACGTGAGGGGAGGTGGTGGAGTAATCTTTTCGTCTCCAATGGGGGGAAAATAAAATAGTAAAACAGCAAAATAATAAAATAATAATGATAATAGATCGAGCACAGGCCAGAATCCGCTGCCCAGACTCAGATGTCGTGAAAAGGAAAGAAAGATAAGTAGGTGCAAGACGGCACGCGAATTATATAATTAGGTCTAATTAGAACCAACCAAGCTGGAGCTCCTACAACCGCCACGGCAATATCACGAGGCGCATGTGTTCAAGAACATGTATAGTATGTAAAAAGCTTTGCCAGCCCGGGGCAAGGTTCCAATCCCAACGACGAGACAAGACACATGCGTTGGTGGCGCTGGTCGAAGATCGCGTATTATATCTATCTTCTGCGCCGACTTGATTAGACACGAGTACGCACGGAGCCTGGAGTCGGGCGGAAGGGTCATAAGAACAGTGTCCAGGAGCGAGGGCTTCCTAACTGCCCGTCCCGGATCTTTCTTCTCTTGGTTTCTTGCTTGCCTGCTTGCTTTCGCCTTGAGCCAGCCCGAACCGAGGTCGGAGAAGCTAACGTCCCATCCTGTTGAAGACTCTCGCTCTCTCTCTCACCAGCAGTGGCGGGGTGCTTTCTAAGACACGCCTCGGATCTCTCGAATGTAAATCTGAACCTCTCTCACCTTTATGGGCGTTCACCAAGTGGGTCAAGGGACGGCACCGGGAAAGCCAGACGGCGGGAATCGTTTTTCTTCTTTCTCTTTTCTTTTCCTCTCTTTCAGCACCCCTGGTGGTGGTTCTCGGGTGGGCGGGTTAGGAAACCTCCTCGTCTTCCTACTTGGCAGCTACGTAGGGGACCCTTTCGAATACGCGTTGCGTGGCCAGATCTGTCGCAGCAGGCGATTGTGGCTGAAGCTAACGAAGCGGTACAGCTACGGCGGCGTTAATCGAGATGAGCAGGCAGAGACGACGTTGAATAGCCGAGCTAGGGGCGGCTGGCTGCTACGACGAGGAGCTTCAGACGCATACGGGTATACGGGTGGTGGGGGAGCAACGGTGTCAAGGCAAACTACTATACTGCAGCAGTATCAAGCACTCGAGATCGCGTGGCGAGAAGAAACCGACAGGAGGAGAGAGAAGGAAAAGAGACACCAAGGAAGAATGCGGGCGAGATGTGCGATATTATTAAGTCAAGTCTATTCTAGAGCTAGCAAGGAAGGCAAGGAATACTAGGACTGACTGATGAATAGCACGGCACGGGCACAGCACAGCAGAGCAGAGCAGAGCAGAGCAGAGCAGCAGCAGCAGCAGCAGCAGCAGTACTATGTAGAGCCTACTGTAGAGTAGGTAGAGCACCATAGCACCGGACCAGCATAGCAGCAGGCATAGCAGCATACAATAGCAGCATGCTACCTGCTAGCGTAGATGTGACCAGTCTGAGTACCTCGTACTTGCAGGTGTAGCGCGCAATGTACCCAGGACATCTGTATGGAGGTATGTGCTAGATTGTGCGATGGGCGATGAGCGGCGGGCGATGGGCTGGGCGATAGACGATGGACGATGGGCGATGGGCGATGGGCGATGGGCGATATGGGCGATGGGTGCCGCCCAATGCTTTGCATCGTTGACGACGGACCCCAATTATTACGCTGCACGGATAGTACTGGCGACTGGCGGTAATGAAGCCCCCTGACCCTGTCAGTTATAGGTGGGTATAGTGGGGAGGAGGAAAACGGGGACCAGGGAGATGCTGCTGCTACACTGCTACAGTTGCTGGGTTGTATGTATGGATGAGGTATGTATGTACGTACATACTCGAGCCAGGTGCCAGACAAGCTTAGCCAAGCATGGTGGCATACAGACAAGCACATTGGCATATACAAGGTGAGAGGGGAGCATAGTTGAGAGAAGATGTTTGACAAGCCTTGACACGCCAGAAAAGTCGGGACTGACATCCTTGCAAGTGAATCGCCAATACAACATGGCTTGTCGACTGTTCTGGTTTGCCCCCGGGCGTCGATTGACCCTGATCTCTGAGCCTTCTACATATGGTATATCCCTATCGACCTAGGTAAGTACATACCTACATATGTACATAGTATACCTACCCAGGTAGTCATTGGGGTACGAGATCGGGATCTGGGCTCAGCAAAGTACCGGAACTGGGCGCCGCACTCCTTCTCTTCACCAACGTCGGGTCTACCCAACCTTCAACTAACTTACCTCCTACCAGCCTACTACAGGTGTAGCCAGCATGCCCCAGGCCCCCAGATACCTACCTACCACCATGTACCTACTTCCGTACTGACTAAAATAGTCCTCTCAAGATCACTTCGTGTATGTATGTACCGACATACCTACTATGCAGCTGATCCACGCCCGCCCGCCGCCTGCTCGAGCAAAGTAAGTCACCCAGAGCGAGAATCGCGTCTAAGGACACATCGGGTAAGGAGCTGGAAGCGTATACCTCTAACTCCATGCCTACCCACCACGGTGAAAGGTGTAGGGATACAATAGGTTAGAACCGAGAGATCAATTTAAATAAAACGGGACCCGAACGAAAGGGTCGATCTCGAAAACTCATGCCATCTCAAGTGAAGATGAGATTAGGGCGATGATCACTTTCCTCTCTCAACACCTAGCCTAGCCCCGGGAGAATTTGGATGGATCTTCGACCCATGCAGGAATTCCCATGCTGCCCTGGCTGGTGCAGCGGTGCCCCCTCCCCCCTTCTCTTCCCTCTCCCATGCCCGCCCGTCGTGGTCGCTAGCACGAAATCCCGAACGTTCTGAACTGGTGCCACGCATCTGCGCCCAGGCAGTGCGGAAGCCTGCGAAGTGCGTGAGAGGGAGGTCGCACCGCCTTCGTCGAACTACAGTTATCAATCACGGAGTCATCAAGCCTCCCTCGAGGCTAGGGACATCGGCACCACGGAGCCTCGGGCTGCAGCAGGGCCCTTAAAACCAGGGATTTTTCGATAGCCGCATCCTCCTATCGAGATTTGTTCCTACTAGTACGTATTCGTATCTCCGACATGTAAGCGATATGTGTATATATATATAATATGTATCTACCATGGCCATATATCTCCCGTGATAAGAAGAGCAGGGCCATGTCATGTAGGATGCAGATTTTCTACCTCGTAGTCGCAAGAATCGTACCATATGTAGGAGTGGTTGTGGGTAGGAGACAACCTATCGCACGCAATACTTAGTAAACATCAGTATAGAGCTTGGCAAATAAGCAGGTATGTTCCCAGCAAGGTGTAGTTACTACGTAGAAGCTAGGCTATTGAGTCAACCATGAGTGTGTCTCCATATGAACCCATATCTTCTTCAAGTTCCGTGTCTCTGTTCTTCTCCATGGCTGTATTCGGTTGAGATGGCATCCCCAGCCCATCGAATAAGCAAGCCTGAGGATGCCTGTCCACACATATACGGGTATCCTCCAGTCTCGCCTGCTTGCCGGTTTCATACTACTGCCTAGGGCATAAGAACCAACTGCCTACCAAGGAGCGAGAGCTTGAATGGGTTATAGTAGCTGCCTTTCAGAGCTTCTTCTGTGAAGTGGATTTCCTATCGAGGGCACTCGCTCTATCACTCACTCACTCCCGTCACTCAGGCAGTTAGGGAAAAGGTATAGGTACATAGTACCGGTATAGGTACAGCTTGACAGGGGTTGGCAGGTGGACTGATGGTGACGATGAGATTTCGGCAATGCTTATAGAAACCCGACCAACCGGGGTGACCAACCAACGGGGGTGGGAGGATGTGTGAAGTCCCCAATCCAAACTGAAGATCTCGCGTTGAAAAGAGAATACCGCACGTATAGGCCGTGGGGCATTTTTCTGTGGGATTTGCTAGCAAACCCCACGGTATCCGTCGAAATCTAACACTACTGCCACTAACTGCGCGCTACCAGAGGCGTCCCATACATACATGTATCTCTACGTCAGCGGGATGGGGGTGCCCAGTGGCGTACAGGGGGGCCTTGCCTTGTAGCAGGGATCTCATCGGATCTCATGTTACCACAAGTTCCATGCAAGTACATGAGGTCGGAGGTAGCAGGTACCTAGGGTAGGTACTCTTCGCTTCTGACCTAGTCAATTTCAGACGCCCCCCACCATGTTGTCCATCCTTGCGCTCCTTGTTAGTCTCAGCTTCAGCAAGTGGTAACGGTCTCTCATCCACCGACCATAAGTCACTCAAGCATACATAACTATGCGCATATAGCATACTTCGGCACGCTCACACATATATATACATATGCCTAGGCCAGCCTGAATCAACCATGGATGTAGTAAGTAGCTACCTACACAGGTAGCTATTTGGCTTCTCTTAGATATTTGCCAGCCTACCGGAGGTTAAGATGGTGATCAATGGCTCCTATGTACATACATAGGTATAGGAAAACGGAAAGTTCCTTGAATATTTGTGTCGTATTTCCTCACGTAATATGCACATGCCTACCGTATAGGTAGTATATAGGCGGGTCTTGATTAGAAGGATCTCAGTACTTGGATATTCCACTACTATGTATACCAGATGGTTGTGTGTTCTGCCTCAGTTCCTTCTAAACCCTGTTATTACTCTGCAAGTAATTCACTAGCTTTTCCAAAGGCGTTCCAAATAGTTGCTGTTGAACTAGAAAGAAGGAAGCAGGCGAAGGCTTCCAAGCTGTTTGATACAGAATTGCCTGAGGGATTCTTAAGGAATCCCTCTCTACTATTCCCAGCTGCCCATTGTTCTTGTTCTTATAGCTTATCATTGCCCTCTCGGGCATTCACTTTCCGCTTTATAGCTTATCTCTGGATTCCTAGGATCTACATGTTGAAGCCGTTAAGGGAATATGCGAGGCAGTTGGTTGTATACTTAACCAACCTAGTTAGTACATAATGGTAGGTTGTAATGTCGCGTAGGTAGTTTCGGTATTATATCAGCATCCCTTTAAGAGACAATATCATTAAGACTTGCCTTTTGATGCGCTTACGTACATACTTTGAATGCTTTCTTATAGGATAACTATGACCAACAGTTGCAAAGTGAGCACTTCGTAATTACATAGTAGTTAGGTTTAGTAAGAACTAGAGGGTCGGTTGCGTTACATAGGCTAAGTAACTATTCATGGGTTCATACATACTATACACATAGGTAAAAGGTAACTTCATATTGCGGCGCGGTTAACTGTATGTACCTATAGCTAACACAACAACCCCATAGTCCATTATGACTGCGCCATAACCTCAACTCCCAATTTTCGAGGAGGACCTTGCGAGTTAAGATTAAGAGATCGCAGGTAGTCGGGTACTGGTAGTATGTATGTGAATAGCAGTAAGAGCCCGCAGGCCCCGTGGCCCCTGGCCTCGTCCCGGGTGCTTGAACGTACATTCAGCCTCTAACGCAGATCGCATGCAATAACGAGATATCGGCCGCTAGAACTTGCCTGATTTTCCACATCTTCTATTCATACCTATCGCCCTACTTACATATAGGTTGCAGTAGTACAGAGGCAGTACAATAGCCGGCTACAGTAGTTCAACACCTGATCGGAGAAAAGGTGCGTCTACCCCAGACCAGGCCTCGCCAGCCACCCGTCTCTGTACATGATACCATGAACCGCCTACACACAGCTACACTACATGTGTATGCGTGTATACGTACCTAGTATATGTATGCAGGCGTGTTGTGGTAAGTTGTGTATTGTGAGTCGTGGTAGTGGGTTTTCTCTTTTCCAGTGGGTTCGCTCGCTGTTACTAACTACCAATCCCAGGAGGTCGTCATTCGAGATCCCAAACAACCTAATCTTGCCCCGTCGTCGCTCTGTTACGTACTACGGCCGTACCGTCAATCTTCAAAGGAGTTATAGGTCGCCTACCCCTATGTTCGTATCTGAGATGTAATATGCCAGATGCTTGTGGGCTGACAGTGGGTTTGTATGTTACCTGACTATTCCGGCATCAGGTATCAATCGATACGAGTATTACATAGTATCATGATCCATTTCCAACTGGCAATAATTTAATAAGATGTTACCCCTGCTTGAATTGGCTTAGGTAAGTTATTAGCATACCTACTATACCTGAGTAACAGCTATGTGAATAATAATAAGTACTTGGCTTCCAGGTTCTAGCGCTACGTCATGCCATGCATATAGCATGCATCTACATTAGTACAGGATAGGTGATAGGTGTACCAGACCTTATATTCAGGAACTCCATATGGACCATGTACCGACCAGCTCCGCTCGAATCAAACAAACACAGGCAGAGGTGGACAAGCAAAGCAACTTGAGCCGACCCTCCGGAAACCGAGCCCTTGACCTGGCCGGGTCGATCATAAAGATCTGCCTGGGCCTGGGTTTGGTCCGGTACCTAGGATTTGGTCGGTCGGGTTCTGATTTCTGATTTACCTAATATCCAACTAGTAGTTAATATCTAAAATAGAACTCACACGGCCAACCGCCTTGTTCTCTCACTCGCCCACACTCACACTCACTCACCCACTTATTCATCACACACACAGCTCAGATATAAAAGGAGACGGACCTGCATAATTTCGACACATATACCTACCTTACCTCTCTTACCACCGCTTGAACTTGCATATGTGAGGTGGTCGCATTGTGCTCGGTGAACTCCTGCTATCCAATGTATGTGTGCAATCTAACCCTTGCATCGAGTTTCGCAAACACATACTCTTTTCTTGAGAACCGAGATAGTCACGTCGTACCAACTTATGTCCCGGCTTGCTGCTGCTCGACATGTAATATTTCATGATACCAGCCATGCCATTGTGTCCGGATCGCCGCGACCATATTCGAAAAGCCAGACCTGCCGTACTCAAGCTCCTGCAGCAAGCGCTCCTCGAAGATAGACGGCTCGTGGGACAGACAGTGTTGCCAGACGGTCTCCCTTGTTACGAAGCTCCGGGCCAGAGGTGCTGTGGGGTGGTCACAGGTCGGACGTAGCGCCTGATGGCAGCTATATACGATTGATAAGTATGTGGATAGGGAAGCCGTTTTCAAGTCGGACAACATAGGTAGACGACGCTATATGGACCGCACTCCACGCGTCGTGCGAGCCTGCCTATCTCAAATATTGGAATCGCAAGATGTGCGATCTACCGGCGCGGTGCAACCCGCACCTTACACGACAACGGCAAGTCTGATTCAACATCCGTGAGGCGTCTTCCTCGCCCGAACTAATCAATCTCTTCGCCGAGATCAATCACTTGCTACCTCGGGTAGTTTATAGTATGTGATACCTCTGAATATATGTGGGCCGTGAGGAGGCCATGCATGGTTTTGGTGGTTTGCCCTCTTCCGTATGTAGGTGTGTACAGAGAGCTAATCTCTGCGTCACTCTGCGGAACGTGAGAGAGAACACCTAAGCACGTGTGAGTAGTGTATCTAGACTAGTGATTCCCAGGAACACACAATCAGCGTCAATCACTCTCATCGCTTGGTGGTGTGATGTGGAGTTGTTACTTGGCCTTAGCTTACGTTGGCAGTCTGGGACCAGTATCTGGGATAATACCTGAACTTATTGTGATTTTTGCAGCAATCGTTACATAAACATGAGTAGTTCACGACGTTTTGTGTTGGATTCTCTATTATGGCTTTAACACCTCATCGTAGTCAGATCCCGGGCTGTGTATATAAGAGCTGAAAAGCTGGAGGGCCGAACCACTCAGCTCGGTCCTTCTTCAAGGGGCCAAGACGTGAGATCTCAAGATCGATGGATGGCCCGAGGCGTTTCCGATCGGGGATCAACGGCTATCTCGGGGGTATGCGTTTCTGCCTAGGTGATAGAAATCGTTTAGTCCCGAATTGGGAGTAACCTGTGTAATAAGTACCCGAGGTGACTCTGCAGTCCGGGCAATCTGAGATCCGAAGATATCTCGGTAATCTGGGTGAAGTAGCAGAATGTACATGCAATGTCTACATAGAAAGGCGCACATACTTCAGTCATCATCGGTTATACAGACAGACTCTCTACCTAACGCGGCAGTCCACAATACGCTTTCGGGCGTCTCTCTATTACCTTCCACGAACATCTCCATAATCATACACGCAACCTATGCAGCTCACGCTTTCTCGCCGCAACCACCTGAAACAGGCCGACAGGTTGCGCCATCATACAGTAGCTATAAGAATATAAGGATACGCGAAGTAGTCAGGCTGCCAGGCTAGCCCTTTGCTTGACCGTTTACCCGAGGCTACGGTCGACACACATCAATCTCGTGTCCGTTACTGTGCGTCGAGGTTCACAGGCTGTAAGCTACATACTGGCGAATACCTCCCTACGTGCCGTACATAGCAATAGGAGTTGCTCCATGCCGGGCAAGTCGACGAGCATCCAACGCAACGCAGCGAGTGAAATGGTATGCATATATAAGTAGGTGGAGCGCCCGTTTTCTGACAAACCGTTGAGCTGTAAAAGCGCGTAACGACGAGGCCCCACCGAGGCCAGTACGGCGTACGGCCAGGGGGTGTCAGCGCAAAACAAGGCGAACTTAATTCCCAGTGAACGGTTTCGATTCGCGAACCTAGCGTGCGCCTTTCGAAGGAAGGAATCCTTCCCTCGAGAGAAGCACCGGCAGACATCTCATTGGTGTGTGGGTTTCTGCGCCTTCTGCGCCGCGTGGGCGAATCACAGCATTTATTGGTTGGCGCATACTCCTGGACGGGCTGGTGGTGGTGGTCTCCCCCCCTCTCTCGTGTCCCTGGTCCCCTATGCAAACCTCCACTTCTTAGCAGCAGGAGACCCAACGAACTTCTCTCCAACATGGTTTCCAGCAAACACCCAGACGCCCGTACACGCGCTAGAAGCGGCCAGGCGGAGGTACTCCCTCTCCCTCCGCTTCTGACCTTGTTTCGCTGCAGAAAGACTCGGCGAAACGTCTCTAGGTCACCGGCGTTGTCCACGGATTCGCGGTATAACCAGTTACTAGACCTACACACCTACTTACAGGCTACGGCTGCATACTATGTATGTGTCGGGGCTGAGGGCGGGAGTTGCAGTCGCAGTTCTCGGGGTTCGCTCAGCCACGTCACGTCAGGCTCGGGATTTGTTCTAGAAACGGATGTAGTTACGGTAGGTACCGCGTTCTATATACCTTCAACCTCTCGACCTTCTCTACCTTCTACGTACCTGCCGTGGCGGTCTACGCACACGTTTGCTGCATGTATAATACAGGGTGTCGATCGCCCATCTGAAGGCACGGCCCATAACGCCGACCCGGACCCCCCGGCGACGAAATATGGGCCGAAAGCTGGGAGGGCCATGAGGACGGCTCCAACGGTGACAGGGGTGGCGAGGGAGATTTCCCTCTCCCCGTACTTGACTAGTTGGTCGTAGAATCTCATTTCACCGCAATGTCTGGAGCGAAATACGTGGCACCCTTATCCTATATCGCGAGGGATATATGTTTGCTCGGGAGTTTCAAAGTCCCAAGTGATCCCAGATCGTCGGATTACGCGCCTGGTTCAGGAATACATCTCCTGGGATCGTAAAGAACTGCTGGGATGAGGGCCCACACTACCGTGGATCGAGGATAAGATGCGAGTAGCAAGATCCGGTGATCCAAGAGTCATCATCAATCACATCTCAACCTTTCCCTTGGGACCACCGCGGTACCGTTGGGCAGGGGTCTAGGGTCGATGTATCTTGACGTACCTAGCGCGGTTGTGCCGTGTATGGGTAGCTTGCTTGCTTTTGCCTAGGTATTGTACATATGTAGTAGGGTGACAGGGTGGTGAGGTTAGGGCACAGCCTGCCTTGAACCACGTGAATGCCCCCTCAAGGCTTTGCTCGGTGTCCCATAGCTACATAAAGTGAGAAAGGTGGTTAGCATGATGTATCGTACATGGATCGTTGTGCCCTCCATCATGGCTGATCATTATCCCATACGTGTTAGCTAGCCAACGTGCTTAATCGTGCCGTGACTTCTAGTTTCTCGAGGACAAGGAACTGAAACTGACATGTCGTTTTCTCTTTCTTCCCCCGTATGAAGTTATCAGTGGACACATCACAATTTGCTCCGTTTATGCCCAACAAGGAGAAACTCTACTATAAAAGCCGACGACGACATTGCCTACGTTGATTATTGAGGAAACAAAGTAGCAACGGGGCTTCCCCGTAAGTGTCAGCTGTCAATGATGCAGTTATTACATCGAGTTATTGTATAGTTACTAAGTAGTTATCACGCCTATATCCGAGCCGAAATGTTTGCTGCCGACCACGCACGCGGGTAGCCAAATATTAGCATGAACGTCGATTACACCTTAGTAGTCATGTCGTCAGTCGTATAGCAATTGTGTATCCTGCCTCGCTCGGTTCTTTATCCACGTTGAGCTTCACCCATATTACGACGACCGAGTATATGGCTTACCAAGGCCAATAGTGCAGTCAAGACTTTAGGTACATGTCAAACAAAACCATTCTCGTGAAGAAAAGATGGAAACAAGGACGATGAATAAAGGTATTGCCCCGGTCGCAGGGGATAGCAGGCCGGTGCCTGCTTCGGCATGCGGCACATACATCACTACGTGTAAGCATCGAGGGCCTCTTCTCCAATCATCATTGGTTGGGAAGCGAAGATTGACATGCAATAACTACTTCGTACATATGATATGATCCTCGAGAGCGGCTAGCAAATCTGTGAAAACTCGCAAGCAGCGAGCAAGCAATCAGGCAAGTAACACCCTGTTACCGCAGGACATAAGGATCTCTTCCTACAGCTCGCTGCGATCATGGTAATCTGCAAGATATATTGCACGCAACGCGATTACGCCTATCCACGACACGGCGGAGTATCTGGATGTAACATCGCCGCTATATCAGGAGCACTATTTCTTCTCTTCTTCTCACTTGGCTATGCTGCTGCGGCTTCCAGCCACTCACGGGCATGTATACAACAGGGGATGGCACCCCGGCAGTTATGTATTCGCCGTCTACAGTTCTTCCCCAGTAGACGTGACGTTAGATACAAAGCAGCCTTTGCCGATGGATTCTATGTATGCATTCCACCACTTGGTCTTCAGCTGTGCACTGGCCATGTTCCATTGGAGCTGTAGTTGCAATTGATACGCCGCTGGGCGATTCTCAAAACGCTCAATAACATATATATTGAAAGATCCGAGTATAACAGTCCAATAATTAATAGTCTACTTAAGAGAAGGGTCATGAGACCCCTTTCTTTCTTTTGCAAACTCCACTGTGCCCACTCCTGGTTGTGAATACCATAATATTGCTATGCTAATACATGCTATCACACTATTGCATGTATAATGCGTATACTTCCTACACCGGGCTATAGTAGCAGAGTAGGTATGGTAAACTATGCGTAGGTGTCTATATTGTTACTACATAGTTATCAGCAAGGTATGGCAAGTATATCATGGGTCCTCTTACTCATCCCGGCATCAGTGTCATCGTGCTGGAGGACAAAGATCGCTCCTCCCAATGGTATTCCATCTCTCTCATCTTGCTGCCTTGCCGGCTAGCACTACAGGGAGTCACATGGCAAGTGACCAAAGATGCTGGGCAGGGAGGGGGTTCTCGGCTGTCAGACTGCCTGATCGGAATGTAACCACGCGAATCCCTCAGAGTCTCCAGGTTGGTGATTCGTCCGAGGTGCCAGTACGTGCTGCTCTTGTCTGATCTAGGTAAGCCAGATCCAGCACAGGCCTAGAGGGCAAAAGGGAAGTCCCGCTGCCTAGCGCATCTACAATCATCTTTACCGTGAGGTACATACTGCACATCCAGACACCCTGGCACTTCAACAGCCACCATGTAGGTATTGCTCGATGTACAATACATTCATTTGATCAAGGGCTGTGGAGGAGAGATACATTCCCAGCTAGAAGGATCTGGGGGCCCGTATTCCTCGGCTACGGGAACCAGGGGGCATCAGAGATGTGGCCTGATCAGTTCAGATTTGGTTCTTTGATTTGTCTCCATTCAGACCAGGAATCGGTCCACAGGTTTAGTGCCGGATTCTACGCTCCCAACGCTTTATATGTTACAACACCGTATTAGACAAGCATAGTTAGTTACTTCAGACAGTTAGGTAGTCAGCTGGATACTCTCTCTGTATGTACGTTGGGGGGCAAGGAGCCATCAAGGCATACCATACTAAGTATTGCTATCGACGCGGCGGCCGTAGCGGCCGCCGCGTACGGCTTCCCGGCCACGACTTCCACCGCGGCTACGATTCCACCATGTTTGTATGCATATCATCTAGGTAATGCGAGCACCCGTCACTCCCTTGCGCGGTGGTGCCTTCGTGGACGGGCGCGAACTTTCGATGTCATTGATGCTGTACGAGTATGACGGAGGGCTATGATTAGACTAGACACGACACAGCGGCACACACACACACACGCACACACAATAGACACGGGCATACTGTTCCTAATAAATCTCGATGCGTCGAGATGCGACCTGACAGCAGGCTGCGTCGCAACCCCCCAATACCATCGAAATCTGACATGTCAGATTTGCAGGGAATACTACATGCTTTAGTAGGTGGTGGTACGGGCACGCGAGTGGTTCGTCGCTCCCTCCCCTCGTTCGTTATCATGATCAGTTCGAGGCGACGTCGGCGACTGCAAGCAGCCAGACGGCCCAGAGGGGACAGGGTCGGGAAACCTTAGACTAGATATGCAAAAAAAATTCCGTCGATAGCCTCCCAGAACTCACGGAGGTAGGGTCCCTCCTCGGACGTAACTGCGTGTTGCTGATATTGCTGTTGATGACGATGACGATGGGATCTTCTACTTCAGACTTGGCCCCCTAACAAGCGATCAATTGCTACGCTGTGGCTGAGCCCAGCCGACCCAGCCGATCGTTAGACTGCCAAAGGCGAAACTCCTATTGGTACCAGACTCGCGGCAGAGTCACGTAAGGTTGCAGTATCGACATCCAATCTTCTTTTTCTCGAAGCCTGGTCCTTGACTACAGATCAGGGCGTATCGAAGTTTGTGGGATGCATTGCAGGATCTGGGGGTGCTCATCAAATTTTCTTACCTTCCGCCTCTTGGTCTTCTTCTCATCCTATAGCTCCCACCATCGTCACTTTTGTGTCCCTGATACTAGGTATTAACGAACATTCGTGGGTGTGAGTAGTCTTGTATGAGCCTCAAACATGTATATAAAGTCTCCGACGTTACTCTAGAGGCACCGAACCGACGAGCTCGTTACTCCATTGGCCATGCCACAACGGAGATTTTCCTGCATTTTCGTGTGCTATGTGAAACGATGTTCTTGAGCCCCGTCGCGTGATGATGCGCTGTGTTTCACGCGCAAACTTGCGCACTCATCGGGCCCTAGCTAAACTATGCTTCGTAACTATACGTAACTACACGTTGCAGTTGGGTTTCTTGTACCATACGGCATCACCCTCTTTCGACTGGATGTGTAGGTAGATGGGTAGGTATCGAGCATGGGACAGCGTCTACCGAAGCCCCTAGATCCCGACTTGCGTTTTCTTCTATTGCATATGCACGTGCTGTCGAGTGCGTACAGCGTCAAACTAAGATTCCGTTCGAACTATCTAGACGAGAGACGAGATCTTCGCATACAACCGGCGCGACTGATCTTACTGGATGTGGCCACTGGTTCAATTTAAGTCTCGTATCTCCTCAGTTTCTCACCGGCTTGGTTGCTCAATGTTCCAGACAGCCAAGTCATTACGGCATTTGATTTGGCGATAATTTATGCTTTTCTGAACTATATAGCAAACGGGGTGTGACCAGTTCGTCGTTTCGAAGCTACCTCGTATGGAATGGCATATTATCAACCGTCCCTTTCCTGCCCGCTTACGAAGTACTTAGCCTTCGGTCCCAGATGGCCGATGGCCTTCTAACTTTGTCCACCGCCGTTGTCACAAATCTGATCTTACGATCGGCCCTGCCGTAAGCGACGATCATGTCTGATTATAGGGACGCTGGGCTCCTGAAGAACTTGGCGTAAGAGCCAGCCTCCTCGACGGCAACCGTACGGCGTCGAAATCACAACCAGTCTGATAATAGAAAAACTATGTACATACATACTTTGCACGTAGTTATTGCTGGTGCTCTCGTCAGGGCGGCCTGTACATAGTATAGGCCGGAAACCCTCCGGGTTTTATTCCGATACTGCCACAATGACTCCTATTCGTCGTCTGGCACGCGTTTGCTTGTCCACCCCTGTAAGAAGGTACTTGCCTGCATCATGGCCAGGAAGCCCGTCAGGCTACGCAGCTAGCCGGCAGCCGAGATTTTACATTCCCTCCAGCCTCGAGACTCCCCTACGTACTGGTAATAATAATAAGCATTGCCCAACCCTGCTATCCCCTCTGCCCCTGCTATCCGAGCGCCCCAAGCGCAAGGGTCAGATCATTGGACGCCCAGTACCCAGAGGGCAACTTCAAACTACCGCAACAGATCTCGTATACCCAGATAGGGCAAGCGGTCAACCATATTAGAAAGTTCAATGGGTCCCCAATCACGATTTTGGTAGGAGTGGATTGCAAATCTCACCATCCAGAATGGGGCCGCCGTTAGATGCGTAAAGCTATATCATCCTCCTTTTATATTACTACTCTTGTCATATCGGCTGTCCTATAGGAGGCGCAACCCGAATTGCGACAGAAGCCGACTCATCTGACGGGCTCAGGAGTGACTCGTTGACTCGCGACCCTTATTTGGGCTGTCTGGCCCTTCTCGCAAGACTGGCAGAGAGCAGCTTGCTCGGGACGTGTTTCTCCTAAAGATGAATATCCGGCAGACTCCGTGGTAGATGATGATCACAAGGCAGCGATGTTTCGGCTCGCTCTGATGTGCATCTCAAGCCGAAGTTATTTCTATTTAAGCTCCTACCAAAGAATGTTCATACCTGGATACTTCGTATGGTAACATCGCAGATCTTCTCGATGGTTGGACCGTGCCGATACCGGCTCTTGCCCCGTAAATACCCCCTACGAAGTGGACACAGTCATCGTTGACCTGGGTGAAGTCCTAGTATCTGAATTATACATAACCTAAATACATATTATTATCGAAGTTATTCGAAACGGACCTTGGAACCCAAGGACGAATTCCAAACTACCATGCCGGTGACGCTGTGTGGAGATATCTTGGCGGTGACGTAAAAATGATTTGTGCGATGACTTGGTATGGAAGGGTGGCAATGTCCGATGTCCGCAATTTTGTGACCGAAAGACCGAGATCATCAAGGCATCGTTTTTACTCAAGGTGGTGAGCCATTAGATTTTCGTCTCGGTTTGTAGGCAATTATGATCAGTGTTTTCGTGACAGTAGCTCTGCCTAGTAAATAACTACACCGATAATCAATACGACTTCATGACATCCATCGAACATCACAAGGTAGCCACGTGGTCGCTCAAGAATCAAGTAGCTTGAGCTTCGAACTTGAATGACCGGGTCCGAATGTTGTAGCTGTGATGCAACATACGTGACAGTCAACCTCTCACGAATGTGACGACACATATAATGCCCTCATATTAGTTAGTGCACGCTTTACATGCTCTTTCGGAGGGTGTATGAACGCAAGTCCTCTCAATATAGACATAAACATAGTAGACGACAGAGGAACCCGGATAGATCGGCCTAGTCTTTTGGTTCAATGTGAGAATATCCCATTTCCTACATCCGGTATATTTGGTTGAATGATAGATAATATCGTCACGAGTATGTGTCACCAAAGCAGTCGTCTACCAATCTATTGCAATGTCACACTCTTATGGGGTTGATACACTGTGATACGGCAAGATCAGTATACCAATTATCGCCATGAAGAAAGCACCGCCGGTTGCACCTAGCTAGTATAGCCATTATGTGCTCGTCCATCTGCGTATTGAATACCCTAATCACGCTAATATGTCCTATATTGTCTCAGCATATATATGATATTCCCTGGGTAGTTTACCATTGAAAGTGTAAGCGGATGATATAAGATAATCCCCATTTGTAGCTTGGAAAGGGGTCAATAATGGGCTATATAGGCAAATCCCAGTTACTTTTATATGCATATTAATTAGACAGAGGAGCACATGTATAGGAAACGAACTTGATAGTAGTTTTGAGATTTGAACAATAGTAAATGTAGTGACTATCGTGATGAGATGTAGTCTCCCCTTCGGTAGGGGCACATGATCTTGCACCATGGATTGTTCGATACAATAAGCATCTGATTATCTGAGTGGGATGCTACATCTATAAGACGCCATCGACTTCGTAAATAAGTTAAATAATTATGGGTTTACAACATATTATGCGACGGATCGTGGGATTGTTCATCCCACTCGAAAATCGTCATATCAGCGTCGTGTATGTTACATCGCCAAAAGAGATAAAGAAACAAAGTATCTCTAGACCATCTCTTGGTCTCGTTGCAACCGGGCAGTGTTTGCTATGGTATCAAAGGGTATTCACTCACAGCAGGACAATATATATATAGTCTAGCTGAGGAAGTGTGGACAAGCTAATTCCTGCAACGAATAAAAACAATGCTATCAATTATGAAGTGTTATACGAGGAATAAGTATGTACAGGACATTCCCCCTAAAGAAGAAAAGGGGGTATGATGCCCGGATTTACGAAAATTTCCAGACCCCTTTTCCAGTCAATGGTTGAATCGAACTTCGAGTATAGGGTCAATCGTGATGGGATAGGCAGTTGAGCAGCTAGAAGCAATTATCCCCCGTGCTTTCAAAAGGATAAAGGTCCGGATTTATGGCTTCTACAGGGACATAACAACCGAGAAAGGCTCCTGCTTGTTGACATAGCGTTATTCCACATGGTGAGTCAGACGCGCTCTGTTGCGAGTCGATAGGGGTAATGCCCTGGAGGCTATCCCACACCGAACCCCAGATAAGTTGCAGTAGCGCAGAGCCTATTGCCTTGACCAAAAATGCACAGGAGCAACACGCGGAAACACGCGAACTAAACTACCTACCTCGTCCAGAGAGGACATAACGATCTTGCCATCGGCACGCGTCTCCAGCTTGGCCGCCCACGGTTAAAAGGGTAGCAACTAGTCCCGTATAAGAAAACTTGAGACTCGTCTTGTACTCGATTTCTTCCAACCTTGAGCTTGACCTTGGCTCGACCGACCGAGGTGAAAGTTATTCGAGGGTGGCGACCGCACATGCCGGGCCTGACTAATTGCCTCTTCAGTTTGGACTTCGAACTCGTAGGGCCACGTCCAGTGAGTTATATGGCATTTAGCCGTTGCGCCTGGAGTCCCCAACTAGTACACCCTTGAATTGCCGCCATTTTTCTATAGGGGGGTCATTGCCCATCAATGACGGTTCGGGTATCAGGTATCGCGCCTACTCCGGGCCCCCCGGCCCCCAGCCCCCGGTCATTTCGAGATTAAGTAAAGGTAGGGACCGGCCCCTCTGTAAGACACGGAGGCAGTGAGCTTCTCTCTCGTTACCGGTAGAGGTGAAGCGGAGTCTTATAGCAGCAGCCAGACAGAGAAGGAAGATTCATGTCCCCGAGTTTTTGATCCGGGAAGCACCGTACAACTTCCAGGGACCCTTCACTTCCACCATCGCACCGAGCGAGCCCGACGTTCTTGAGATTTGAGACGCGGGATACGAGCCTGATAGAGGGGGGATGGGGGCGAGGGCACTCATCAGCGATACCGCAGCAGCCCAAGGATATGGACCATCTTACTGCTCACGATGAGTTAGGCATGGCCACACACGAGTGAGAGCTTTGAGACGTCGAGAAACAGAAACCCCAGTGAGAGGAGGGGGAAGGGGAGAGGGGGCCTTTACGTATTGAATAGGGGTAAACGGTTTCCCCTGCGGTAGGATGGTGTGATTCCCGCTACAGACGTCGCCGCCACTTGAAGGTCTCGGCGCCCTACACCCGGTGATACTACACCCGGTGATACTACACCCGGTGATACTACACCCGGTGATACTACACCCGGTGATACCTACTGCAATGCGATTGTAGGCAACGGAGCCTCGGCTACCCTGCTGGGACCGCAGGGGAGGGGAACGCAGAAAGGACCCTGCTACTCTCGAGGAAGTATCTAGCAGGCTTCGCTTCGATCCAAGTCAGTAGTTATTTTTAGGGTTTGGAAGCTTTCCCAGGTCTTGCGTGAGATAGTCCTGGACGGGGGTTTCGAGGGCTTACGCAATTGAGGGAGGGCTTCATATCCATGAAGGCCTCGTTCATGCCATGCAGTACGACCATTATCTCGCAGGCTTACTCACTTGTACATTGTGTTACCTTCTTTCTCCCCATCACCTGATACCTAGGGGTCCCGGAACTTGTGGTGTGGCAGAACGTGAGGGCTGGACCTGGCTGTATACAGGAAGGCTGGTCCTCTCCTGCGATTGTTCGTTGTCCTTGAACGTGAATAGAGATCCGTCCTACTTGGTAGGAGCTAGGTTGGGCTCCGGCCGGGCCCGGGCTATGTATGCTGTAAGCCTGGAATGTATGTCATACCTAATTACTCAATCTCTAATTTGGGAGAATGTAGGCATGGTCATGCAGAGTGTATATTCGTGAGGTAGGAAGATCTACGATCAGGGAGACGACCTGCTGCTTGGGTCGTTTTGCTTTTTTCTTTTCTTTCTGGCCACTGGTACAGGTTCTAGTGTTGCAACAGTGAGACAATGCACTCCTTCTGCTGCTGAATAAATTTACATCGAGGCCAAGCCCGGCGCCTCCGGCATCTAGGACTTCCTCGCTGACGGAGGCAGTCAACGACGTCAGTGGCGGGAGCCTGGCACTCGAACACCACCATAGTTACATCGAATAAACTGCCTGCCCTCTACCACAGCGTTGCAGCAGGTAGGTAATTCGACTTGGGTGTTATGGAAGAGGGGCGATTAGATGGGTTACAGAATACCGTCATAGACAGAGGGAGAGATGGTGCGGGGGCAACATTTTCCATCTACCCATCCCATGATGGCGGTGCTATCGCTGTTGCGCCTGGAGCTGTACGATGCCCTCTGATTGGGATGGAAGCTAAAACCCTTCGTTCTCGATGATGAACCGCATTAGAACAAGCCTTCCGTCGTAGAATGTAACTACGTAGCAAGCCATACTCACTTGTTCTTTAGTGCTAGATAGCACCCTAGAACCAATTATCTAGGTATACAACCCGATGCAGCTAAATGGGTAGGCGAAGATAAAAGCTTATGCAAAGTCCTTTTTTTACATGTTAAGAACTAGGCTGAAATGATTATCTTCCACTTCAAAGGAAATTTTCTTGCATTACTCATAAAGGTATCCCGCACGTCCTGGGCTGTCTGTTTTACTACCAACCCCATAAATCCCACAAACAACTTTGTCTTGTCCAATCCGGACGCCATTGCTAAAGTAGATCACAGGAATACGCAGCTAAAGAAACCGACAGTTGGAAATGCACTCTTCTCTTATAACCCTGTCTGATGCGGCGGCTTGGGACAGCCGCTATCTAGAAACCCTGCCATGCCATGTTTTTATCGAAGAGGATAGGAAGGATCGTAGGCTAGCCCCATGATGACCGATAGCCGATGTGATGCATGTTTGATTCAACAGTTGATCTGTGACATAGCTAAGTTCACATGCCTCATCGCCACATATGTAGTAGTAGCGCGACGTACGTGGGACCTGAGACGTAGGACGTGGGAAGGAGATGGTCATGAGGGGGCTCAGGTGCGATGGAAGCCAACGCCGAGCAGTAATTCTGCTGATCCGTTGTGTGCAGCTGAGGGAATAAAATACGGGTTTCCCCGGATCTGGCCCGCACCGTACCGGGTCGCATTGTGGGCCCATACCGCATTAAGCGCAGGCATCAGGAGGCGTAGTCCGCTCAGGTGGGGAAGGGGAGGTGGAAAGGCCCTGGAAAGTCTCCGCTCCTCCCGTATCGGCGGAAAGAGAATGCGATCATGGGGCGCGCGTTCGGTGCTCTGATATGGGAGCTCCTCCCTGTTCTTTACCTAGCTTTGAGCTTGCTGGTTTGCTACTGCATCGTGCACCACGAATGTTTTACAAACGAAAACTATAATGACGGTAGCGAGAGGGGTGTTCAGGTCACAGGCAAGGGATCAGTCCAGGTACTACAGAGCTGGGATCTGGGGTCCATGTTATGATCGACCCCTCATGTGTGTGTGCGGAGCTGAGGGATGGGCTTGCGGCTCTGATGGCATAGTATAAGGAGGCGGGGGGATGGAAGTGGTGGGTGGGATTCCATCCATCTCTCTCAATACATCTGATACTGCTATATATCAATCACCGCAATGTCCACTACCGTTCGTGTTGGTGCAGTCCAGGCAGAGCCAGGATGGCTCGACCTCGAAGGAAGTGTGAACAAAACCATCTCGCTTATCGAAAGCGCCGCTGCAGATGGTGTCCAAGTGGTATGTGTTGCCCTCCTACAATGTCATGGACTATTGGTAGCCATGCTCAAAAGGGGCGAGGGGTTTTAACCCCCGCTGTGTTGTGTTTTATGGAAGCAAAACGCAGGTTCTGGTGCTGGATATAGATGCTGACGTGTCGACAGCTTGGATTCCCTGAGGTATGGATCCCTGGCTATCCATGGTAAGTCGTAAGGAGTAGTCATGCCACTTCAAGCGCTGATTTCGAAATGTGTGCAACTCAGGTCCATGTGGACGTCGGCCGTTATCAACAACACGCATATCATACACGACTATATGGCAAACTCGATGCCGCGGGACTCGGATCAGATGAGGCGAATCCAAGCTGCCGTGAAGAAAGCAGGAATGTTCGTGGTTCTTGGATATAGCGAGCGAGATGGCGGTGAGTGGAAGGCTCATTCCACGTACGGTGGCCACTGCAGTGCTAACTACGGGCCTTGACAGGAAGCTTGTATATGGGTCAATCATTCATTGCACCAGACGGCGAAATCGCCCATCACCGAAGAAAAATAAAGCCGACACACGTCGAGCGGACGATCTGGGGTGAAGGACAAGCAGAGTCGCTCACGTGCGTTGTACCGTCGCCATTCGGAAAGATTGGGGGCTTGAACTGTTGGGAACATTGTAGGCGACCTTCTAGAGTGACTTCTATTGCTTTACCGCGTACCTCGAGTATTCCTTTCCTTATTAGAGGGACAATGGCCCCTTAATACGGCATGGAGCTCAATTGTCGCTGAGCTGGAGGTAGCTAACAGTGAATGTTGTAGTGCAACCCTTGCTCCGCTACTACGAGTACTCGCAGGGAGTTCAGATCCATGTGGCGAGTTGGCCGGCCGAGTTCGAGATGCCAGACCCTAAGAAGATCGCGTGGTTATATCACGAAACAGGCGAGGCTAGCTACCGAGCGAGCCAGTTTATGGCGATAGAAGGCCAATGCTTCGTTTTAGCAGCAAGCCAGATCCTGACGGAGAAGAATCTCGAGAAGAACAACCTGGTTGGAAATCCGGTTACCAAGACAGTGAGTCCAGTATCACTTTAGTCCCTTGCCACTGGTTGCTGACTTTGTGTCTAGCCTGGAGGTGGCTTTTCAAT
The DNA here is from genome assembly GCA_022225965.2 of Diatrype stigma. Classification (NCBI taxonomy): domain Eukaryota; kingdom Fungi; phylum Ascomycota; class Sordariomycetes; order Xylariales; family Diatrypaceae; genus Diatrype; species Diatrype stigma. Next base: position 60,162 of record JAKJXP020000009.1, read on the forward strand.
GATTTTCGGACCCGATGGGAAACCCTTATGCGAACCATTAGGGGATGGTGAGGAGGGCATTCTGAAAGCTGACGTCGACTTGAGAGACATCGACTACCCAAAAGCTTTCATTGACGTTGTTGGACACTGTAAGAACCCTCCTAGAGCTGGAAGACGCTTCGCAGTCGAGCGTCTGAGAACAACTCGAAATTAGGTGTCGTATGCTTTGTTTGAGAACCTGCTAACTTTCTGGCGTTGCAGATGCTCGGCCCGATTTGTTGAGCCTACTGGTAAACCCGACGACGGCGACGCATGTAACAAAGATGCCGAAATAATGAGAGTCCTGATACCTGTATACCATGAGGATTGTGTTGGGACACGGAGATGCTTGGTTGTTGGAAGATAGGTTATGGTGTTGTGTTGTGTTGTGTTGAACCCATTCGTTATATGAACCAAGGTGCAGCAGTTTGGAGGTCAACAACGTCCCACCATTTGAGGTCATTCGACCGACCAATATCGGCTTGGAGGTCTTTCCGCTTCCAAAATGTCTCGATGATGGTTCTCAGGACAAGGATGTTGCCGATGTTTCGTGTATCATCCATTCGATCAAGTATTTGCAGGATCTCAATCCTTTGCTCATCCGTCTCTGTTTCGCAAGCGATAACGAAGAGTGGCCAGGGGCTGGTGCATATTTCCAAGTTGCGCAAGGCTTTGAAGGCTTGTTCCATATATATTATTCTCAACTGCTCTGCGTCCGCTGTGTTGCACGTTCTTTGTAGGTAAAGGAAAGTGGCAATTCGATAGAGTTCGGCAGTAGTTCGGATTCTGACTTGTTCACTCATCGGCAGTTGAACAGCAGCACGGGGGTCTAGACGTTGGGTCAGTGTCGCTATTTGGTTCTCGACCCTATGCCAGTCCTCTTGCCGTCGTGCTTGTTCCTCGGGTGTGCTCGGGCTCATGTCCCCACGGAGCACATCTGCACGCAGCCCATTGACGTAACTGACGAGTTCCATCACTTCTACTGAACATCCCAATGACCCGATAATCTTTAACAATCAGCATCGTCTTTGCAGGACTCCTGGGGCGTCAAACGTACCATAGACTTGTCAAAGTTCGAGTCATTCAAAAGCCTGAGAGATGCCGGCCGTAGACCTTCGTATAGCAGAGGTCGGCTGAACTCGCCAAGTACCTCGTGGTAGAGGAACCATGTGAACAAGAAGTTATATTCTAATCGTTTGCCTCGAATCGTAGCGACTTGGTAGAGTTCACTAAGGATTTGTTGTGCACCCTGCAGGTGTAAGCCCCAATGGCCATCAGTTTCGTCGAAGACCTCCTCTGCGTTAGCTAACTTGTAATGACCTTGATAGGGAAGGGGGGCTTTGACTCACGCTATAAACACATAACATCATGGACGTAGCCAACTGCGTTTCCGAGAGGCCGGGGGATTCAGCAGTGTTGAGTGATTTCTGTAGATAATGGATAGCCTGTGATTTGTACGTGAGTGCTTCCCGGCTACCTGCCAAGTGAAAAGAACTCAAAGCAAGGATGGCATGGCGGAGGCTCTCGGAGGCACTGCTAGTACATGTGAACACCATAGGGAGCAAATCTTCTCGAAACCCGTTGTGGATGTCGATCGTGGATATCATCGGCGAGATCATTCTTTGGTCTATGGGAAGAGTAATGAGATACGGATCGAAACAAGCAGGCTTTTCGGTCTTGGCTTACAGTAGTCCATGAGTCGCCCTTCCTCATCCCTGATCTTTGGCAACCAAGAGATACTTCGCGGCGGTCGTCGTTGGACGCAGACCAGGGGCAGGGTGTTAGAAAATACGCCGTTCTTTACAGCTGCTAGATCCGAGTATGTCACGTTCAAGAATTGTGTTCCATAATGTGCAGACTCGACCTTGAGGGTTTGAACTGCCTGGCTAGGTAGACGGTTTGATCTGCGTCGGCCATCCGGCTGATCGGGCCAAGCAAGACGTATCCCGTAGCCTCCGCATTGCCTATTCGTGCGAACGCAGTTATTGCAGGCAGGGAAGCCACGGTCGCATCCGATCTTGCGTTCTGTCTGGACGTCAGAAACATAGGTACTTGCAGGCTATCACACGAATCGGGATGCATCGTCTAGTATTCTCAACTTACGCTTGCAGGTCCAACAGCCCTGCGCGCGCCTAGCAGTTTCCATCCTCCCACGTGTGGTTGGCGCTCGTTCGACGGCCAAAAATAGCTTGGGATTAGTCTAAAATTCGGGACCTAAGCCATACGAAGCCTGCGTGCGTGTTTGGCTCCTCTGTAGACTAAGACGGCAGGGCAGGGCTGAAGTTCAGAAAATCGAAGACTTAATATCGAGCAGCCCGGGGACACGGTTTATTATTGTTCTGACAAAGGTCTGACAAAGCGAGATAGATGGATGGCTAATGGTAGTGGAAAGTTGCGCATGTCGTTGAAGGGAGCTTTGACATGGCGTGGCGCGATTCCAGGAGTTCCCTCTTTTCTTGCAGGTCGTCTAAACTAAGTTGATGATGGTTTACTGAATGGGAAAGGGTGGGGAAGTGGGAGTGGATGTCTTCAGCTCACGTACCACTCGAGACGACCTCGAGGGGGAAGGCCAGACCTTTACTTAGAGTCTCCCAGTCTCCGCACCGTGGCGTTCTCGCGTTGCTCGACCAATTGCGGCACGGCGCATCAATAAGGATCCGGCGATCAAATCCCGAGATGCAGGAGTCCAGGGAGCTCCAGGGCTGTCCAGGGCTGTCCAGGGCTGTTACCGATGGTTTCCCAGACACATGGCAACGGAGAAGGCTAGATATATCGGTATCAATGGATGCGCCCAATCCTCGTGGTAGTCCCCGACAGCTACGACGCAGCAATCTTTAACCGCGATCATGGACAGCGGGAATAGGAGTTAATTACTGATTCGGTAGTTCGGGGGGGTCTGCAGGGCATACAACCCCAGATTAGTCACCCGAGGAGTTATGAGATTCTGGGGTGGGACGTGGACGAGATGGTTGGTTGCTGACGTGCCACTGCCAGCTTCGCTGACGACGTCATGCCCAGGAGATTCTATATATTGCACTCTGCTGTGAGGTGACCGACTACGGTCCAATAGCAGTGTGTGTTCCAAGACTCCTTGCCAGCTCGCCCGTCCGGACGGCTGGAGAAAGAGGTCGGCGATTGATGGTGAGTGAGCACTGAGAATGCGGTACCGCGCATCGCGGCACCTACGTCAAGCTAGGGATGAAGGCTGTCACCCCGGTTGTGGGTTCGTTCGAGTTATCAAGATAGCTCAAGGCGATTATTACTCAAGCAGGGAGATGGCAAGGAGGGGAAAGCGGGTTCAAAAGAAAAAAGGAGAGGGGGAAAGCATAAGACGGGCAGCACGGGATACGCAGTCTTGCAGGACACAAGCTGACCGGTTTCCTAGGCCGTATAGCTATCTATATGTAGTACATAGATAGGCAGTAACATTGAAGAGAGGTAGCACATATCTACACCGGTATGAAGGGCTAAACTACCAAGCCAGCAAGCATATGTAAGGTTGTGAAAATGAGAGAGAGAGGGAGAGATCTCGGGGAGTCTCTGGGTTAGGAATGCTGCCGTAACCAAAAGGCTGAGCAAAGAGCATGAACCAATCCAAGGCTATTCCGCGCGGCGCGGTAAGAACGATAAATCGCCTGCGTGCCTGCAGGGGGTGGGGTGACGATGATGGTGATGAGACGGATAGCAAGGCAGCCACAAACAAGCCTAGCAGCCCTAGGTTGAGGTAGCTATGTAGGTACAGCTGGTAGCTGAGCTGGTAGAAACCTCTGTTGATACGACTTTGTGTTAATTGGGAAGAGGAACACACCCCCCTTTTGAAATTTGGGTTGCTGGATGTAGCTGGATGTAGCTGGATGTAGAAAGAATGCCTCCAAAAGGCATCTCTAAGAAGTCTGCCTACCTATTTGAGGTGTTATAAGAAGATGCTATGCAGGACGCTATCCTCTAATCCGTAATCGGCGCGAACCGTACAATACCGGTTTGGTCCCGACATATAGGATACGCAGGGGCCACATAACTTCAACCATGGGACGGGAGTTCAGAGCCGAGCCCAGGGATCCCCGGCTGATTGAGGCTGGAATGGAAGTGAAGCCACGCACTTACATAATACTTGGGTATGCCCGTGAGGAGCGATGAGAGCTGTTGTGGCTGTACAGCTGTATTGACCTCTAGGCTCTCACCCGTTTACTCGTTGGCATCCCTGTCAATGCCACATGAATGTGACCTGGGCCAGGGTGAGGCAGAGAAACCGAGGCACAACGCTCATGTGAACAGGATGAGCGTCATTGCTCCAGGCTTAAAGTGAATGCTGAACATCCTCGATCCGACCAACTAATAAATAACAACCACACATAACATCGAGTTCTGAGGAGCGTACAAAACCCTCACCACCCCCATATTTCTCACGTAACACATACTTCGTAATCCTGCGACAACATACAATCGTACATTATCCTGGTCGTCTTTCCATCGTCAACTTCTGATATCCGGCAGTATGGGTCTTAAGAACGGTAAGCAGTCTTGTCGATTGTCGCATACCAAATGCATATATAGCACCTTAGTCCACACAGCCTAGCTGACGTGCAAGCCCCTTGACGAGTAGAGAAGTTCCCTTCTTCGGAAGCATTCGAGGCCATCAACGCCTCCCTCCAGTCCAGCGAAGCCGACCGGAAGGACGCGATCAAGCAGGGAAATGCCGTGTTTGCATTTACACTTAAGAACAAAGCCGGTGAGACCGAGAGCTGGCATATCGATCTCAAAGAAAAGGGCACCGTTAGTGCGGGATTGGGAAACAAGCCCACAGGTAAGGTCGACTTGTAGGGTATAAAGAGGCTGCGTGCCAATACAGCGAGGAATACAGCGAGGCTAACCGTTGCGCCATCCAGTGACTCTCTCCCTTTCCGACGAAGACTTCGGCAAGCTGGTCACTGGCAAAGCCAATGCGCAGCGATTATTCATGTCCGGGAAGCTTAAGGTCAAGGGCGATGTGATGAAGGCGACCAAGATGGAACCCATCTTAAAGAAGGCGCAGACCAAGGCCAAGTTGTGAACAAGACGGCATATACTACGCGATAGAGGGGCCAGCATTCTCTACGTTCCTAGAGCTCTCCAGAGCAAATGATACCACACTTGTTTGAACTTATGGTGATATTCCTGATGTTTATCGTGATGCGTATGTGATGAACATCTGCTATTTGGTATGAATAGAAGTTTAGGTAGGTACGTGAAGACCTAATTTATTTATGTACTATATCCGACCAATTCGACGAGGCTCATTCAATGTAGCGCATCGTCCACACGTTCAAGGTACATCGTAATCCTCAATCAAGGCTCGCCTCATTTGGCCTTAGCCAGACAACCGAAGGTCGGGATGACTGTAGCTTGCCCCCCTGACATCAAGGTTAGTATACCATAGATAATAGGTACTTACCTGGGTACAGGTAACTATGCAGCGTGGTGTACAGTAGGTAATTACCAACAACGGCATCTGAGGACTGGCGCGTACATTGAACGAATAAAGCCTTCATAAGCCCTGGGCATCTGCATCTGCTGCATCTGCATCTACCTCTACCCCTGCATCCCGAGTCTCAAGGAGAGTTCGGTACCTATCAGAATAAATACCTGTCGTTAGAACATTAGAATAGCTGACAGCATATGGCATAGGTGCCGAAGACCACGCACGTAGGCATGGCACGTCAACGTTAAGTGCATACATATGGATATGGAGAAGCATCTATGGATTGGCCAATTATTGCAGCTGAAACTGCAATGTTCCGTCATCGTTGCCATAGTGAGTGATTGCTTGACGCGAAACCGACGGACAGCTTGTCTGCGGCCCTTCAGACCTGCCTGTCACCTGTCAAATAAGCGCAAATGAGGCATTCTTCCGGATTGAGTTTTGAAAAAGGCTAGTCGGCTATCATGTTATTGGTGCTTATTGTTCCTGGGGCTTTTGAACCCACACACGCGTGCCAGGCAACCAGGCCACTCCCGCATTGTAAATTTTTTTTCTCTTTGCACCCAAGTTTCCGTGTATGTATGTATGTAGTATGGACGGACTGATACCCAGATGGTCCCCATTCCACCTGCACTTACGCTTTCAACTTGGAGCCCCCCCCTCGATCCCCCCTTGCCCCATACTTTCGTACTGCTTATGTACAGTGGTTTAATTACTGCTGCTGAATGACGGGCCATAACAGTTCCTTAGCTAGATGCGACAGTCAGACAGTGCACGCCTGAGTACCTAACTGCAACTGCAAGCACCGACGCCCCGATACACGCCCTGCTCCGTTACTTCGTACCTACCTACCCTGCCTTACCCTGCCCATCTAAACTTTCAACGCCAAAATTTCCATCTCCCTTGTCATCAATCAATCACGCTAGATGCCTGCCTGGTATTGACGATCGACAGCCATCGAAAAGAGGTCAATAAAATTGTTACCTGCAAGGTGATTTTTGTTCCTCATTTCTTGGTCGCGTCGAATGCACCAAAAAAGTCCAAGGACAAAACACTACTACCACTAAGTACCCCGAGGACTGGCTTTCGCGGTCATCTTTCGAAGAGGTCTTTGCCTTTCCCGCAATCACTGCCTTCATCTATTGACCCTCGCCTTCCTCTTGGTTCACCCAATCATCGCTTCATCCGTTCATTTGCAACCCGTTGCCCCATCAACATTTTAATCATCGAACTCTCCCAGAGTTCACCCTTAATTACTTCGTACCTCCTCTCCTACTTAGACGCGTCGAAACACGATGAATTTCAACGCAACGCCTCGTAAGCGGCCCGCGCCGGGTGAGCCTGGCTCAACACCCTTCTCCTCTTCCAAGTTCCAGTCATCACTGGTTCCAATGGGCAGACCAACTCCGAGCCGTTCATACCACCCCCCCAAGAACAAGAACAAGCCGACCGGCTTTTCAAGTAACACACGCGATATATTCCGCACGTCCACTCCCCAGGCCAACCGTGTTTCTACCTTCTCCCCCGATCTACCTCCGGCCGTTACCAAAGCCACCCCAAGCGCGCGCAAATTTGTGCCCCAGAAGACTATTGGCGCTGGCATGTCCAGTGCCGCCTCTGCCGATCTCTTCAAGATGAGGATACCATCTCCCGATCCTGAACTTACCGGCGAAGTGCTAGCCAAACAAGTGCCAGACGACCCCAACCGGACTGGTACCATCTATACCGATCAGTATCTTGCTCACAAGTGCCCTCCTCACTTCGATGAACTACAGCGACGGCAGTTTTTCTGCATTCTAGATTTGCGCAGGTTGAAATACGCCGCCAATGAGATATTCGTCAAAAAAGACTGGAAGCTGAACATTCTGAACTTCGCTAAAGAGTACGAGAAGAGTCGGGGCCTGATCCTGCTGCGTTATGGGCTGTACGAGTTCAAGAAGGTGAAGCCGAGCGCTGAGGTCCTCAAGAGATGGAGAGCCGCGCATGGCTTGCCGGAACATGAATCTGAAGATAAAGAGTCAGTTAGCAGCAGCGCTAATTTGAATGGCCTCTCAGCCAGCACTGCGACCAAGCGCAAAGCCGATGGTGATTTGGAACCAAAGGATAATGCCCTTACCGCATCCACAGCCAACCAGAACAAGCGGCGCAACGTGGACCAAGAGATGGCTAGTCCCATCCCCGCAGGCCCGGCACCTTTCAAGAAGAGCAAGCGGAAGGTGGAGGAGACAGACGAGCCTGACGAGAACCAACCCAGCAAGCAGCAGAAGCAGGAGAATTCGACGGCTAAGTCCACGTTCGAAAGCATCCTTGACAAGGCACAGAATACGCCCAGCCCTCTCAAGCGAGCTCCTTTGGGTGCGGCTGCGCAGTCCACGCCTTTTGGGACCCCGAAGGCTAGTGCCTTTCAAAGTACGGACTCGGCTGCCAAGCCCAACAACCCGTTCGCTACTCCGAGTGTTTCGCAGCCTAGCACTTCGCTGTTTGGTAGCAAGCCAACTAATGGAAATGGTCCCCAAAAACATGAGTCTGTTCTAGCTGCTCATAAGCCCGGCAGCACACTGCCCGCGAATACTGGCATGTTCGGCTACTTGTCTGGCAGCTCTGCTAATACTAGTGGTAATGAGAAAGAGGATGCCGACGATGACGATGCTGAAAGCGAATCTGGGTCGGAGCCAGGGGCCGAAAGTCAGGATGCCGCCCCGAGCTACGAGCCAAGTGCGGCTGCTAGTACTGGCACCAGCACACCTCCAGCTCAGAACGGCACATCTCTATTCTCTTCTAGCAAGCCGGGTGGCACAGGCGCCCCGCTCGGTGGCCTCTTCAACAAACCTGCCGACACAGCTGCGAAGGGTGGACTGTTTGATCGAGTGAAGTTGGGGGCTGACGGACAGCCGATACGAGCTACCCCAGACTTGGATGAAAAGAAGACGCCGGTGCCGGAAGTGTCTACGCCTTCTACTCCCGCAGTAGAGACGAGCAAGACACCAGCGAAAACTCCTGGCGACTTCCGATTTGATCCCACGACGACCCCCATCAGCTTTAGCCAACCTAGCACTACGCCGGCTACCGCGAAGCCTTCGTTGTTTTCAGCTGACCCGGTATCTGATACGCCTAAGGGGCTCCCTAAGACTGAGGATGTGCCAGCAACAAAGCCATCATCAATCTTTGGAACTGCTACGCAAGCTAGCTCGACGTCCGGGACCGTGACACCTAAACCATTATTCGGGCAGACTGGCAGTGCCTCTAACATCTTCCAACCAAAGCCAAGTGAAAGCACAAGCTCTATCTTCGGAGCACCAAAGTCTTTTGAGGTGAAGCCTACCGATGCAACTAAACAACCCAGTGTATCTCCCACTAAGTCATCGTTTGGTGACATCTTTGGGAAGAAAACCGAGCCTACGACGTCAGCACCTCCGGAACAGCCTAAGAGTTTGTTTTCTACGGCCTTTTCGGGCACGCCCTCGGCGGTTGCACCCTCGACAAGCAACACTGGCCTTTTCGGAAAGCCAGCCGAGTCCCAGGGCACTGGTCCCAAGGATCAACAACAGAACCTATTCAATACACCTTCGGCAAGTGCCACTCCCAAAGTGGTCTTCGAGAAACAGACCGAGTCCAAGCCTCCTGGTGTTCAAGATGTACCAAAAGGGTTATTTGGTGCATCTATCACACCAAGCAGCACCCCGTCGGGTGGCCAAGATGCACCACGACCAACAGGTTTGTTTGGTGCATCTGTCACGCCAAGCAGTACCCCCTTATTCCAGCCTAGTAAACGGGGTTTCGGAGACGCACAGAAGTCTAATGAACACGAGGCCGGTGAGCCGAGTGCAAAGAAACCAGCTTCGACCAGTGTTTTCGGTGCCAACAGTGCAGCCGGCTCTTTCGGTGGATGGGGGTCCACCAACACCCAGTCATCTGACATCCCGTCTCCTGCCATGCAGTCTCCTGCCAAATCTATTTTCAACGGCTTTAGACCAGAGACACCAAACGGCACCAGTGACCCTACTCAAGGTGCTAAGGGCATCTTCTCTACCACTCCCGCCAACTCATTCCCGGCTCCGACCACTCCGAAGCCAGCTTTCACGCCATCTTTTTCATTTGGTGCCAATCAGCCAGCACCAACAGAACAGCCACAGAACGGTTCTATGAACATGTCCAACGTGTTTGGTAATAGCACAGCTACGAGCGGCCCCAGCTTCGAGTTCAAGGCCCCTTCGCCGGCGCCTTCTTCACCTGCCCCTCTTCCAGGGAGGCGAATTGCTACGCCTAAACGTAGACTTGGGCCCTCTGGAGCTGGTAGCCAAACGCCAAATACATCCTTCAATTCTGGAGTCGCGGCCTCACAGCCTCAACCAAGCACGGGCTTCAGCTTCGGAAGCAACGGTTCGGGACCAGCTTCTGTTGCATCTAGTTTCGAAAAGGAAAACTCTAATGGAGGTTTCAACTTCACATTCGGTGGCAATGGGCAGTCGGTATCAAACCCTTTCAATCCATCAAATGGCCAAGCTTCGACACCCATGTTTGGAAACAACGGTTCAACTCCGTCCGCATCAGCGTCGTTCGGCGCCACACCTACCCAAAGTATGGTCTTCGGTGGGATGGCCAACGGGACGAATGGCGCCCCTTCGATCAATTTCCAGGCCCCTACTCCTCAGCAAAACACGTCAAATATCTTCGCACCGAAGAATACCGGTTTGTTTGGTAACAACTTGCAACCGAGTGGCGACGGAACCATGGGAGCCAGTGAGTAGACGACGAAAAATACCGGTGTATAAGCAATTCACTAACGGATCGTAAGACTCGCCCGTGGCTGCGCCCTCCAGCATAGGCACAACACCGGTTAATGGCACACCTGAACCTCAAACCCAGGGCCAGGATGGTGAAGAAGCACCGCAGGAGCAGATTTCGCTCACTGCTGGCGGGCCCGGTGAAGAAGACGAGGACATCCTACACGAAGTACGGGCGAAAGCCATCAAATACATCCCAGTCACAAAGGACGACGAAGGAGAGAAGACAAAATCACCTTGGCACACTCAGGGTATCGGACCTCTACGTATTCTTAAGAATAAGACCACTGGCTCGGTTCGACTCCTCCTGCGTGCCGAGCCTAGAGGTCACGTCGCTATGAACAAGGCCATCCTGCCTGATGTCGACTACAAGGCCAAGGATAAGACTATCAACTTTGTCGCTGCTAGTGACGATGGTGCTGGTCTTGAGACATGGGTTCTTCAGGTCAAGAAGCCCGAGTTCGCCCAAGAGCTTGCCTCGGCCATGGAGGCGAACAAGGCCGCGAACAAAAAGTAAAATCATTCGAGACGTTTCCTTTGCCTCTACTGTGATGGCGTTGATCTAACGACCCGATTATGTCGAGATGGAGACATGCCCACGAGACGAGGTTCAGACTTCACGACGAGAAGAGCGTATACTATATTGGTTTTCATGTGGTTGTCCAGAACCGGGAAGCAAGCTCTTTTACCTCAACTCCTACCATCATCCTTCGGAAGCGGGCGAGAGACTGGGGAAGTCGTTGCACTTTTATATCCGCATATTGTTATTTGGAAGGCATCAAAAAGGGGAAGGGGAATGGGGGGTAACGTAGGCATGACGAGCGCGAAGAAACACGCATATGCGTTCTTATGGCCTCTGGAGTTTTTTGTTTCCGTGCTTGATCTTGTTGCTGACACTGCATATGGCGTAGCGGTATGGAAACATTTTGGGAGTCTGGTCTGCTTTGATTTTGGTTGGGCTGGGTTTGGCATGAGAAACATTTACCCGGGTCCTTTTCCCATTGCTTCCATGTGTGCTCTGGGTGTCTGTTCTTCGAAGTCGGGTTGGTAGCGACGGAAAAGTCTACTCAGCATATATTGTTAGATTGTGTATGGTATAATGCGTTTATCCTTCTTCGACTTCGTCTACGCAACTGCCACCATATTTCGTCCCATGCCTAGTGAAGCGAGCTCGTAAAACATTATCCATATGGGGTTGAAGTGAGTATGCATGTGTGTGTGCCGTTGCAAAGCTTGCCCATCCGCTACGACCTGGACACTCATGATGCATTCATTACCTAGGGACCAACAACCGTAGTATGGACATGGCGTCTTGCCGCCTAAAGCTGATCTGAGGGTGTGCTTATTACCTAGATAGGCAGGTAGATGTGTAGGTTACAGTAGCAATTGTCAAGGTGGTGTTGCCTTGCTCCTGGTACATATGTGCTCGATCCTGGCTGCCTGGGTGCCTACTTAGTAGGTAGGTCCACGCGTAGAGCAGTCTTGTCTATGCATACCTACCTACTACTTAAAGCTTGTCTTGAGTTGATTAACGAAGAGTTTTAATCGAAGGGGACAATGGCATGCAGTCGGTCAGTCATGTTGCAGCGGCGGCTAATGCACTTTATTATTATATATCTAGTACACACAGAGATGAGCCCCCCTCCTTGTTTCGATCAGCCTTTGGAAGCGAGCATCGTAAACATGCCTACATAAACATCACCGACCTGTATATACGGCATTGTCTAATGGCAATGGAACTGCTCATGACTGTGCTTAATTATGTAAGATTTCGTTCAACATCTAAGCTAAAGCAACAGGAGCGCTAATGTAATAAGGAGTTTTCTGTCTCCCCTTCCCGCTCCCCTCTTCCCCAACCCCGCTGTCATGCCTTTCAGCTCACTGGCTTAACTCGCGTCGAAAAAGGAGCAAGAGAGAATCTAGACTCGGCGAAATTGCGAGAAGCTCCAGCCATTGGGTTTTAGCTTCTTTTTTTCACCTCGATGGATATATTCGTTATTGGTTAACTAGACCGTTGCAGGAACGGGAACGCTTAGCTAGACTGCCTAGGATAAAATGACCTAACTAAGTGTCAAGCGGCTCATATAGCCAGACCGTTTACATCCACGTGGGGGTTAGTTAATAGTTGGTCCAGGGTCCAGTTAGGTAAGTAACTGACTAACTGGTCTTGCCCCTCGTGGGTGGCTTCTTTTCTTTTGCCTACAGTCAACTTGCAAGGAACACAAACCACAGCCGAGCTCACCTTCGATCAGTATCGGGGAATCCCTAACTCCGTGCTATGGCTATTGGTGGTTGCTATGCTAGGTACAGATATGTGATTGCGTCGGGCACATAAAAGAATTTACGCGCATATAGTGAGCTTTCGCTCGAGAAGGGGAGGGGCAGCCGGTATCGCTCGGCAGTTTCTCCCTTTTCTTCTGTTTTCTTTCCCTTACATCTCGAGAAGATCTTGTGACACAATCTTTCGAAGGAGAATTGAAGCTGCATATATGACTAGTCACATTTGTGTGAGTGAGAGGTCACTATAGGTATCAAGCAATTATATACCGACGACGTATCTGGGTAGACATAGGTAGGACTAGATGTGTATATATTCGTCCTACCTGCAGTACGCTGGTTGCTTCGTCGTACGTTATGCAGCTTTTGGCTTCGGTAGCAAAGCAAATTCTAACCTATAATGACTGAGGTACTAGCTAGCTACTTTTGGCGAAGTGACGGGAGCCAGAGGGAACGAAAGAAAGGATCCAATGCAAGCAATGGGAACGGAACGATCCCGGCGGCAGGCATGTTGGGTATGCAGGCATTACCCATCAACTGCAGGATCGGACGTATCATCGGACGCGGGCGCACCCATGGGCCAAATTGCTCCCTCAAACCTTTCCTTGCTGCTTCTGTGGATCCTGACCGGTTGATTCCTGAAGGGCTTACCTGCCGCCGGACTTCATGGATAGTAGCTAAGAAGTATTAAGCTTCTTACATGTATATACGTACATGAGTAGTTTTACATAGGTGCCGTGGGATCAACACGGGAGCACGGGACGGACATCTGCAACCCTTATTAGTTAATTCTTTGCGTATGGCTCGCGTGCGTAATCCCGAACTACAACGAAGATGATGAGTGGCCGTCCGTGGCCGCTACCGTACGTTGCAGACAGTTAGCTAGCTTATGTGAGAAAGCTGCGTGCAGGCACATAATTCGTAGTTTAGATCCTGGAGATAAGAGACGGCCACCGATTTGCCGCTCTTTTTAGAAAGCGGAGTGCGTGGTATTAGATGTGCGTCTCGTGATGCGGGAGCACCACATATATATCGCATACAGATAGATAGATAGACATATGAACCCATCCATCTATGCACTTCTAACTAACTCCATTCATGTTTCATGAGACGTGGGGAGGGGGAGGGATATAAGGAGGTTGAGAAGATCGTAGCAACGGACGGCAATACTCAAAGTGCTCGGACGGGGGCTTGGCGACGGGCAATTCGCCGTAGACATCGTATTCGGGAGGCATGCTCAGATAGACGGAGGCGACCTTCAAGCATCGGTAGGCCAGGTAGGGTAGGCGTAGTAGATAGATGTTACAGCTTACAGCATGGCGTATACCTACTACGATCTATGGCCGCCTCCGATGCAGACTCCATCATCCTTCGCTCACTTGTCAAACTCGAGAGGAGTCTTCGACCTCTTCTATCATCTTCTTCCTAATTTCTCTCTGTACGTTGGATTGGGCATTTGATTCGTGGAGCCAGGTGGAAATTCAGCCCATCATTTTCATCGGCTTCCCGAAACCCCGCCCCGGACCCCGGGCAAGCATCCCCGACATGGGAAAATGGTGGAGGGAGGGTCTAGGGAGGTGTTCTTGATTAGCGACGGCAGCCGCATGCACATTCCCGTAGGTTGCTACCATAGGCAATAGACTTGCAGGTTGCAGCTCGAGCTATCCCGGACGATATCGTGAATGGAGTAAGACGTCACGCGATCAGTTCCTTCAACGTATCTAGGTAGGTAACTAAAGGCTCGGCGGCAGCGGCGTCGTCTCAGGGATCTCGAGACGACATCCTTACTCTATTTGGGAAACTGCGTAGTAAAGCAGTTTGCGGGGAAAGTCACCGTCGTCGCCGCCGCCACCGTCGCCGCCCTTGTATTCGATCTCTATCTTGTCTTGTCTTCAGAGCAGCGAACTGGCTTGTGACGAGCAAACCTTTTTTTTTTCTTCTTTCTTGGGCTGGTGTAACCTTGACTTTGCTATAGCCTATAGGCAGACAGGTAGGTAAGATGGTAAGCAAGCGACAAAATGGTTGGTGCAGCGATAAGGCTCTCGGTGCTTCGGTAGGATGTATGATAGGTAGATACTGCCTGCCTTTTCCATAGCTATGATTTTGCTTGGAACGGAAGTCTGCAAGTCTGCATGCGAAAGTAAGGGGGATAAGTAACCCGAGAGGCGATACTTAGTTGTGGTGTGTATAGAGAATTGGTGCATAGAGAGAGGAATCAAACTGGGACCGGTATCAACGGATATCAACGGAAAATACCCAGCCACAAGAGCAGTGACAATGGAAGTGCCGGTATTTCTTTTCGTAGTAAGGTTGATCGACTGATGGACTGGACCATAGCTACAAGTGACATGATTTGCGGCCCCCCTCTCTCTGTTTCATGTTGTGGGTGTGGTTTGTGATTATCATGAACATCCATCCATCTTACTTAGGCCCTCTTGGTCCTGTGCAGTGTGGTTATGGGTCTGAAACAGAGCACATCATCGATGACATCTCTTTGTTGTATTATTGAAATGTCTATGTGATACAGAAAATATACAGAAAATATAAAAAATATAGGAAGAATAAGTGTCTGTTTCTTCGACCTCGAGAGTGTCTCATTGTGAAGTTGCAATATCGAATATCAAACTGTCAACTGCCAGGCCGGATGGATACACCCACCACCTACATACTACCTACATAGTAACCTGCTACTACGCACAGTGTTGAGCATTCGTTACTACATACATACCTAGGCAGTATGTACATGCAGGTATGTAGCAGCGCTAAATGCTTCGTAACTGAAGTTTCGCCGCATGCGTAACGCAGGAGGACCCTGAAAATACCAAACCTTACCTCGTACCTACCTATCTACCTATCCATAGAATATCAGGGCAGATAAGAGGATGGATGGTCAGACAACCAATGGAAGGCAGTGGTGGCGTTGGTCGGGCTTGGCAGTTGTTCGGCGGATATAGCGTGGAAATTGCTAACTAAGTATTCGTGTAGGGACGGACGGACGAGATACGTACCGTGGCTTTGATGACCGAGCCCTTTGCTATGCATGCATTTTGTATGAAAGGAGCCGTTTGGCCATTCAAAAGCACGGCTGTGGGTGCAATTCGTGTTTGACTGTCCAGACGGTTTGCCAGTGGTTTGACCGTTCAGCCCGCTCTCTGGCTCTCCAGCTATCGTGGCTATTATCCATGGTCGATATCCACCACCTGCACCACGGAAGTTGGCCAAAGTTTAGCTCTCCGGCTTGCCCACAACTTGCCCACTTATAATTATTTCTCTTCTTAGCCCAACGTCATAGCACAGCAGCGCACACGACTAGACACCTTACTCCGTAGAAGCTTATCGCGTAGCAGCCTGAGCCTAAAGCCTAGAGCCTGGAGTCTAGAGCCTAGAGCCTAGAGCCCAGCCGCCAACTGCCAACCGCCAACCGCCCAGTTATAGCTGCTTGGTCTTGTTGGTTAGGTGTTGCTGGTGGGTGCTGCACTGCTGGTGGGTGCTGGTGCGGGCGGTGCCTGTAATAGCCGAGTGCTGGTATGTATTGTACCTAATCGCTATTACCTGTAATGGCTTCCTGTAATGGCTTCCAGGTTATACGCGGCTGCAGCAGCAAACACGATCGAGCGGACGAACCAACGGCTAACGAGTCAGGACTGCAGTTGCGAGCACGTGCCTACCCGATGGATGTCATTGTCGTCGATACGCTCGCTCAGGTACAGCCGCATCGAGGCGTCTTCGCTTCCGATTGATTCCCATCCCAATCCCAATTCCAAGGCACTGGTCCTGGTGCTTGTCTGGTTAGTTCCTGCTGCTAGATTCTGGCCGTTCCTGCTGGAAGCGACTATCCTTGCTGCTTCTCATACCTTGGGCGCTGCACTCCTTGGCCGTTCCTTCTAAGATATCCATCCATTCATCCATCCGGACGGAAGAGAACAAGAACGTCCGGGTTTTTTTCTTCCTTCTTTTTTCTCCCCTCCCCCCTCCACCGCCCCCCTGCGATTGCGTCGTTGTCGAGATGAAATTCGGCCAACGACTCGAGGAGCAATCCGTACCGGAATGGAGTATACACAATGTGGACTATAACACACTGAAGCACCAGATCAAGACGCACACCACCAAGGCCCACGCCGCCACCGCCATCACCATCCCCGGCCAGCAGGACCAGGCCCTCCAGAAGTTCGAGGAGGCTTTCTACCACGAGCTCTGCAGACAGCACGACCGTGTCTGCTTCTTTGTCTCGAGCAAATGCGACGAGATACACTGGCGATTGCGTACGTATTTTGCCTTTGCGTCTGCATTTTGTATTTACACGTGACAGTTCTGTTTTATTTTTGTTCTTATTTTTATGTTCTTGCTTCTGTTGCCCACGAAAAGAAGCTACCCAAACCGCGGTCTCGGCTCAGCTCAAGCGAACTCAACTTAACTCATCAACTTGTGTGTGTGTCTCAATAGGTCACATCTCGGATCAGCTCAATCGGCTTATACTGCAATGTACCGACGACCGTGGTCTAACCGGCAAGCGGCAGAGGCGTCTCACCAAGTATCGACAGCAAATAAACGAATGCGGTGACGACATCAATGCACTGAGCCGCTTCGTCGGCGCGCAGGTGGTCGCCTTCAGGAAGATATTGAAGAAGTACAAGGTAGGGCAAAGTCGTCATTGAGCTGTGTTACGCTGCTACACCTTTGCTACCTACACCTGGCTAACATCAGCCGCGCACCCCAACCATATAGAAATGGACTCGGTCTATAACCCTGGGCAGCCGCTTCCGGGACAATGTTCTTAGCTCGCCCAAGAGCTTCACGAACCGCGACCTGTCCGCCCTGCGCACCCAAGTCCGGGACGTCCTGGCCACCCTCCAGGCTGCTACGTCCGGACTCTCCTCCCCATTACAGCCCCGATCACCAACGTCCCGGCCAGCATCCCCAGGAGGAGGCGACACGCAATCCCGCCGCGGCAGAAGCAGGCGCTCGCGAACTCCGACCCCAGCTGTGACGGCGCCCCCCGGGCCTCCCATCGTCTACTGGAACGAGTACGACCACGGCAGCGAGGCCGGCGACTACGGCGACGACACGTACGCCATCTACATCGACCCCAACGAGACGACCGAGTTCCCGGGCTTCCACTACCTCCGAGCCATCATGGCGGCCCCGAGCAGCCGTATACGGCGCTGGCTTAAAGGCACCGGCGCCGGGGCTGAGTCCCTGCCGACGAGCACGTCGGACACCCAATCGCTCCTGCACCACGGCGGCTCCCCCCGCGATTACTTCAGCATCCGCAAGCCCCGGCCCGGGTCCTCCACTGACAACGAGGGCACCGAGGACGGGGACGGGTACGTGTCCTCGTCGGCCGAGGACGCGGCGACGCCGGCCGGCCTCCGCAAGTACGAGAGGCGGGGCCAGCGGGCCAGCAACTCCACGGGCTTCCTATCGACGCTCGAGGAGGCCGACGACGGACAGCAGCAACAGCAGGGGGCCCTGACGCGGATGGCCGAGTACCGCGACCGGGTGCTGGCGCGCAGCGTGGTGCTGTTCTTCGCGCTGTCGTTCGCGCTGCTGCTGGTGTCGGGCGTGCTGGTGGCCACGGGCCGCCACAAGCTGCGGCTCGAGGTCGACGCCGGCGCCACCGTCGGCTCCGTCGCCAGCCTGTTCTGCGCCTGCATGGGCCTCGGCGCCCTCTTCGCCCGCCCCTTCCCGCCCAACTGGCTCTACGCCCTCGCCGTGTGGGCCGCGTTCGCGGCCGCCGCCTCGCTCAACGGCATGCTTCTCGTCATCGTGGTGCGGAGCACGGGCATATGATATATATATACACACATATACGATACACACGTAACGGGATGGATGGATGGATGGGTGGCATGCCCATTCGTCGATATTCCTTTCCCGATACCGGTACCACCTTATGATTTTTTTAGCGATATAGAGGACACAGGGAGGAGACAGAACCATTTACGCAATATACCTAAGGTATGAATGAGGGGCTCTATCTACGCAAAGATGCCCTGCGCCGGCCTGCTTCTTTACATGCGCCTAGCTTGGTTTGATGGCTAGGCTGGGCTGAGCGGTGATGCTGCCGGGGGACTGGGGCTAGCTCACCTGGCGTTTTTGTCGTCAGCACGGCCTTTCATGATCAAACAACTAAGGGGCCCCTCTCAGAGCTAGACTGAGGGATTGGGGAGGGGGGTCCCAAATTCCCCATCTGTATATATCAACCACGATGACTGGGGCAGCCGCGCTGTTCTGCTCTGTTCCTCTGGAAGACGAGGGACCGTGATCTGCGGCTGCTTGCGGGGACGTACATAAACTACGAGTGCACGAATGCGAACGCGCACACGACGCCACCCCCTCTTTGGGTGTTTACTCGTTGGATCGAGATTGCGAGCTTTCGATAGGACAAGACGAAGAACGTCCGGTCGAGTTTTGTCTTTTATTGTTAACGGATTATGCGGCTATTTTTATTTTATCTTTTGCTATACTACGACGGCTTGGTTGCGATACCCGGGGGATATACTTTGTCTTTTATTTATTTACCTCTTTCCCTATCCTGCTCTCTCTCTCTCCCTCTCATCCATCCCTCGATGCAATGTCAGACCTCTGCCAGCTCCGGCAGAGTGTTCAGCTCGAGCTGTTTGGCAGTTATCAATTCTTATGTGCGTTCGAGGGAGGGGACATGAGTTTTTAACCTTTGGTCGGGATGTTGGACGAGCAAAGAACGGAATCCCAAGACCATGTGATGGGATTGCCATGCATGTATGCAGACACGCCGGTATGATACGTTACCTAAGCATGCATCTACGTTACCTGTGCATCTACTCCGTGTAACTGTGTCGGTGAAATCGTCCTGCGTTCCAGGCGGTCTAGCCAGTCCCTTTTGGCGTTGCATTTCTCCCCCCAAATTCTCTAGCTTTGGGAGAAGAAGTCGGGCGAAGGCGTCCTGCTGCATCGTGTATTCCTCATCTATATTTTTTCTTGTCATTTTCCTTTTTGCCGCTCTTAGACAGACAGGTTGTTTATTTGAACGGTTTGGTAGCCAGACGTTGTAAGTAGGGAGTTGATTTTAGTGTGGTTTGACATATACGGGTGTTTATAGATCGATGGGTAGGTACATACCTAAGAAGCTACTAGTTAGATACAGTCATTTACAGGTTGATAATGAATAAACGTGCTTCTAGTCAAATATTTCCTTTCGACCCCGTGTGGTGATGAAGGGCCGCGTAGACTATTTTTATGTATAATACCTGACGACAGACACCCATACTCCGACTCAGCGTCGCCCCAGCCTATGTAGGTATCACCATATCGCTAAGCGTATAAATGAATGAATTTCAACCTCCCTCTGCCTTTCCTCGCCGACTACTTACTCCGGCCTGGTCCCGGGTAGCTAGGTTCCTTTCTCCGTCTTTAGCCTTACGGTCAGATCAGAACTACAAGGTTCGCAACCTCGCTCTACACCTTCTCCCTCTCTTTCCCTCGCTTGACCCCTTAACCACTTGGCTAGCATCCTATACGAAAAGGAATAGTGGGCATTGGCCAAACGCTAGTAACTCCCCAACCCAGCCTAACCACTATGTATGTGCCTACTTAACACCAAGATGGTATACATAACGACGGTCATTATTACATATACAACACCTCCCATTCGTATATTCCTCAAAAATATGGTAGTGTGCCCAGTGGTCGCAGGAAGGACAACTAGCTAGATTCATAGTACTCCTGGATCTTGGCGTCGTACGCTCTGCGTTGTCGTCGTTATAGTCGTCGTCATTGTCACCATCGCATGGTGAGTCGGTGACATGACAGCGGCGTCCTCGAATGTGTGGACAATAGCAGTAGTAGATCGCTTTGTCTCTCCAATCTTGTAGCAGGGAGGATTCGACCCTTGCCACTTCTGGGGTCTAGTTTGTGGAACAGAGGGAGGTTATGGCGTAGGGCTTTTCTTGCTTCGCCCTTGAAACACGTTCGGTGCAACCCTAGCTCGTGGTGTTTGTTGGTTGGTTGGTCCTGCTACATAGCAGTCCGTACTATACCATATCCTACTACCGCGCCGAGTTTCTCGAGAGGAAAGAAGTAGGAGAACCAGCGTTTACAACTTAGGTACCTAGGTCAAGATCATCCTATCGACTCCGATGCCGATGCTCGTTTCCGTCGGCGCGAGCGAAGACGACGACGTCGTCGTCATCACCTGGTCCCTCTCTATCTCCCCTCCACCTTCTCCCCCCTCTCCCCTTTCTCCATCACCCACGCCCACATCCTCGTCCTCCTCTTCGACGTACTCCTCGTCGTCGTCGGCCCCGCCCCCGCCGTGGCGGCGGAGGAGGTAGTCGGAGCGGTGGATGCCGCGGTGCTCCTCGAGCTGGCGGATCATGGCCTCGGCGATGCCCCACCGCAGACTAAAGAGGCGCAGGCTCTCGAACTTCTCGGCGATGGCCTCGCGGCACCGCTCGCGCTCCGCCGGGAATATGCGCTGGAACCCCGCGAACGCCACGATCACCGCGTAGCACGTGGCGCCCGCCGGTGCCGCTAGGATCGCTAGGGACGAGTTGCTCGTGCTGGTGCTGCCACTCCGCGTGTGTTGGTGGTGGTGATGGTGGTGGTTGTTATTGTTGTGGTAGTAGTGGGGTTGGTTCGGTGGCGGTTGATAGTGATGGTAAAGGGGAGGGGGAGCAGGGGTAGCGTCGATGGTCCTGTTGATTCGGCACGAGACGTCCGTTGAGAGCTTGCACGCGAACTGGAGCGCCGCCAGCGCCGTCGCTAGCTCGTTGTCGGCTGCGATCGCGGCTGGGGCCGTGTTCTCGATGATGGCGAGATAGGGGAGGTAGAGGGTGAACAGCGCGCTGAATACAAGACCCATACCGCTTAGTCAGTGTGCGTTCCATGTGCTTGCTTTGCTGGTGATTATCTTCCGAGGGGGTAAGATAGCAACAGTAACTACTATATAATTGATATAGAAAGCGACGTACCTGACGAGCATAGCGAAGCAATCCAGCATCGTCTCCCACTGTATGGTCTGCTCCAGCAGGGTGTGCGAGGTGCGGCGGACCTCGTCGTCCAGGTCGGCGAAGGTGGCGGTGCGCGGCATCTTGACAGGGCGCGGGTCGCGCTCCTTGTCGATGCGCAGGGCGCGGTGCAGCAGACTGGCAATCTTGGCCGACAGCTGGAACGGCCCCAGCCTCGCCGTGCCGACCACGACGCTGGTCGGGATCCGCATCGATTGCGCTTCTACCTTGTTCTCGTTGTTGAAGTAACCCCCGCCGCCGAAAATAGGGGATCCAAACGTCAACGGAGCGGGCGGCGTCTCGGGGAGCAGCGCGGACTCGCTGGGCGTTTCTAGGAGGAAAGGCAGGTGGTGCGTGCCGTCGTCTTTGTGGATGAACCTGTATTTTCAGTAGCGGTCAGCGGCCATGCATGTCTGGCTTTGGAGGTTGCATGCCCCCTATCATATTTCCTCTGAGAGTTTGCCACAACTGATCAGGCAAAACGAACCAGCCATGCCATGCCATGCTAGGCTATGCCATCCCAGAAATTCAATGCGATAGATGTTGACCACCCCCCTTCTCTAGGGATAGCTATGCTTGAGTACTCTCTAGTTACTCCCGACTTACTGATCAAGAATAAACAGGCCCCACCAAAGGCCCCCCCTCTGCTCCTTCTCCGCGGCCGGCAGGGCGGCGAGGTCCAAGCCGGGCACGCTCTTCTCGGCGCCGGGGTCGACGAGGCCGGGCCGGACGCCGAGGATGCTGGCCGCGGCCACCGTCTCGCCCAGGGTGCGGTAGGCGGTGGCGGCGTCGCCGTGGCCGTACTCGTACAGGGCCATGATGGCGCCGCACTGCACCAGCTCGATGGTCGGCCGCTGCTGCTGGGAACCCTCGGTGTAGCCCATCAGCATGAGGGCCAGCAGCCGCTTCACGGTGCGGTACGCCGGCCCGAACATGGGGCGGCAGCCGGCCTCGGTGCAGCGCAGCTGCGTGATCAGGTGCATGACCACCACGAGCAGCGCGAGCTGCTTGCGGTGGTGCTCTCCTGGCGACTGGGGCGGCGGCGACGATGTCGACGTCGACGTCGACGCCGTCGCTGCCGTCGCTGCCGTTGCCATGGACCCTGTCCGCTGGTGGTAGCCGGACACAGCGTTCTTGATCGACATCGGGTGGTCGTGGCTGTTCGAGACGGGCGACGGCTTCTGCGCGGTCACCGGGGGAGACGGCTCGTGTGCCGAGGAAGATGACCGCGATGATGGGAAAAGCAGGTCCCCGATCTGCCTTTCAAAAAGGATGGGATGGACGACGGCAAACCAGGGGTGCACGAAGGTGAAGAACTCGCCCACCGAGGGGCGCCAGTTCGGTTCCGGTGGCCCGGCGGCCGGCGGAGCGGCCGCCTGGCTTGGGGGAATGAGGGAGAGGATCTGGGAGGCAGTGATGCCCGCGAGGGGGTCTACATGCCGGAGCATCAGATCGTCGGACAGCGACGCGGCCTGGTATACCACGATCGGGGCCCCGTTGGCGGTCGCATTCGCGGATGCGGGATCCGGGAGATAGTGGCATCTTGCGTTCAGCCTGTGTTTGAACGATCAATATTACGGGTGCTTTGTTTCAAACAGAGAATCTACACGCTGCGCGACCGAAGTAACCATTGATCAATCCAGTGTCTACTGCTGGGCGATCACAGCCTACGTGATACCACCATGTCTAGGCAGTGGATTGCCACACGGGGAAAGGGGCGGGGAGAGGAGAGGCGGGTATACCTCAAACACCTGTCGCAATGGGGCAGCTTCTTATCGCATTTCCGTTTGGACAGGCGGCACTTCTCGCAGGCGCGCGGGGCGTGGGTGCGCCCTCGGTTGCTATTGTCATGCATCCAGGGCCGGTCGGGTGGGTGGACGGCCGGGTTCGCGTCCGGGTACCCGATGGGATGCGCCTGGAAGACGCGATGAGACGGCGACCGACCGGGCGACGCGGCCGAGGTCGTATCGGACTCGGGGGTGAATCCGAAGGGGGGTATCTCGTTCGCCCGCATCTCAAAGAGAATCTTGTTCTTCCCTTTGCGGTATATGATTTGGGGATCTGGGAAAAGTAGGTAGTAAGCCAAGCCAAGCAAGGCTAGGAAGGTGTAAGATGTGTGAGAGTCAATGTAAGAGTCACTGTAAGAGAGTTAAAGAAGCTCTCGGAGGATTTCATATGTATGCATACATATGTAGCTAGCGTGCTGTGGGTAACCTGGAATGTATACCTTAGATAGGTAAGTAAGTACCTATACAGTATACAGTATGCAAGTAATGTAGGTATTTGTTGTCACACCTACCTATAACTACCTACCCAGTAGGTAGTAGGTATAGACAGTAGGCATGTATGTAGGTAGCCTCTCCCCTTTCCTCTCGTTCTTATATTGTTCTTATGCTGCCCCGTTTACAGGGCTTTCTTAAACACGGACAGGTATCAGAGTCCTCTAGAGTCCACCTGGTCAGCACCCGTCGATGGCGCCTTCAGGCTGCACGATCCCGGTTGTTTGCCTATCTTCCGAGGCTGCTTGCCTTCTTCAGACGTTAAGGTTTCGCTTGAGCGGGTGCTGCTGCTTAGGCGTGCCGCGTGCCGGGTGCCGGCCTCGGGCGTGATGTAATGGCCACGTTAGGGACTAATTAAGAGATCTCCTAATTAAATGTATGTCTGCATACATTATACAAGACAGCGCGGTGTTAAATAAGATCCGAGGAGGTTTACAAGATAGCCGAGGATAAAGAAGAGAACCTAGCCAGAGCTGAAGAATGTGTAGAAAGGCTGAAAAGGGAGGAAATATTCGGGGTAAAGCTGAACAAGTATAATTTCCTCTTGAGTCAAATAGATACACAGCGTCTAGCTACACACAAAAAGTAAGGGCGGCGCATCTCAGACCTGCATCCGTCCCCCCGAATTGAGACAACCCGATGCCAAAGCTGCATATAGCATGATACAAGGCTGACCGACCACTACCGACCCGGTCCGCGCCATAGATCGAGAAGGTCTAGACGACAGTTCCTGATCGTAGTTCTTCCGGTGGCAAGTATTCCTTCCATGCGCCAAGTCAAGCATGAGAGTGATGAAGAAGAGGCTGAGAACCCACCAATCATGAGATCGACGTGGCACCACCACCACCCATTTCATCTTGCATCTTGAACTACCGTACCTACATAGACTAACGAACTATACTACACTCCGCAATCATCAGGAGTTCACGCCCATCCCCGGAACGTACATGAAAGCACCCAAGCATTAGACTACGCGGTACGTAATTCGGTTGAGGATAAGAAGTTAGGTGCTTATCTGATCATGCTAAATTGGCAACGGCAGGAGACGGGTCAAGGGTCCCACGGAGCTAGGGGCTGCTTCGGTAGTTCTAGAAGACTTAGCTTTTGTAGATATGTACCAGGACTATATAGGGTACTTATTAGGTTGGTCCCATGGTTACGCTGGCGTACGTACATGTACCTGCGTAGTAGTAAATGGGCTACGCCACTACGAACGCAACAGCCGAACATAAAGCCGAGATCTCGGATATACACGGAGTCTTCCTATTACGTAGGTCAGAATTGAACGAGCGGCACTACAAACCCCAACAATGTACGGGGTTACTGTAAAGATGGAGGGTCTAGCGCGATTAGTCCACCGTCTTCCCCTGAAAGCGAGGATAGAACAATATAGCTCGGCTCCTCTGGCATACGGAGTAGGAATTCATGAATACCAGTTGACGCACAATACCATGGAATGAATCATTCTGTATTGAGACAACTGCAATACCTAGGCACCCCTTCATGGTGCGTCCGGGTATGGAGTACAACTGCATTATGTGCTTCATATCTAGCTAGGTAGGTTACATTGTAAACCATCAAAACCGCCAGCGCCGCATTATTTTCCGTGCCTAGGAGAAAGGGGTTCCCTCGCCCCTATCACCATAATCCCATTACCATTACCATACCGGCTATGAAGCCAGGATGCCCATAAGCGCCATCACTTCATTAAGGTCATTCACTTCCTGCCAGTGCAGCCCAGCCCAGTCAACCTGACCGCAGTCGTTCAGTTCCCGTGTGCCCTTTTCATACGCCTCCCAAATATCTCGGGCGTGCCTCGGCACAAATCAAGTGAAGAAACAGGGGGGAACGGGGTGGATATCAAAAGCAAAGGCTTGTACAATAACCCATCGATCCATCCATTCATCCGTACAGTTCATCAAGTCCCTCAGGAGAGCTCCAGCAAAAGAAAATCGATGTTTTAACGACTCGTCATGTCATGTCATATCATATCACCTCTCTCACAGCGTCAGCGTGCCCGTCAGCGGCAAATTGCGACTGCTAGCGCCGACGAAGACGCCGTAGTCGCCCTTCTGGAGGCGCCACTTCTGCGCGGGTACGTCCCAGATGCTCAGGTCGCGGCGCGTGAGGTTGAAGGCGACGGTGGCCGACTCCGAGACGTTCAGGAAGGGCTTCTCGAACCCGCGTAACTGTCTCACGACGTTGCTGCTACTGCTATCGCTGCTATTGCTGCTGCTATGATAATCCGTGGAGTTGAAGTTGGAGTTGGTGCCGGCGCCGGCACCGGGGATGCCGACGTACAGCTGCGCGACCTCGGCGCCAGCGACGCCGCCCGCGTTCGCCACGTCGGCCTGGACCGTGGCGAGGATATCCCAGAGGTCGACGGGCCCGCCCTCGCGGACCTCGCCGGTCGGGTACTCGTCGATGTTCGCGTCGTCCCTGCGGTCGACGCGCAGGTTCGCGTAGCTGAAGGTCGTGTACGACAGGCCGAAGCCGAACTCGAAGCGCGGGGTGATGTTGCGCTTGTCGAAGCGGCGGTAGTCGATGAGGCCGCCGTCTTCGTCGCCGTCGAAGTCCGACTGCGGGAACTGGGAGTAACGGCCCTCCGGCAGGTCCGCGTTGAGCAAGGCACCGTAGTCGGACTCGTTGCGCGCGACGGTGTAGGGCAGCCTGCCGGAAGGGTTAGCGTCGCCGTAGAGGAGAGCGACGAGGGCGCGTCCGGACGCCTCGCCCGGAAGGTGGGCGAGCAGGACGGCGGTGACGTTGGCGTGGTCGATCCACTGGTCCACGAGGCGGATGCCGGCGTTGTGAAGCACGACGATGGTGTTGTTGCACCGGTCGGCGACGTGGCGGATCAGCCCGTCCGTGTAGTCGTCGTGCAGCCCCGAGCGGTCGTACCCCTCCGACGCAAACGCGTTGCCGAGCACGAGGCAGGCGTCCGAGTTCTCGGGCACGTCGGGCTCGCCGCTGAGGAAGTCCCAGGCCAACACCGTGCCGTCATCATAGGCGCGGGCCGTGAGGGCGTCGAAGGGCGCGCTGACCGACGCCGGCGTCACGGCCCCGGAGCCGCCGCCGCTGAAGAGCGTCCCGTTGGGCGCGATCTGCGACCAGTCCTGGCCCGTCGCGCCCGAGAACCCGGCGTCGGTGTCGCGCCCGAGGTACGCCGACTCGCCGCCGAACGTCCACGCCGCGATTCCCCCATTCGGCTTGAAGTTCCACTGGTCAGGGTTCCGCGCCGAATAGCCGAACACCGAGAGCATCTTGGGCTTCTCTTGCAGTGGGAGCGCACCATCGGCGTTTTTGACGAGGACGTGGCCCTCGATGGCCCCGTCTAGGAGGACCTTCTGGGATGAGATGTTCCTCGCGTCGACTATTTGGTGCCGCTTCGACAAGTCCGGGGGCATGCCGATTCCGGGTTCTGGGAAGTCCTCGTCTTGCCTCATCTGGTACCACGAGGCCATGATCCTGGTCACCATGTCGTCGAGCCGTTCTTCTGGGATCGACCCGTTCTTCACTGCCTCCGTGAGTTTGTCTCCCCAGAGATTCGAGTTAGGCATCACCATGTCCATGCCGGCTAGGGCGGACGCTACACCAGCGTGCAAAGCACCCCAATCAGACGTCACAGCGCCCTGGAAGCCGAGCTCTGTTTTGAGGAGGCCGTTCTGGGTCTTGCTGTTCGCACAACCATACGAATTGTTCACCCGGTTGTACGAGCACATGATGTTCCCAGTCCCGGCGTAGACGGCATCCTGGAAGGGCCTGTCACAACATCGTCAATGGCTGAAAAACAAATGGAAGAGAGGTGGTTTCCCTACCAAAGATATAGTTCGTGCATAGTTTTGTCGTCAATGTTAGAGGAAACTGATTCGATACCGTCGCTGTTGGGTTGACGATGAGTTTCTTGCTCGTTGCCGATGAAATGCTAGTAACCGTATCAGAACCCTGTATTACGTTCCGCCCCCTTCAGCCCACGTGCTGCGTGTGACACATACCTTGGTGCTAGTGATGACGCCCTGAGATTGTACGCCCTGCACGGTCTCATAGGCGAGGCTGCCGCAGAGATACGGATCCGCCGCGAAGCCCTCCCAGTTCCGACCTCCGGTAGCCACGCGCCCGAGAGGGCCGACGACGGGCCCGAGCGCGATGTTCACCCCCTTTACCCTGAACTCGAGGCCCATGCTCTCCGCGCGACTCCGAGCCAAGGCCTTGTTCCAGCTGGCACCGACGTGGATCCCGCTCGGGAAGCCGCTGACGAAGTCGGCGGCCCGAACCCCCTGCCCGGCGTCGGTGAGGCACAGACCGGAGAAGTTGAGGCGCGGGATCGCGGCGATGTTCCCAGAGCAGCTGTTTAGCGTTCCCGAGGTACCCGTAGACGACTCCACGCCAGACGCGAGGCCCACCTAATATACATGGTCAACCGTTGTAGCTCTGGGCCATGCGCAGGAAACCAGGATATCGAAATCTAGGGCTAACCTTTTCCTCTAGAGTGAGCTGCTTCACAAACTCCACAGCTTTGCTATACGCATCGGACCAGGCTCCGACGCCGGTCATTGCCGCTAAGACATCATCAAACTGTGCTCGTTTCACTCGCGTCAAGCATGTTGCAGATTTCGAGACTCACGGGAAGGATAGACGGGCTCCGAATAGCCGTAGAAGGACGCGTCATCCGTAATGACATCCCCCGCGCTAGCGCCCGGGGCGGCTCCGCCATCGCCGGCCCCACCACCGCGGTTCCTCAGAGCGAGGAGGCCGAGGAGGCCGAGCAGAGGCAGGCAGAGAATAGCAATAAGTAGAGCCTTTCCGCGCTTCTTCTGCAGAATGGGGAAGCGTTGCTGGAGCCTCCCGAACCAGCCCACGTCGGGCGGGGCAGACGGCGGCGGCGGCTTCGCTTCCCGCATCGCGTAATGTGCTGAAGTTGCGGACTTCATCGTGCGCGAGGGGCGCTGTGTTGAAGACCGAAGTAAATGTCGGGGCTGGTCCTTAGGTCATTCCTCTGTATTTTCGATTCTCCGGTCTGCAATGCGATCTATCGCGGCTGTAGGCAATGTGATTGAGAGGTAGTAAGTGAGTTCAGTTTGCTGTGTTGTTTGTAGTCCAACCGGGTGTCCAACAAGGTCTCTGACTGTCTACAGCCGAGTAAAGGGCAGTGGTATACGTCGTACTTAAACTAATATTTCTTCTTCAACATTGACAAGGGCGGAGGCAACGTATTGGATTGTCGGTCCGGACTAGGTAGTACGTAGTAGTATTGAGCTATCTAGGTAAACATCAAAACCTTCCTAGCGATGCATACGTACATACCTGAGATGAAGGCAGTCTGAAGGCATGTGCTGTCAGCCCGTCAACCTTGGAACTCAAAAGGCAGCTGTCTGGTACCTGTATGGAGTACCAACGTACCTGAATGCCATGTGCATTGGATAGATGTTTACAACCTTGAACACCCCTGCAGGCTGGCAGGTTGCCGGGCTGATGAGGATCCGCAGCGGGTCCAGTTGGGGTCTAGCTGCTAGAGTTTAAACCCCGGAGTGCCATACGCGCTCGATCTCAGCTCTGGTTGGTCGGAGGTACGGAGGGCGGTTCCACTTCCCCCTTCCCTCCCCTCTAATTCCACCCCCCTGCTGCATTGAAAAGGCGGGGAGAAGAGCCCCGACTTTCTCCAGTCCCAACTGCAGAACCTATACTAGGTAGTTAGTAGGAACTTGCTCGCTGACAGCCCGACAGACAGCAACAGCAAAATCTATGGACGATAACAGAAAACCCCCACACTACGGATTCGATGACATTTAACTGGTAGGGTTGTAATAAAAGACATGAGCATCCTTTCTGCAAAATGAAGAGGGATTGGCCACACGCTCAAGAAGCTGTTAACCATGCCTACTACGTATATAGCAGTATTAAGGATGATACTCCCCGAATATACCTATAATCAAAGCAGATGGTGACTCACATACATACCCAGGTAGCTTGGACAAACAGAGGCAGCAATGCGGTACGGATGCCTAGCATCTTGATGGCAGGAGCGATGTATCAGTTCATGAGCACATAATAAGGTCACAGCCGGTCTAGGACCCGACGGTGATAATAAGTCTTACCTGTTAAGTAATAGGTAAAGACTAATATAACCCTCGTCTTATTAATCGTAATAAATGAGATCAATCTTATCACCACTAAAGAATGGAAGGCGGCAAGTAAGAAGGCCACCGGGGAATATCCTACCATGTGAGATGCGGGTGGGCGGGAGGAGACTCTGAGTAGATGAAGAACTATTCACAGGACTGTTCGCGGTTTTTCGGATCCTAGTTGGGCTATCTATAAATACTGTATATGCTCTGAGCAGGTTCTCACGAGTTTATACCCGGCATGAGACCAGCCGTGGCGGGGGCAAGCGGCACACCGGATACGCGATAAGCAAACCTACCTGGGCGGTTTCTCGGTCTGAATGGGACGGATTTGGCCCGGCTGCGCGACATATAACTCCAGGTCACGTGCCCTTGACGTGGGCGCCTTAAATGTGCAGCAAAACCATTAAAATTAGTCACTCTTGCACCGGGTTGCTTCGATGAATGTAGACCATCGTGACCCTCTACTGACGCTCTCTAATCTCCTGCTTCGCGGCTGTATTAACCTAGGCGGACAGACGATAGACGATAGACTAATGTTAAAGATTGGCTTGCACACGGATTCAAGGGGTACGGATTAAGTTGGTATAACAAATACGCTTTGGAGTAATTTCTCGTGGAACCTGTTCCCCCAATAGTTACGATAGTCTTTCGCAAGCATCCCCTTGCCAACTATATGTATCTTTATATACAAGCTGCTACCATCGCCGCTCTCGCTTATCATCCAGCACATTTCCAAGCCCCTCAAAATAGAGATAATAAAAAGTATATAAAAAACACGTTTGCCAGGTATCGATATCGAGTCGTAAATAGGGAATCGTGACTTGTTGCAAAAACAGATCAAACCCGCTCGATGCCCCCCCAATTACATATCGGATGTAGCCTGACCCGTGGAACACACCTGCTCCCAGAGTGTGACCGT
The DNA here is from genome assembly GCA_022225965.2 of Diatrype stigma. NCBI lineage: Eukaryota > Fungi > Ascomycota > Sordariomycetes > Xylariales > Diatrypaceae > Diatrype > Diatrype stigma. Next base: position 91,006 of record JAKJXP020000009.1, read on the forward strand.
TCGCATGTTGGATGCACATCGAACATCCAGACAAAGCCGAGGGGCTGTACGCTGTCGGAAGATAATGATTAAGAAGCCGAAGGGAAGCGGCATGGCGCGGTGGTATACCTCCGGGCAGTACACAGAACCGATCGAGAAGTACGGGTGGGTGGCTGCGGCACTTGCGTAATAGCAAAGTGGCTGTCATGGACAGCCGCGGGCAGCGCGGCCGTAGCCGCTTATATCCTTCAATATGTTCAGTCGCAATTCGTGGGTAGGCCTCATAAAGCTTTGAGAATAGAAATGCCGAACCCAATATAGTGGAGTAGGGCCGGAGGGGGTTCGTTTCTCGGAAAGGCGTCGGCGGATGGGCTGCGCTTGCAACCCGCAGACTTGCAATGGACGTCAAAACAGACGACTCACAGTATCAGCTGCTTCAGGTTGCGTTGGATGATCATATCCTGCACAGATCCCATCGTGATCTTCAGGAGGTTCGTATCGGTAGCATTGGTAAAATGCCCATAGATCTCCTTCTCCGGGTTCCGGTTCAGCGCCCGGAACTTATCCATGAAATACTTGCTAGCCTGCTTCCAGTCTTCCGCGGGCCCCTGGTAATCGACGAAACCGTGCGCGGTAATCGGGCTAGTTGCGATCTTTTCCTTGAACAGATCCATCTTGTTAAGAAAGAGAATCAGGGCGGATTTCGAGAACCAGTGGGAGTTTGCGATCGATTCCCAGAGCATCAATGCCTCGTTCATTTGGTTCTAGGACAACACAGTCAGCGGACAGTTATCCTCGCCCTATCACACCAACTGCAGACTTACGCCGTCCTTGTCCTCCACCAAGCATTGATCGTATCCGCTGATCGCTACCAGGAACATAAGACAGTTAACATTTTCGAAGCAGTGTATCCATTTCTTCCGCTCGGATCGCTGGCCGCCGACATCGAACATCCGGTAGGTCAGTTGGCCGAGATCGAAAACAGTTTCTGTGATACCGGTCGTCTTTAATCGCGACTGCAGGAGATCCTGGTCTGTGGGCACGTAGCCCTTCTGCCAGAGACGATCGAGGTCATCACAGAAGCTTGAAAAGATGTTAGCCACGAAATAAAACATCAGCTGACGTAGCTGGTTGAAAACGCACTATGCAAGATTGTCGTGAAGGGCGTATTCGTTGCCTTTGAGGATGGCCTTCTGCACACCGTCGTCGGCCCATAGCATTCTCAAGGGTTCGAGATACTCGGGCGGTAGCGGATCGTTCGGCGATATCTCATTGTCTACAAGGACGAGGGCTTGGTTCTTCTATTGATCTGAATTAGTGTCGCGCCTGGGTGAGCATTTGGGTGGGTGGAAATATAAGGCTCCCAGAGAACGAGGCCATCAACATCCCATGGTGTCAGGGGTGCTAAAAGAAACCTCGGCCAAGTCCCAACCATGCGTCGCGGTGGCCTTTGAACGGCTACCATGACTGCTTACCTCGTTGTCCTTATTTTCAAATGAGATTTTACAGTCATTCATAGCATCGAAGATGATTCGCATCGACTGGATGACGTTGTTGAATATTACCGGCTTCCATTCAAGCTTCTCGCTCTTGCTAAAGCCTTGTGCATAGATCAACCTCATCTGCTTGAGAACCGTAGATTTGCCCGATTCTCCGGCACCTGGAAATCAGTTAGTAGCCATAGTTAGTGGTTTTAATCATCACCGTTTCTTCAAGGACTGGGTATGGCGCGGTCCGTCCCTGGCTCGTGCCTAAGACAAAGACATGCCCTCCATTGAGACAGCTGCAAAAGAATAGTTGTAATCTACGCACCTAGCAAGAGAAGCTTCACCTCTCTCGACATGCGCTTCTCATCTTGACGAATAACCTTGTCGAGCTCTCGAGATCGGCTGACGCCTTCCTCATCGGACTTCCTACTACCAAAACACATCTTGGGCAGTGTTTTCTATCGGTCCGTGTGAGAGGTTCAGATGGACGGAGGCGTTATTGGAATGGATCTTTCGAGCGCTTTATTTGAATACGTTTTGGGCGCGGCTGGTAAAGGGTGTCTGTCGCAAGGTGGAGCAGGTGGGCGAGGCGCAGGTCGTGGCAAGAACCATAGAAGCTCAAGCTCAGAAGCCTCGTTGGGGCAGGCGATACGATTGTTCTGCGTAGTATGGTAAACGGCGAATCAACGTCGTATTAGGAATATGAACAGCAGGGTCGTCGGTCCTCTAGGGAAGGCGAAGGGGGGCTGCCGAATCAAGACAGAGCGAAAGGCCCAATACAAATCCCAATGCCTAGTATTTATTAGTCGCGTACTGTCACCAGGCAGGCTGTCCAACTATGGCCCCGGGTCCTCTTGTAAGGTCGGATAGTTATAGACAGGCTGGTAGGGCTGATGGCTGACTATTGGCAGCGAATCTGCACCTCCGTAACTAAGGAAAGCAAAGCGAAGCGAAGCAAAGCAATGTGGGCAATTGATTCGAAAGAATAAGCAATGAAAAGCAGTTGAAGAAAAATGTAGGAAGAACGGGCGCCAGGCTGTTTGGACTCTGGAGCCCTCGAAGCTGTACAATGCAACGCAGTGCAAAACCGCTCAGCCCTCAGGTAGGTAGGCCCTCTGGGTAGGCTACTGTAGGTAGTACTCTGCAGGTGGTACGCTGGAGGCAGGCTAGGATGAATAATTATGGGCGGATCCAAAACCCATGCACTTAACAGCTTACAGAGGCTTAGGTATGTACCTAGGTAGGCATGCAGGCAGTGTAGGTGCATGCTTTACAAGCTCATTCCTTGCTAGCGGTCACCTAATACTCGGTTGGCAGAAGCCGGCGCTGTATACCCAACTCGCCTAGAGTGTATAAGCAAGGTTATACGCCCTCCTATCCGCCTAACTAAAACTACTTGTACGTCTGTAGTTACATAATGTACTGTACCTTTCATTCGACACTCGAAAGGGAAGCGTCGAAAGTGGAAGAAAGACGAACTAGAAACATGTAGCCCAGCATGAGCTACCTGCATGTATATACTTTGCGTCATTCACGACATACACGTAGCTACTATTCTACAACTTCATACCTACCTTATGAAGTGCAGTCAAGGTATTACGAAAATGTCGCGATATACTCAAATATTCATGCAACGCAGACCGTGCCGTCAGCCAGTACTTGTGAGAAACTCAAGGACCATTACAAAATCGACATGTACCTTGGCAGGCAAGATACCTTAGGCTTCCTCTCCGTACCGCCCCTTCAATGCTGAATACTGGGATATGCTTTTCGAGCCGTATTTCCTACGATCACCTACAATACACCCCTAAACAAAAGTCTGCGCAGGGGGTCCTTACCAACGCTGCTACGTTAGGGTACTTTCAAGACGCACTCTGACAGTACAGACATGCCATACATTTGGAAGCCATAGATCTACATAATGGCCTACTCCATGTGTCCATCAGGGCGCCGGCCGGTGGATACCTAGGTACCACGCTCCATGCTGGACTAATGCATACCCTGGCTGTAAATTATGTATGTCGCAGCAGATGTAATTCGTCATAAGATAGATGTAATGCAATGTAATGTATGCTTCTTATGGATTGGAAATCTGCTTCAACGTACAGCAGACCAACTATAGACAACATAGGGGAGAAAGGGGGGGATAGGGGAGATGTTTAGACCTGCGATGGGCTCGCGTTGGACAGATTGATAGACGGCTGAGGGTCACGCACTTACAAGTTGCTGTAGGCCATGTATGTAGGCCATGTAGGTCGGCCCTACTCATCAAAGACCCGTCAATAGCTTACAGCACACCTAGGTATGGTTCGTTGCTTCAACTTACTACATCCCGTCTGCCTGTGTTATGCAGCCCAGACTAGCAGTGCAACTCTACGTATAGTCATCGTCTATCTTGGGGAGGTGTCTAAACGATAATACGTCCTTGTATACATTTGAATGTTGCTATTCGCAGAGCCTATAGCTACCTACATAAATACCAGGTATCATTAACTGCCAGCTAGGTATCCAGGTTTTTGCAATCGTAGCGCACTCAGTGGCCCAGACGCAACCTCGAAGGTGCTGCAGTACGGGGCGTTCGTCTCTACTAGACTCGAGGTCCCGCTCGCTCTTCCACGATATGGACCCCACTACCCCTTTGCTGCGAACAATCCCATTGGATGCTATATGACTACCTAGCATCAAGGACTACAACCCTACCCGAGAACCCCTGCTGATGAGGCCGGCCTGTCTTATTAATATAACCTAAGTCCGTCTTGTTGTTTATCGCGGCTACCCAGGGATGTAGGTGTAGTACCTACGTACCTCCCCGATTTCGTGGTATGTACGCAAATTAGAATCCATATTGTACGTACTTCGTAGATCATGTTCGACACCGATATTGCACATCAGGTAAGAGCTTAACAAATAGTCAAGATAGTGTTCGCCAGTCTCCGAGTTGCATTTGACGGGAGCTCCAGAAAATACGATATGTCTCCGGTGTACCCCAGAATCCCAGATTGGGGCACGCACATGTTATATACGTCAAGAGGCTTTGAACGGTTACATGTGTACCCAATGTTTCTAGTAATAACACATGATCCTGAGAAAAACGTGGCCGGGCGGGTGGGGCCTGTTCGTGCTAGACCTGGGACTGAAACGTGGTAGCAGTGCTGTGTAACTGTCGACCGTCTGCTAGTCTGCATATGCACACTAAAGGATTACCTAGCTTCTTGAGTTCGGTGCCCGATGTATATGCCCATGTTATGCAGCACACTAGGAAATGTCACGGCGGCTTCTCGAGCAACGATCAGAATCCTCTCCGTACAAGTATGTAGTTAGTTTATAGTTTGCCTTACTACGTAGTCAAGTAAGTGGATGATGGTAGGTAGCGCATAAACATGCATTCCGTAGATATAACAAACCTCCCCCATATCAAGTGTGTGGTTGAGAGTGAGGGGAGTGTGTAAGTGTGTGTGTGTGTGTGTGTGTGTGTGCGTTTGAATGTCAGAATATCTGCGTAGCATCGACTCACATCGACTTACATCGACTAGGACTACACTACACTACATCGAGGCGTTCAGGCAACCGTCATTCCGGCGATGTCATTGTACAAATTTAGCACTCCAAGCCCCCGAATGGACAGGCACAAAACAATGGCTACCCAGCCTGTCTAGCCTAAGGCTGTCTATCTACCTCCCGGAGTTCTCTGGCGTTCGAGATCAATCCCACAGCATGGAACCTTCAGAACGATCAAGAGACGACCCGGCAATTTGAAGTTGGCATCTGGATCCCAACTATTGGAAATTGCAGCTGAGGATAGCCCTGGTTACTAAGCCCTACAGAAGGCTCCCCCAATTGCGAGGCGGGGTTTACTCCGGGTGACTCCAACGTTGGTCCACGATGACACTGTGACGGCGAACTGCTGGGCTGGGAGGCCCTATCACGAAACGACATGAGGAGGGTAAGACGTGCAGGTAACCTTGCTCTGTGAGATTTTTTTCTTCTTCTTTTGCTCGTACCAATCTGACTGGACATTGGTGAGAGCCACTTGGCACTGAGTCAGCTGGTCAATCAGAAGTTGTAAATAGAAACCCCGAGGCGCTTCTTCATCGAGTTGTCAGAGCAGTCGAAGGTGACATGGATACCGTCCCGTGGGTTCTTATCAGCCTTGATGGTCCGTTTTCCACGACAGGGTTGATCTATGTAGGGACTTATGCATGCAATTATACCGGCTGCATCGGGGGAGGGAGGTTTCGCACGCACTTCTGGCACTCGCAGCCCCTATCTAATCTGGAGGCACGTGCAGTACGTACAAAATACTTAATTATACTTCGTAGCTCGCCAGGGTTGGGTTAGGGCAACCTTATCGAATACTACATGTAGGTATTTGGGCCGTGCAATTGGGACAAATAGGTTTCACGAAACGCAAAGGTTTGCTCTCGCAAATTATCAACGTGCACGATTCCTGCCGTGCCAGAGCCCAGCAGCCCAGCAGCCCAGCAGCCCCAGGCCCCCAGGCTGCTCAAGGAGGGCAATCGGGGGCTACCTACCTGGAGGTCTTTCCTAGTGAACACTATCTACAACCTACGTACATACATACTACCTACATACATAGAATATAAATTTTGTTAGGTGCAAGTCACTCTCTAGCAGCAAGGCATTCGGTCGATTCATGCATTTAGGCACTCGCGCGAGACCACGATTCTTATCCGCCCTATTAGGCACAAACCGGGTACCGGTGCCTGTACCTCCCGTCTGCAGCGGCTTGCTACGGCGGCTAGCCCCCTCACCTCGAAAATTTTATTATCTCGATAGAGGGGCAACCGGATCTGGCTCCTTGGGTACGAAAGCAAATACTGCAATACGTCCAATACGTCCAATACGTCGAGCTGCTTTCTCTGCATCTACACGCCAGAGCTGCCACTCGCGATCCTATTCCAAGTATTTCCACCTTCCTGTCCACTTGTCTGGTCACCTGCCTGGGGTTCATCATTCACTTACACCGATCACAGGATGGCTGAGATCACGCACCCGACCATCCAAGGTAAGGCTTATGCAGTTTATGCAAAATTTTATCTAATCAGCTCTTGCACCATGTAGCATGCGAAGCTGTCACTGTAACTGGCTGGCTGTTGGTTTGGAATGTTCCTTGCGCGGCCGATCTGCTTCTCGGGTTTTATCGTCCTGTATGTAACTAACACTATTTTTTATAGATGGCTGGTTCAGAGAGATCTCGGAGATGTGGCCTGGTAAGTGCTCCTGAACACCTGGGATTGTAGTTCCCCTGGGCCCATGGGCCCCTGGGGCACGTTGCCTAATTGCCATCTTATAGGCCAGGCTATGACTCTGAGAGTAAAGAAGGTCTTGCACCACGAGAAGAGTCAGTACCAGGACGTGCTCATCTTCGAGTCCACGGACCACGGCACCGTCCTGGTTCTGGACAATGTCATCCAGTGCACCGAGCGGGACGAGTTCTCATACCAGGAGATGATCACTCACCTGGCTATGAACTCGCACCCTGAGCCGAAGAAGGTCCTGGTCATTGGCGGTGGCGACGGAGGTGTCCTACGTGAAATCGTGAAGCACGAGTGCGTCGAGGAGGCCATTCTCTGCGACATCGACGAGGTTTGTACTCCCGTGTCTAGCAATTCCTGGTCAAATCAAACTAACGTGACTTATAGGCCGTCATTCGCCTGTCCAAGCAGTACCTCCCAGGCATGGCTGAGGGCTTCAAGCACCCGAAGTCTAAGGTTCATGTTGGCGATGGATTCAAGTTCCTGAACGACTACAAGAACGCTTTCGATGTCATCATCACGGACTCTTCCGATCCGGAAGGCCCAGCAGAGAGCCTCTTCCAGAAGTCTTACTTCCAGCTGCTGCACGATGCCCTTCGCCCCGGCGGCGTCATCACCACCCAAGGTTGTATGTCTCTTTGTATCAGGAAAGTTCGAGTCGGGATTGGGGCACTCAACTTGCCTGGTTGTTTCTAAACAACTCTTTCCTAGAGACATGTGGGCCACGGCCGCTGGCCAAGCCCTCCTGGCCCCTTTCCACCCCCCCTTTGACTTTTGTCACAGCCAATATATCCTTTCCGTCCTCCTCGATCTTTCTCTTATCCCGTCTCGTCTAATATAAAGGACATGGACGCTAACTTATTCGACACAGCTGAGAACCAATGGCTCCACCTCCCGCTTATCGCTAAGCTGAAGAAGGATTGCGGGGAGGTATTCCCCGTCGCGGAGTATGCGTACACCACAATTCCCACGTACCCTTCGGGTCAGATTGGTTTTATGGTCTGCAGCAAGGACGCCAGCCGAGACGTCAAGAAGCCTCTGCGGTCCTGGACCCCCGAGGAGGAGGCTAAGCTATGCAAATACTACAACGCGGAGATTCACAAGGCCAGCTTCGTCTTACCGACCTTCGCGGCCCAGGCCTTGAGCTAGACAAGTTTTTCATGTTAGGCTCCGGGAGGATAGGTGACAGGGGATATCTGATAAGACAGCTACGACTTGTCAAGGAGGCACAAACACTACTAGATCTGGCCAAGGCATTGCGGGCTGTAGTTGTGTCGGCGTTCTCACATCAAGGCGTAGTTCACCACCAAGGTTATAGAGCTAGATAATTCAAAAAATGAATGAATCAAAAGCAATGACAGGTTGGGTTGAATACTATCTTGGCTAAGTGTAGTGCTTTACTTTGCGAAGGGCTTGGCTGCGCACTTGTCATTTTCTGGGGCATTGCTTCTCTCAATACTACCTAAGCCTCCATTACTACAGGGTAGATCAACCAATGGCTATTATGCAGTTATAATGCACCTCGGTGGTGGCATAGCCCCCTGTTGGCAGGATCGGTAAGATAAGTAGGTAAGACGCGCCTAGCCTTATGCCTCATTTCCAGGCGCCCAAACCTTTATATTCACTCTTCTTCATCGTCCACGAGGCGGATCTGTTATAAGCACAATTCAGTCCCTACAGTCATCATAAAATTTTGTGTTCCCCGTAGCCCCAACCGAGAAACGATGGGCGATCCATTGTCCGTGGTCGCGAGCGTGATCGCCCTATGTCAGGCGACAGCCGCCATCTTCAAGGGTGCCCAGATTGTTGCGAGCCTTCCGAAAGCGCCAGCTGAGTTTCATGATCTGCTGAACCAGGTGAGCCCTAGCAGTGCTGCTTGCTCCCTTGGTCTGTAACGGGATGTTGACCAGCAAACCGCGACAAATCTAGTTGAACACGACCTGCCTCCTGCTAGACGACGTCCACACGACGCTGGCGGACATCATCTCGCCAGCGTCCCCCTGCCGGGTCCGCGACTTGCGCTTCGCTACCATGGCAGTGGGCGATCTTGAAGCGCGCGTTACGGACCTCAACAGATTCGTGACGGAGGTCGTGGACAGCGCGAAAGGGCGGGACAAGAACGGGCGCCTGCGCATCCCCAAGGTCAAGTGGCAGTTCCAGCAAGACCTTGTCCGGCAGCACCGCGATGCCATACGCAATGCCCGGTCAACCGTAGTAGAAGCCCTCCAGCTCCTGCAGACGCGGCAATTGTGAGTGAGCTCCAGGCACGAAATTTGTTGGCGGTCGACTAACATTCGGATTTTAGGTTGGCACAAGGCCATACGATCGTCTCTATCCAGTCTACGCTCAAACCCATGCTGGAAGGCGGTCCGGCGAGAACGGCAAGCTTAGGTTCACTCAAAGGAGGCTCTGCCGACACGCTGGCGCTGTCCAGGGCAGCAACCGGAACCCGCCCGGAGGACGAGAATAGAGTCTACCAAGTCGAGGCCATGGTTCAAGGGCGATGCCCACCTCTATGCAAATGCCAATGCCACAAGATCCAGACCTCTCGAAGCCCCGACTTCATTTCCAATCTCGTCGGCAGGCTTGTGTTGTCTTATAACACCGTTCCGATATGGGGGAAGCCGTCTTGCACTTTGCGTACATGTCGGCGGGTGCCGAAGAAGTCTGCGAAGATCAACTACACTTTTCCGTCTTGGGTTCTGAAACGCGCAGTCCATATATCCCTATCGGCTGCGAATACGAGAAGTCTCGGCTTGCAGATAGATTTTCCTCGGATAATCCCATCCAACAGTAAGGTCATCTTCGCCATCAGGGATGGCTTGTTGGTCACATTGCTATTTTTCATTGATGCAGGGATGGCCTCTCTCATAGATGTGGATGAAAATGGAGTTAGTCTCCTCACTGTAAGTGAGAAGACCTACAAAAATAACGACAGCACGTTTACTAAACTCGCCAAACAGATTTCGATCCTTTCTGGAAAGTGGGACCTGGTAGAATTTCTCTTCTCCCAGGGGGCAGACGTGACTCTGCGCGATATGTTCAGAAGGTTGAGTAACTTGTGTGCCCATTCTATAGACACTGTAGCTAATTCAGGGAAGATCACCCCTATTGGAAGCCAAGCGGAATTTGCTCGTATATAGCCAAGTCACCAACTGGAAAAATCGTGATATATGTGAGAGAATTGCCAGATCTCAGGGTCAAGACGATTATGATTCAACAATCCTCCACGACGTCGTTATGGGAAAGATACAGATGGATCTGCATACAGCCATTTGTGCTGCGCCTTCCGTGAATGCGCTGGATGGGCATGGTATGGCCCCTATCCACTGGGCTGTATTCAATGAGTCTTCCAACAATCGCCTCGCGACTATTGGTCTGCTACTTGAGAACGGAGCCGACGTGAACCTTCAGAATACTATGGGCGAATCGGCCCTCTTACTCGCGATCCGGTTCTACGCCCTGGAACTAGTTGAGTTTCTCATGAATGCAGGCGCTGATGTTAATCTATGCGATCTCTACGGCAGTGACCCTTTGATGGCGGCGACCTCTCGCTCACAGCTCGAATCCATCAGATTGCTCATAGAAGCCGGTGCGGGTGCTCAACATGTGAACAGAAACGGGATGAACGCGTTGCATTTCTTTGCGGTATACACCTGCTTTGATGCGGACGATGTAGCTACGATAGGGCACCTTCTAGTACAAGCTGGAGGACAACTCGAAGCGCGCGACGAACGCAGGCGTACACCACTGATATTGGCCGTGTCATGCAATAACGTCATGTCGTTCCAGACTCTATGCCGCCTAGGCGCAAAAGTAGACGTCTTGGATGCGGACGGCCTCACGGTGTTACACCACGCAGCACGCTTCGGCACATGGGAGCTCTTCACCGCACTTCGGGAGATTGTTTCAGACCTTTGCGTGGATCCCGATGTAACTGAAAATTATCACCAATACACGGCAATGCAGAATTTTGAATGGCGAATAAGTCTCCGGGAGTTACCAGAGGAACAGCGAACTCTCGAAACGTTGGGCATATTCGAGGTACCCCTACTCAGTGAAGATGAAATCAACTGTTTTTGGGAGTTGATAGATGAGATACGCGAAGTTCACAATTTTCCGGAGGGGAGGTCTTCTCGCCAGCAAACCTTGGACAAGGCGCCTATGCCGGGAGCCTGGCTTTCCGACGCAGAGGGGACGGGCGGAGAAAGTGAGGGAGAGGATGAAGCGAGCAGCGAAACATCTGACGGAAGTGGTGACGAAGATGAAATCTGGGAAGCGGCATCCGAGTCCTAGCTTGAGAACGCCTTTTGCAGTTTGGGACACACCGTGTTAATGGTTTCGGGTGTTGATCTTGATTCCCTTAACCTCTGTTCCCGTTGGAATATTTTGGATGATGCTATATGAACACAGACGTTTATTGACAGTCACGAAGCCTGTGACTTGGTTATTCGGTGGTATATTTCCACGCCTCGGCTAAGTAGGACCTTTCTTTTCGGGGCAGATAGCACCGATTGATAGGGTTGACCCAGAGTACAGAAGAGAACACACCCCCTTGTTGTGAATCTCCTGCGAGAGTATGAGTGTGAGTATCTCGAGTATATCTCCGAGAGTATCAAGCCATAAGGTACTCGTTATAACTGTATATTACTTGCCATTTATCTACACATATGTAGTATTGATTATCCTCGAAAGCCTACGCATGTACAGACGCTTCAGACGCTTATTGTTAAGACTTCTAAAAACTCTGACAATTCTTTTTTATTCCCTGGTACGACCATATTTAGAAGAAATCGCTTGAAAGTACCCATGACCAGCTCTTGAACAAGTAGGGATGTCGCACCGCCTCCAGCTGCTAACTAGCTACCCCACGCTACTGCGGCGTGCCCGGCTCATCGAAGCGGATGCTCCCCTTGCTGACGTCGGGGTAGACGTCGAAGCGGCGCTGGGAGTAGAGGGGGATGCCGCTGCGCGTGGCCTCGAGGGCGGCGCCGTCGAGCTCCCAGCTGACGATGGCCTCGGCCTCGGCGGCCTCGACGACGACCTGGGCCATGGGGTCGACGACGAGGCTGTGGCCGTAGGCGCGGTAGTGCGCGCCCGGGTCCGGGTCGCGCGCGGGGCTGCACAGCGCCACGTAGACCTGGTTGTCCATGGCGCGGGCCTGGCCCTGCAGGCGCCAGTGCAGCGGGCCCGTCGTCAGGTTGAAGGCCCCCGGGTACACGAGCGCGAAGCAGCCGCGCCGCGCCGCGATCGTCGCCAGCTCCGGGAACCGGATGTCGTAGCAGATGGCCACGGCGATCCGGCCGTACCCGGGGAGGTCCACCAGCGTGATCTTGTTGCCGGGCGACAGCACGTCGCTCTCGCGGAACGTGATCTTGCCCGGGATGTCGATGTCGAACAGGTGCACCTTGCGGTGGCTGGCCAGCAGGGCGCCGTCCGGCCCGAACACCAGCGACGTGTTGTAGTACTTCTTCGCGGCCGGGTCCGGGTCCGCCTCGGGGATCGACCCGCCGATCAGGAACGTCCCCGTCTCGGCGGCCATGGCCGAGAGCGCGTGGTACGACGGCGACTGCTCCTTCGAGGGCGGGCCCGGCAGCAGCGTCTCGGCGTAGGTCGGGAAGAAGTCGCAGCCGTAGGGCGAGTTGAAGCACTCGGGCAGGACGACGATCTTGGCGCCGCCCCGGGCGGCCTCGACGACCTTCTCGCGCGCGTGGGCCAGGTTCGCGGCCTTGTCGAAGCCGCTGGCGAGCTGGACGCAGGCCAGCTTCACGGGCTGCTTGAGCACCGGCGATGGGGTGGACGTCGTCATGGCGCGGAGCAGTGGTCTGAAGCTCGGGTTCGAGGTTACCGTTCGGGTAGTGCGCCTAGATAGCAGAGATCGGGTGAAGACGCTCAGAGTCCTGAGGGAAGGGATCATGGCGGGCGCATCGCGTAACCGTCGGGAAATCGGGTGCCAGCCGTGCCTGCGAGATCGGGAACTGGAGGGGGAGATTGGCTGGGGAAGCTTGGCTGGGGCAGACGAGATTGGCTGGGCTGGCTGGGCACCGGGAAGCGGACCGATCGTAGTGGGGTCGGATTATGTGATGTCACTGCTCCGATCATGATATATATGCACATATAGGGGTATGCCTATAATGCTGTATATAAGTAGTTAAGAGAGCCCCTGAATTGATGGAGAAGGTATACCGGCCTGGTCGAGGGCCTGGTCGAGGCGCATCGTTTTCCAACTTGATTTTAACAGGAATATACATACCTCTGCTGAAATGCTTTCTATAGCCGTCTTTGGATTCACTACCTACCAATAAAGGAAGCGGTTCCTCCAAAAAATACGTAGAAAAGCTTGGCCGAGCATTTACCTGGTTTCAAGGGCGCAACTGAAAAACAGCCAGTCATCACGTTCAAGACCTGGAATATGACTTCGGGGGTATCATCGTGTATCTAGCCATCCTAATTTTGGCCTTTTTTACAGTTTCTCGGGTTCTGGACACTAAGGCTTCTGCGGCGTTGACTCGTAAGAAGAGTCCACGCTGGCACTGCCGGACTCCTTAATCTTAACCCCCTTTAACGATCAACAACACCATTTTTTATAGCTCTTCATAATAACAAGCTTCATTTCCCGCCTCTCGCTTCCAATATCTCCCGTACCACCTTCGCAGTCGCTTCCACGATCAGCTCGTGTTCATGTGAATGTATCCTCTCCTCCACCTGCGCGAGCTCGTCTCCCTCCTGGAATTCGATCTCCCGCACCAGTATGGGATCGCCCCGGTCCACCTTCAGGACGACGTAGTGGACCATGATGCCGGTGCGCGTGATCTTGCCAGCCTTGAAGTCCTCGAAGGCACGTTCTATCGCGCCCGCGCCATCGTATTGCCCTGCCGAGAATTGTGAGTTGTGACTTCTCTCTCATGCCCACCTACCTATATACAGTCTTGTTTTTTTCTTTTTCCTCAAAACCACATCATCACCACCACCACCACGAAGAGTTGACGATTAGGTACTCACCGGGTAGCGCCGGGTGCAGGTTGATGACCTTGATGCCGACCTTCTCTAGCGGCTCCAGGAACGTGCGGCCGAAGACGTGCATCCAGCCGGCGAGGACAACGAGCTCGGGCCGCTCGCCCTCGGGCGCGCCGAGGACCTTCTCGGCCAGCGCGGCGTCGTACCGCTCCCGCGCGTCGCGGACCCGCGCCTCGTCCTTCTCGCCCTTGGCCAGGAAGCCGTTGCTGATCAGGTTGAAGTACTCCCACGGGATGCCGGCGCGCTCGGCCCGGGTGGTGGCGTACGCCTTCGCGCGGTTGACGACCAGGCGCACGATCCGGCTGCGGGGGATGCGCCCCTCCGGCGCGGCGACGTTGTCGATGAGCGCTTGGAAGTTGGAGCCGTTGCCCGAGGCCATCACCAGGATCCGGCACGGCGACTGCTGTTGGTCTGCCATGTTTCTGCGTCGGGTTTTCTTCTTTCTCCCTTTATATGCTTCCGACGAGTGAGTACGGGTGAGTGTGAAGTTAAATAAAATAAAGAATGAATATCAATGAAGCCCCGTACCGTCGAGGACAACCGAAAAGACCGCCCGAAAAAAGCTTACGGTGCCCACTTTTCTCCGCATGCTGACCAGAATTAACAGCGCACTACAGAGCGTTTTAGTACATAACCTCCCTACTACTAAGCGCTAGAACTCCCTATAAGTGCCTATGCTATGCCTCAATCTCACACCAAGTACCGGCAATCTACGCCCCTTTAGAGCCCCCCTGTAATGACAAGTCACATCAAACCTACATAATCAGTCTCGGAACTTTGCTTCCAACCTTGGAATCATTGAAAGTGGAAGGTAGAATTGGTACATTAGTCGAACATTGAATTGGCACACCGGTGAAACCGGATAGAATGTAGTTGTTAAGCTCGAGTGTCTTCGCAGCCAGGTCTCAATATCTCCCACAAAACCTCGAGTCCTTCGTGCGACCCCCTAGCCAGTTCACCGCCACAGGTGAATCGTGGCTTCTTATCTCGTAGACTTAATTCGCATGCCTTAGTTCATCTATGAGATCGCCAATTGCTTAAAATGGCTCTTCTTAAGGCTACCAATCGCAGCCCTTGGCAAGTAATCCTGCCAGTTTCTCCAGGTATCTCTGGTCGACCTCATCGAACCCGTTGACTTCGGCACAGTCGACATCGATGATAGCCACCAGCCTCCTCGCCTCGGCGTCGCCTACCACAATCGGCACCACAATCTCGCTCCTGCTGTCTGCGTCGCACGCTATGTGCCCAGGGAACTGCTCCACGTTAGGTACCAGCTGTGTAGTCTGCTCGGCGGCCGCCGTGCCGCACACCCCCTTTCCGAACGCGATCACCTGACACGCGACCTTCCCTTGGAATGGGCCCAGGACAAGTTGTAGACCAGACGTATCCTTAGGGTCGAGCGTGTAGAAGCCTGTCAAGGAACGTGAGCAACGAGGTTCGGATGCCTTGGGGGATTTCATGCGCCTACCTGCCCAGTTCACGTTATTGCTAGGCGAAGGCAGCGATTTGTATGCGTGCCATAAAAGCGATGCCGCGTTGGCTAGGTTGCTAAAGAGTCTCAGAAAAGGAGACTTCAAGTGGAATTAACAACCCCTTGGCTTACCAGACCTGGATATGAAAGCATGTGAGCAAGTGTTCGATCTCTAAGCAAACCCCCAAAATAGGGGCCGGCAGCTATTACTGACCCAGTTTCTCTGCCCATCAAAAAGGCCCTCGGCTTGGAGCAGGACTTGCTCATATGCTTGGTCCTTCGTGGCGCCGTCGGCGAAGTTCGATGCGTCAGCGTGCACCTATCACGTGAGTCAGGGTTGGTCAGATAAGCCATCGGGTCGACCGTACCATCCTCGAGGAGCCAGCGTCACTCTAACAAGAGACGGGGATTGAACGGATATAGTGCCTCTAGCCGGCGAGAGGGTACTCCAATAGGAGAAGTTATCGGCACAGCCGTTGTCTCGTGTAGGCCGCAGCAGATGGTGCGATACCTAATAACTGCCGCGCGGAAAGGGAGGGAAGAAAAAATTATGCGAGGCAATCTACTACTTAGTTACCTACTAAACTGCTAGACCTGCTAGAGCAGACCCCAAAGCACGCGATCGTCAGGGACCCATCACGCTACCAAGACGGGACGATCCGCCAATTATGGGCCGAAGAAAGACATGCTTCGGGCTTCAACGGCTCAGAAGCTACAGTCTCCTCTTCCGAGACTTTATACGGATACAGTTGATTGGCATATACAGGTTAGAACGCCACAGTCAGTGATGATGCGCATTATCTAGCATACACTTGCGACTGACAACTGTTACTCCCTATTCGCCATTGGGCAATAGTCTAGTTACCAGCTTCTATGGTTCCATTCAATATCAGATAGACCAAGGCATCTAGGTCATGCATGACCCTGAGTCCAAGTCACTCCTTCAATGTGGTGAACATGAGGCCTTTTCTCAAAATACTGAAGATCTATCGCTTATGTCGGTACTGATTACTCCCTAGTTCAGTTGCTATCCTTGTTATATGAAGATATTTACTGTTACCATAACATCATCCTCACCTCATAAGAAGAGGTTTCCATTCTTTCCATTAGACCCTATTTTCTTGTAACATCTTCATTAGGTATTAAATAATCGTCATCTATGAGGGTAGCGCAGCACTTTTATATTTCTCTCGAACTCGCCCTCCAGTTCCATTCTCCGCTGTATCCTCTCGTTAACCCCCGACAACCGCGTCGGCGTCGTCCCTTCCATCTCACCATGAGGGACAGTAACTCCGTACGCCGCCGAGTATGCAGGCCGCTCGGCTGAGTAGCCATCAACACCGACGCCAACACCGCCAACACCGGCACTGCCAACACCAACCCCACCCCAGTTCTGCTCCACCGGGTAGTGCAGCGTCTCGACTCTGGGATTCGCGTCCTGGACGACGGCCTCGGGAGCGTATTGTCGAGATGATGACTGCGAGCTCGAAACCGACCGACTACCTCCGCCGCCGCCGCCGCCTCCGCCACTTAGATCCTTCTCTACAAGAGGAGGAGGATGATGATGCAGTGGTCGCGCCGCCTTCCGCGCCCTGTACATCATGAGCACGCCGGCGCCGAGCGCGACCAGCCCTGTCACGCCCAGGGATACGCCGATACCGATGCCGATCTTGGCAGCGTCAGTGCCGAATGGTCCGCTGCCTCGGCTCGACGCATCGACAGGTGCGGTCTGGGAGCTGGCAGCCAAGGCGACAGAGCCGGTGCCCGTCGTCGTCCCTGTCTCTCCGGCGAACTTCCATCCGTTGATCTGCACCCCCACGACCGATGTCGCGGTCGCGGCCGTAGACGTTTGCGTGGCCCAGCTCCCGTCCTGGTCTCTCGCGATGTAAGACAGAACGTCGCCCTCGGCGACCTGGGAGGTGCACTGGCCTGTGCCTCCTTGGCTCATGATCTTCCCATCGTACTCGTAGCCCCTGTGAAGGTTTAGGTTATGAGCTTGCTTGCTACCCAGACAGACAACACAACGTCACATGGGCGGGCAGAAATAAAGTTGAGACTCACGATGGGCAGCAAGCCACCAGCGTGCTCGAGGGGTCCTGCGCGCGCTGCGTAGCGGTGTAGTAGTCCTCGGGACAGGTGACCGGCCCCAGGCTGACGACGGTCTCGGTGTTGGGGCCGAGCCGCTCTTGTAGCCACCAGGTCGTGACCGCCTTCGGGTGACACGTCACGTCCGGCGATGCCGTCACCCCGTACCCCGGGTCGTAGCCGGCAATGATGTTGTCGTGGTAGTTCCACAGCAAACCGGCACAGTCCGGATTGCCCGCCCAGGCGGTCTCGAGTGGTATCCAGGAGGTGACCACGTTCCCGTTCGTCTCTGGCAGTCGGTTCATGGCTACTAGGTACTGGCTGCTAATTGCTGCTGTTGAACTGGCAGTTCAACAAGAACTACACTACCTAGAAACTAGAATGAGGCACGAAGATGGGAGCGATGCCCCATTTACATACGCAGGTACGAGCTGTTTGTCTGATGAGCCAGCGGACCCGGACTTTCCCCCTACCCCTGCTATTGTGAATTCCTTCGCGGCCTTAGCTAACTACTACATAGCCATAAGCGTAGGAGGGTGGGGCGCCTGGGCGTGATCATCGCCACTTTAGCTGGGCTGTGCCTTGCTGGCTTGAAGCTCCTGCGCGCCTCCAAAAGTGACCCCAGAAAGCTGACTTGCTGATATGACTGGCTGCACACCCGCGGCACGTACACAATCAACAGTGTTAAGTAGGTGTAATGGTCTGGGGTTTTTCGCTCAATAACCCGGATCGGGATTCTAATAGCCCTGTCACTAATAGGATCTGGCCCCCAAAACCGGTAAGGCTGCTGGGCCTGCTGGGCTGAGTCGGCTGAGTCCAGCCTTCGTTTTAGTACTACTGCAGGTTTACGGAGTGCGAGGTCTTGGCAATCTATTGATACCTACTCCGCGACATGCCATGCATGGCGTTGGTCAGGAGGGATCGGACACTTGACTTTGCAACCCCTGGTGGCTGATACGTAGATCTTTATGCATAAGATTCCGGCATCGAATCGACCCAGTGATTGTCAAATCCTACTGAACGTCGCACCGCATGATGAGTAGGGTGGAAGACATCAATTAAACGCGAGAGGGGGGGGGTGGTATACAGCCATATAGATCTTTCCGTTTCGCCGATATGAGGCTTGTCGTTGAGGACTAGGCACGTATACCTGAGACAACGTATAAGGGTTATCTGGACGGTCCCTAGACTCGTGGCAAAGTCATCATACCGGGTCAATGAGAATGAGAATCATATTGATAACTTATGTAGGAAGTTGGGGTAGTACCTTTCAATTGGTTGTGTCAACATCGGCACGACTTTTCGTCCCCAGACAAGCCGTGACATTAGAAGAACCCTCTAGTACTCACCTCTTATATAATATGTCCTGTCCCAGTTATAGCGTAAGCATGCGCCAATCCAGCCTATTAAGTCCGGGAAAGCTTAAATTTCAACGTTGAACTAGTAGGGAGTATGCTTAGAAGAGCAAAGAAATAACATTGGTTACAAGCGCTTACGTGATGATCTAGCCTTCACTACACGTTTATATACCAAGAGACTACCTTTTACGGGAAATGGTTCCTATACTTAAGCTCATATAGCGCTGTAGAGGATCGTATGAAGCATGGGGCATATAGCGGAAAGTGATAATTGTCTGGCTAGATACGAGCTTCCTTAGCTAGAGCCGGAAGAGTGATTGTATGCCTAGGTACAGAGTGGAACGGAAAGCTTCGGATAGAAATTATACCGCCCAGGTGGAGCATTTCCTAGCACCTATCTCCGAATGGAGCCCCTGACCTGCAACAGCTCAGGTCGTCGCCAGCCTAGCAATAGAGGCCTAGACACCTGCGAAAGAGCATATCAACGCCCGCTCCCCGGGTTTCTTTTATGGGTACATTGCTAAATATTTCGACCCAGATTATGTATAATACTCTTCGTCCTTAAACAATAGACATCGCTCAAGAAGGGGAGTAGCGGGCGTCACGACGGATGTGGACTATAACCCCTTTCTTGGCAATTGCAATTCTCAGCTTCACGAAGTCTTGTACAAGAGCCAAATCAACTCATGCAATGGATCTGAAAAGTGAATTCTTCTTTCTCTCCGAGCTATAACATGAATGGAACGTGTATTGGTAAGTAAGTAAATGATGTCTCTGTCGGACTGAGTTGCGGACCTGGCTCCAATGTGAGAGAGGCTGGCAGGCAGGGAAGGGCAGGGACGTTGAAGGTAGCGGTTTTGCAGCCTCCTGCTACATGTCTCTTGTTTGATGAATGTTGAAGAAGTAACGACTACTTATCAAATAGACATGGTGCGCCATCGTCGTGGTATGATAGTACCAAGGCTTATCAAAAGCTCAAAGAGACTGTCTTGGACTCTGCTCCTCTGGACTCGGCGTCAAACTACGTGGCACTTTGAGTAAATTCTTTTGGGCAGTCAGGCCACTATCATGCTGTTTCCTTATTCCACCAAAGGCAGCTTCTAGAACGTTTCAAGATTGGACGAGGTGTTCGATCCGAATGGAAATATAATCGTTCTCCCGTTAAAAGGAGGACTTGCTCTTTGCCGATGTCACTCTGAAACATACATGGGGCTTTGCTGGCGTTCCAAGACATGCCTTATTTTCACGGAATATCTAGAGCTTATGACTACTATTATATCGTAACAGTGTCGATTGGGCTGCATGACTATGTAGCTAGTCATTGAAGTAATCAATTAGCCACACCTGCAGGCCGGAGTAAAATTTCGGGCTACTTCAGACGAAAAGTTCTAATACCCCCCCAGGAAGGAACTTACCACATAGAGGCACTAAATGATATTGGAAGGGACAAGATATATCCATGTCATATATTTTAGACAAGGGGATGCTGTATTATGAGGCTGTGTGAATGCAGTGGCTTTACCTCTACTAATATCTACTTATCGTGGCCTCCTGAGGCATAGGAGACTCACTCTTCAACTCTTATCGAGAGGTGGTAGCCCTGTTGAGTAGTTGAACTGACACCTCCTTGACTCACATGCTCTCTCAGACGTCAAAAGATGAACGGTTCGCAGAGGGAAAGCCTAGTGATACATGCATAATCACAATGGAAAGTATAGATCACTAGGCAGGTCTCCCAACTTTCTGGAACTACTCACCATGACTCCCTAATCCCTTCTTGTATTCCTTGAAGCAACAGTTTCTATATAAGTCGAATCCCGATCTTCCTTGAGGCTTACAAGATGGCTGCTCAACCACGAACACTCGCCTTTTGCCGACTAATGAGTCTCGAGCACCACCCAAACGGAGCAATACAAAATCATACCTGGCCTCAGCAGAAAATCCACAGCATCCCCCTAATCTAATATAAGATGCCGCTCCGGAAAACCGCGCGGAGATACCTCAAGCGCCTAGTCACTACGGCAACAGAGGCCTTCAACAACAACAACACCGCACCCTCCTCCCCCCCTCGCCCGCCCCCTCCCATCGACCAGAACGGGCTTCGCGACGACGACCTCGAGCCCTACGACCCCCTCGAGGGGGACGGGTACTGGGTGAAGGACTTCTGGGCCCGAGACTGGCGCGAGGTCGAGGCCAAGCTGCACGCCAGCAGCAGCTACGTGCGGTTCAAGAAGGCCGGGTTCCAGATGGCCGGCTACCGGGTGCGGCTCGCGGTGGGCGCCGCCCGGATCGGGGCCCCGGGGACGGTGTTCCCGCAGTACGTGCCGTCGCTGATGATGCTGGCGACGAAGACGGAGGCGGACGATACGATGACGAAGGGTGGCGGAGACCCGTCCTCTTCCTCCCGCCGAGCCTCCCGTCGAGCCTCAAGTCGACTATCGATGGTGGGGTTGCTCCCGGCGGGGTTGCTGCCGGCCGCGGACGACGCTTGGGAGCCGCGCTGGAGGGCCTCCTTTGCCCGCATGAGGGAATATCTCAACGAAGCTGGCGGCCAGAACATGGGGTTGCAGATGATGGATGAGGGAGTGTTTCACGGGAAGAACAAGTCGGCTGCGAGAGTAGGGAGACTTCGATCCTCGCAGCTCATTGATCTGGAGGACTGGGCGGATATCATTCGATCACAAGAACATGCGTAAGGAGGAGGAAAAGTAGGCCAATAATGTAATGTTACCGATCCTAGAGATCGAGCATCTTTATGTATTTGCTGAAGACTGTTCGCTCTTTGACTTAGACGGGCAGACCGCTTTAGGCCGAGAGTCAGACGGCTTTTGTCTAGATGCAGATATAATCATACAAGGCCTGTTCGAGGACATCGCAAGACAGCTAAGTATTTGGGCACGAGTAAGAATGAAGGGACCTCACGTGAGCACCAATACCGGTCCGAAACCAACACAAATGTACCCTATTATCACAGTAGACGGTAGAAGTAAAGAAAATAACAATACCCCCTGATCATGGACAGGGCGCGTACATTTCCACTCCTCTCGGCAGCGCCGTTGCGAAGCGGCGGGCCGGGACATGGACAGCGGCAGCGGAGGTGGTCCATCCTTGTCGAAACTGCAGGACGGTGGCGCATGATAGGCTCTTTTGATTCCACCGCCTCTGTTGCAGAGACACCGAGAACAAGAGCAAGAGCAAGACCAAGACCAAGAACACGTGACAACCGTTATGCTGGTCGTCTACAACGAGGAGCAGGTGAGGCCGGGATCGGGCTCGGGGCCTCAACCCCGAGGATCTGGAGGCCTGGACGCGGGATGTCGTGTCGTTCCTCCGGGGTCATGAGGCCGAACTTCGAAGTGTTTGGACCACCGGCCCATAGACCTTCGGGTGATACAACTATGTACTGCATAAATAGGAGGCCTTTCCGACTTACTATGACACCCTCTTCACTGCCCACATGCTAGTCAGGTGATGGTATCTTGGTGACGATTCTGCAGTGAGAAGTTGAGGAGCATGTTGTTTGCTGTTCGTCAGGTCCCTAACCCTAAGTGTCCCTGAGTGATCCAGGGGCTACCAATACTTACTGTATGTAAAGTAGTTATATACTGCATACCTAAAATGTAGGTAACTCTAGTGCTATTTACAGACAGTTACAAGCCACATCACGCTAAAGACTGTGGCCGATGTCGGTAATAAGTCGCCAAATCCCGTTTACACAAGCTATGAATTCGCCAATTAGCGGGCGAGTATTCTAAATAATATTGTACAGTACTTACCTGACATGTCTATACAGCCCCGACAGCTGTGAGAGCACCCAGCACCCAAGAAGCTTACGACTTGCATTGCATCATCGTTTCTATTTCGTTTACGCATAACACACCAACCAACCAAATGTAGCAGTGCGCGTGGAGTGTGCGTGCGCATCTACAATAACGAGAACAAAATGGCGGCCGACCTCGAGGAGCAGCAGAAGGAGCCGGCGGCAGCAAAGAAGCCCAGCAACTACAAGGGCTTCGTGGCCGGCATCTTCTCCGGCGTGGCTAAGCTGGTAGGTAAGTCTTCATGATCTTGAACGAGAGATATTACCTACCTAGACAGGAGGGGAAATAGGAAAGAAGCAAGCTTTTATCACCGAGGGGACCACTCACTCACTCACACAAAAATACATGCACATACAGTCGGACACCCCTTCGACACGGTCAAGGTGCGCCTCCAGACGACCGACAGCACGCGCTTCCGCGGGCCGTGGCAGTGCGCGGCGCAGACGATGCAGCGCGAGGGCGTGCGCGGGTTCTACAAGGGCGCGACGCCGCCGCTGGTCGGCTGGATGTTCATGGACAGCGTGCTGATGGGCAGCCTGACCGTGTACCGGCGCCTGCTCGCCGAGCACGTCTTCGTGTCCAGCTCCGCCGCCGCCGCCGCCTCCTTCCTGTCTTCTCCGTCGCCACCGCCCAGCAGTAGTAACAGGGACGAGCTGCTGGAGAAGGCCGCGCACCTGCCCTCGGTCGGCCACGGCCTCGCGGGCGTGCTGGCCGGCGGCACGGTGTCGCTGATCGCCGCGCCGGTCGAGCACGTCAAGGCGCGGCTGCAGATCCAGTACGCGGCGCGCAAGAGCGAGCGGCTGTACGCGGGGCCGGTCGACTGCGCGCGCCGCATTTACCGCGCGCACGGCGTCGCCGGCATCTACCGCGGCCTGTCGGCGACGCTGCTGTTCCGGTCCTTCTTCTTCTTCTGGTGGTCGTCGTACGACGTCCTGTCGCGCGCCCTGCGCGACCGCACCTCCCTGAGCAGCCCCGCCGTCAACTTCTGGGCCGGCGGCCTCAGCGCCCAGATCTTCTGGATCACGAGCTACCCCAGCGACGTCGTCAAGCAGCGCATCATGACCGACCCGCTGGGCGGCCGCCTGGGCGACGGCGAGAGGCGCTTCCACCGCTGGAGAGACGCTGCTGCGGCTGTGTACAGGGAGGGGGGTGCTAGAGGGTTCTGGCGCGGCTTCCTCCCTTGCTTCTTGAGGGCTTTCCCGACCAACGCTGCCGCGCTGGTGACCTGGGAAGCTATTTTCAGAGCTTTGCCATGATAAGACTATGATAGACTACGACGGAATCTACGATAGAGCAATGTATAACTAGGACTAGACAAGACGCATGTACGAACCGCGCATGAAATGATTACGAGCTACTAGAATTCACGATCGAAGATTTTGGACAAGTATTGGGTAGCCCATGTCAGGGTGTATCTTTATTTTTGCAATTCAAATCTAACTGCAAGCAATGCCGATACCCATTTCCCCATGCCATGCGCCTCCCGATGCTTTTTTTGTTCCTTGTCGTCGTATAATCACCGTGGATTACCCGTTTAGTCCTCGTCCTCATCAGCCTCGTCGTTAACGACGTTGAAGAACTTGAGCTCGTAGACACCGCGGGAGGTGGAGACGACGCGGAGCCAGTCACGGAGCTGCTGCTTCTTGAGGAACTTCTTGGTCCTGGAAAATGGTTATGTCAGCCTGGAATCAAAAACAGTCTGGTGTGGAAAGGATTGAAACTCACAGGTACTTGAGGTATCTGCCAGAGAGTTCGTTGTGGGCAATGATCTCGACCTTGCCCTCGCCAGCCTGCTGGATGACGATGGTGTCGCCGAGGTTGCCAACACGGCCCTCAACCTTGATCTTGTCCTGGAGGAACTTCTCGAAGGCGGCGGTGTCGAAGATCTTGTCGCTCGCGGGCTGCTGGGCGTTGATGACGAACTAGGAATCGCATAAGCATCTACCGTCGCGGGCGCGCAAGGAGACGGAGGGGAGGGGGGGGGGGATGGATCGCTTACCTTCTTCGTCGTCTTGGCGGCCTTGCCGGACTTCTTCTGTAGAGTGCGAAAATTGACCTTAGCCTACTGCTTCACGCCATCATCTCAACTGCGAGGGGGGACAGACAACTATCGACCCTGGCAGAGAGACCGGGCCAACAGCAAAGCGTTGTCATCATGTTGTACATACTGTTTGAGGAGCCATTGCGACTTTGGTTGATTGAGAGATTGGGTGGTTGAGGACGCAAAGAAATTTAATCCTACGCCTGGGCCGTGTGGTACGTGTGGGTGGTTGACGTTTTGATTGATGTTGGCGGATGGTAGAGTGGGATACGACTCCTGGAAAAGTTCGTGGAATTTCTTTCTCAATCAAAAATTTGGTGTATCGAATGGTGGGGCTGCAGACGCACTCGCTTAGCTTCCCGGTTCCACTACCGGCGGTATGGGCAAAGGTAGGTACCTAGGTACCTATCTTGGGAATCTAGGGGATTCATTCACCCGTTTTCCGCTCTGGAAGCAACCTTACCTATTTAGGTATTGCCCGGGCCTGGACTCTGTGTGGGTCCTGCCAAGCCATGATTACCGTGACGGGGACAGGTATGTACAGCTACCAGCTGGCAGCCCTGTCGTTGCAGGTGAAAGTCGGGGTGCTCAAACAAAAGACCCGTGGACCCGGCTCTCGAATCAGTGCTATCATTTCAAGCTACAGGCGGGAGTTGGGGACAACTGGAAGCTTTTAGAGACAAATACCTAGCTACAGAGGTCCACGGGTAACTATGTGGTCATTCGTGTGTAACCTTTGTAAAGGCATCCATCCAGTAAACCTTGAAGTGAAGATATACAAAAGTGAATCGTATGCACACACAACAGACACACCGGAGACGATTGAAGATCTTGCTTGTTACCTTATGCATAGAATGAACAGAGATCTATTAACAGTTGTAACATTAACTACCAAGACATTCCCTAGTGATACTCTCTAATTGCCCCCCTGGTCTAACTTCGTGCTAATGTGCTACTACGGTCGTATTGCCCGCAAGCCTCGGCTCTTCTTTTCTGCTATTTAAAGGGGGCGACCGACAGCGTACTATGTATGTATAGGTGCCGTAGTATAATTACCAGAAGCTACGCGGGCATATCATATACGTAATAATGCACCCTCATCTCCATGTTTACTATCTCCCTATACCTGCCTATAAATGACCAATGGTATCGTCCGCATGTGATATAACAGAATCCCCAAATCATTCCTTTTGACCGACTGTAGTGTTTAGAATTGCATTGCTACTTGCTTACACTGAAACCAGCATTCACTCATTTTACCTTTTCCATTCTCCATTCTCCATTATATATCACATTGATTCTGAAAGTTGGAGCGCGTCGCACAAGAGGTCCAGCCACAATATAATACACCATATACTCTTACTATCAAGATTCCATTCATAGCTACCGAACCTTCATCACCTTATCTCACCTAACTTGATTGGTAGCTATGCCCACTCGACCTTTTCATGAATTAACAAGCATGTCGTCACCCGATATAAAACTCCCGCCCTTCGAGCACACCTCCATGGAGGAGATCTCCAGGTCCGCCGCGGAGCTCCGGGACTTCTTCCAGACCAACCAGACCAAGGACGTCGAATGGCGTCTCGTGCAGCTGCGCAAGCTGTGGTGGGGCCTGCAGGACTACAAGGAGCACATCCTGGCCGCGCTCAAGCAGGACCTGAACAAGCCGGCCGTGGAGGCCGTCGTGACGGAGCTCAACTTCGCCGAGCAGGACCTGCACCTGATCATCAAGAAGCTCAAGGGCTGGGCCAAGGACGACAACTCCGGGCTCGACTACCCGCTCACCTTCGCGCCGGTGCGCCCCCGCCTCCGCAAGGACCCCCTGGGCGCCGTGCTCATCATCGGCACGTACAACTTCCCCTTCATGCTGAACCTCTGCCCGCTGATCGGCGCCGTCGCCGCGGGTTGCACGGCGGTGCTCAAGCCGTCGGAGAACGCGCCCGCGACGGCCGTCGTGCTTAAGTCGCTGGTCGAGGCCTGCCTCGACCCGGCCGCGTACCGGGTCGTGCTCGGTGCCGTGCCCGAGACCACCGCGCTGCTGGACGAGCGCTGGGCCAAGATCATGTACACGGGCAACGCGACCGTGGCGCGCATCATCGCGCGCAAGGCCGCCGAGACCCTGACCCCGGTCACGCTCGAGCTCGGCGGCCGGAACCCGGCCTTCGTGACGCCCGCGACCGACCTGGCCCTCGCCGCGCGCCGCCTGCTCTGGGGCAAGACCCTGTGCGCGGGACAGGTCTGCATGTCGCAGAACTACACGCTCGTCGAGCGCGCCGCCGTCGACGACTTCGTCCGCCACCTCAACGCCGCCTGCGCCGACTTCTACCCCCAGGGCGCCCGCGCGAGCCCCGACTACGCCCGCGTCATCAACGAGCGCCAGTTCGACCGCATCAAGAACATGCTCGACACCACCCGCGGCAAGATCGTCATGGGCGGCGAGACCGACCGCGAGGACCTCTTCATCGCCCCCACCGCCGTGCTGGTCGACTCCGTCGACGACCCCATGATCAAGGAGGAGTCCTTCGGCCCCGTCTGGTCCATCCTGCCGTACGACGACCTCGACGACGCGATCAAGATCGCGAAAGGAATCGACCCCACCCCGCTGTCGCTCATGACCTTCGGGTCTAAGAGCGAGAACGACAAAAGTGAGTTTTTCTCTTCCTCCTCTCCTCTCCTCTCTTCCCTTCCCTTTCCTTTCCCTTTTTTTTTTTTTTTTTTTTTTTTTTTTTTTTTTTTTAGCCAACCTCCTATTGTATCCCACCTGGTTCATACATTCACCTCTTCATGCATGCTCTCCGCGCGCGCATTACGGTACGCTGACAATCTCGCCCCCCACCCAACAGTTCTCGGCAGCATCATCTCCGGCGGCGCGTCCCTCAACGACGCGTACATGCACGGGGCGGTAGCGACGCTGCCCTTCGGCGGCGTCGGCGAGTCCGGGACGGGCGCGTACCACGGCCGCGCCTCGTTCGACAACTTCACGCACTGCCGCCTCGTGGTCGAGACCCCCGGCTGGTGGATGGACAAGCTGCTGCGCGTGCGCTACCCGCCCTACCTGAACTCCGAGCTGCGGCGCTACGAGTGGCTGAGCAGCGAGCGCCCGGACTTCGGCCGCGACGGCCGGCCCGCGCGCGCCGGCCCCGTCCGCTACTGGCTCGGCCTGATCCTGGGCCTGGGCGGCTCGTCCGCCAGAGGTGCGTTGTTCCGATGGGTCCTCGCCCTCGCCTCGGGCTGCGCCGCGATAGCCCTCGCGGCCGACCGCGGCGCCGTCGGTAGCGGCAGTGCTGGCGGGTTCCTAGCAGGCCTTAAGGCGCTGCTGCTCGGCGCATAGCTTAGCTGTGAGGTTTGACTTTACTAGTTCGTATCTGCGCGACGTGGCTAACCTGTTCGATTACATTTAGGCTCATGAGCATGACGGCGGCTGTTCTCTTTGTACGAGGTGGGCCGCCGGGTGGTGTTAAGGTATATGGCAGGGGGGCCTACAGAAAAGTGGCGAGCCCATGCGATGAAGGGCACCACGATGTATATAATATGTTGGTCGTGACCGGCCCGTGGACGTTCTTGATTTTTTTAGTCGCTATCCACCATCCAGTATAAACGATAATTTACTCCCGAGATGTGATTTTGAGCGAGCAAACTCTTGAAGCTCCAATTTTGACGATGAATAGTAAGCATTGACATGCAAGGTTAACCGCTCTGACTCGGAAGAACGGGTTTACAATCCGAACATGTAACTGCCATGGAGCAACTAAGCGAGGATATCTAGTTTTTGGCGAACACAGATGTAATCAGATAGAAAACACATCAAATAGGGGAAGCGTCCCATATGAGACATCTTCATTATGCTTGCCCAATCTACATGTCTTCACTGCCCATATTTTCCCATGCCAGGTCGTAATAGTCTATGGTATCATTTCTTTTCCCTTCCCTTCCACTACGTTTTAGTCTAGGAAGGGAGGAAACTTCCAACATGCCCCCCCATGTCAGTCCGATTTATTCTTTTTTTCTTCTCTATCCCTCACCGCCCCGTGAGCGCAGCCGCCAACCGCCGACCCCTCTCGCCGCCTAAATACAGGGTATCATCGCCGTCGCCGTCGCCGCGCGCCATCTCGACGGCCTCGTGGTAGCCGCGGCCGACGGTGTCCTCGTCCACGCGCATGCCGTTCTCGACCAGGGCCTCGATGACGGCGCGGACGCGGGCGATCTCGCGCGCCGTCGCGGGCGCGACCGCGTCGTTCTGGCTCGAGTACACGTTGAGCCCGACGCTCTCCTCGGCGCGCGTGATGGCCGGGCCGGCCGTCTCGGCCGCGGGGCCTTCGCCCTCGATGTGCTTGCTGATCCAGATGTACCCGTTGACGCCGAGCACGACGTCGATCTTGTCGTCGTCGGCGCCGCTGGCCCCAGCCCCGCCGCCGCCACTACCGCCCCCGCCGCCCATGTTGCCGCCGCTGACGTCCAGCACGAAGGCCTGGCGGCGGGCGCGCACGACGCCGCCGCCGCCGCCGGTGCCGCTGACGGCGACGAACAGGCCGTTGCGCAGCTTGCCGTACTTGAGGGAGCGGGTGTGGAGGACGGCGGCGCCGTCGCCGAACAGCTGCTGGACCTCGGCGACGAGCAGCTCGCCCTCCGAGAAGAAGGTGCGGATCTGCAGCTCGTCGGTCTCGGTGCGGCGGCGCTGGATGCCGCCGGGCAGGTTGATGGCCGACAGCGGCAGCTGGGCCAGCAGCGACGCACCCACGTCCACCCGCCACCGCCGCGCCTGCACCTCCACGATCCGCCCCACCACCAGGTCCCCGATCTCCGGCGTGTACCGCGCCCGCAACGGCCGCACCGACAGCAGCTTGTTCGTCTTCGAGAGCGTCCCCGCCACCGACGACACGATCGCCGGCGGGTTCGTCGTCGTGTAGGTTCCGTGGCCGCTGGAGTGGAGAGCATAACGTCAGTCAAGGTTGGTTTTCTGCTATTTTTGCTATCTTGCCTTCTCATGTTTTCTTTTCTCTTTTCTCTTTCTTGCTTCCTATCTTCGCAAGTGTAGAAGAAGCGGCTGCGGGAGAGCGCGGCGGGGAGACATACCGCATCCATTGGGGATCTTCCGTTATCACCTCGCCTGGGGTCACGATCGAGGAGTCGCCGTCATCGCTGTTCGCCCGGCGGGGACGTTTGCTTGGGCGCATCATGGGGATGTCGCCTTCGAGGTCAGCGCCGCCGCCGGAGTCCGAGTCCGAGTCGGATACATCGATTGTTGGTCTGTGGATCGGTATCACTGCTGGTTGGAGGATTGTGATCGGCATGTCGACAGTGTTTCAAGCTCTCGGGGGAGCTCTCTTAGCCGAAGTCTTAGTGGTGGTTGTTTGAATGATGTAGGTAGTAGTTGGTAATGAATGTCGATTGTTTGGTTGCTGTTAGAGAATCGTGAGTGTAGCCGTAGGGTATTTTTCCAGCTAACTCCTACCCCTGTAGCTCATGCACACCCCACTAAGAGTCAATTGCTTTAGCGGGCATTAGCCTCGTTAGCCCCGCCAACGTCACTAACACTACAGGGCTAGCTATGGGCTGTGGGCTGTGGGCTGTAGGCTAGGTAGCTACAGCTCAGCTGCCGAGACTTATTACGAGCTCCTCCTTATTACATGTGATACTGAGCCTACACGTCTACCATTACAACTACCACTCACACGCCCCTAGTTAGGTGAATAATCACATACATACCTCAGAGGTATTCACAACTTCCTATATAAAGCTGTTCTCCTGCCATTATATCATCCGTTGAACATCGAGCTGATGTCTATATTCACCACATCACCACTGGTAATCAGCATGACCTAACTAGGCTTCGGCTTATTGGTTCAGGTCAAGCCCAAACAGGCCATGATAACTTCTTACGTCATCATCACTCTCCCTGCCAAAACATCCCTTCCGTGACGATGGCGCCGGCTGATGCGCTGGTCAACCGGGACGATCCAATTCCTGTCGTCGTCCTTGACGGTTCGGAAGCCCAGCCGCCCTCTTCGGCTGCCACTGGGAAGCAGAAACATGAATCCGACCATTCGGACCCCGAGACGCCGTCGCGACCCAGAGGGCTGCGAGGCAGGTTCTCCGCCCTGAAAGACAAAGCAAACATACAAGACCGGCTTGTGGAGAAGCTCCTCCAGCAAGTAATCCCCACCGACGATATGCGAGCGCAGCCGACCGATGCGCCAGCCCAAGACGGTAGCGGCGGCAGCAGCAGTAACGGGCAGGGCCCAGCCCCGGCGGCGGCGGCAGCGGCGGCGACGCCAGCCACGACGGAGCGGCCCAACTTCAACATCACGACCATGTCGGTGAACTTCCGGCGCTTCAACGCGCGCATTGGCGTCGTCTTCGTCTTCCAGGCGCAGGTGGAGCGGCTCCTGGCGTGGCAGCGGCCGACGCACACGCTGTCGTTCCTGGCCGTGTACACGCTGGCGTGCCTGGACCCGTACCTGCTGCCGGTGCTCCCGCTCGCCGTCACGATCGTCGCGGTGCTGATCCCGAGCTTCGCGGCGCGCCACCCGGACCCGGAGGAGCTGGGATCGGGAGGGCCCAGCAGCCTGCTGAGCAGCAGCAGCGCCGCGGGCGGGTACTACTACGCGTCGGCGGCGGCGGCGCAGCGGGGGCCGCCCCTCGCCCCCGCCGTGACGGTGCGGCCGGCCAAGGAACTCAGCCGCGACTTCTTCCGCAACATGCGCGACCTGCAGAACTGCATGGAGGACTTCAGCCGCCTGCACGACGCCGTCGCCTCCCTCGTCGTGCCCCGCACCAACTTCAGCGACGAGGCCCAGAGCACCGCCCTCTTCGCCGCCCTCTTCGCCCTCGCCCTGCTGCTGAGCATCGCCTCCGGCGCCCTGCCCTGGCGCCTGATCTTCCTCGCCGCCGGCTGGGCCGCCACGTGCGCCGGCCACCCGGCCGTGCGGCGCCAGCTAGAGCAGCAACAGCAGCAGAACCAACAACAACAACAACAGGGGCAGGGGCAGGGGCAAGCCCTCGCGCTTGCCGCGAAGGAGTGGGCCGAGAGCGACATCATCCTCGACGGCGCGCCCGAGACGCGCGAGGTGGAGATCTTCGAGCTGCAGCGGCTGGCGCCGGGCTCGGTCAGCGGCGAGTGGGAGCCGTGGCTGTTCGGCCCGTCGCCGTACGACCCGCTGTCGGCGGGGCGGCTGGCGGGCGAGCCGCCGGCGGGGGCGCGCTTCTTCGACGACGTGCGGCCGCCGCCGGGCTGGGAGTGGAGCGAGAAGAAGTGGGCGCTCGACCTCTGGAGCCGCGAGTGGGTCGAGGAGCGCATCATCACCGGCGTCGAGATCGAGACCGAGGGCGAGCGCTGGGTCTACGACATCTACGACGAGAACGCCGACCGCGTCGGCGTCGTCGAGGACCCGCTGGGCGAGGCGCGGGCGCGGGGGGCGAAGGGGAGAGCAGGAGGGGGAGGAGACGACAGCAAGGAGAAGAGGAGGGGTGGCTACATGCCCGGTCCGAGCTGGGAGGAGGGCGAGGACGGCGATGTCAGGAAGGGCGAGTGGAGGCGGAGGAGGTGGGTTCGCCTGGTTCGGAGGAAGAAGATCACGGGTGATGAGTAAATGGCTAGGAAGGCTGTATGATAGTGTATTGGTGATCGTGCCTAGGTTCAAAGTCTGACCTTATATGGCGTCTAGGCGAGCTCTTGGTTTCCGGACATAACGTAACCTGGCACACGTGGGTCGGTAGCTCTAGTGGATGAGATAATTCAATATAGCTACTTCCCTGGTATACTGTATCTCGACAACGAGAGTTCTACACCTCCACCTCTGCATCGCATACAAGATTCAGGTGCAAAATGGGTATGTCATCAAACGAAGCATTCAAACATGGACATTTGTCCAAAGCCATATACTCGGACTTTTAGCATTTGTAACGAGTGACAAAGTTGTGTATTGTATATAGGTAGTTAACTAAACAATCTTTTTTTGGACTACTGCAACTAGGAGAGTTGAGTCTCCTTGATTTCGCTCCCCTCGCGCCAAAACTTGTTGAATAGTAAATTGGCTCTCAGAGCAACCCTCCCACCAGTTCCAACCACAACCCCCCTTTCCCTACCCCAAGCAAATTTTAGATGTCAAGCGTGTCTTTACCACACACTTCCGACGAAATGAAACATAAGAAAGTAAAGATATAACACTCCCAAAGAAAACTCGGAACCAAAGAAAGGTGGCAGTTGGAAACAGGTAGATCCTAAATCCTCTCCAGCTTTCCATCGGTACTCTGCCTGAGGCTGTCATTGAGTCAGCTATAGCAAACAATAGAGGCTTATAACTGCACGCTGCACTTACTAAGGTATGACCTCACTATCCTGCAAGTGCAGGGAATGCTTGCACGATCCATCACGCCGTTTGGTACAGCGATAATTATAAGGGCAATGGTGGGCAAAGGGGCAGGTTGGGTCTTCGCATGATTGGCCATGATGGCACGGGGCTTGCCGAACCCTGAACCGGTGGATGACGAGCTCGTCTCGGGAGAGCTGCGCCTTGTGGTCCGACTCACAATACTCTCCCAAATCACAGCGCTGCTGTAGGTAATACCTGTTGCATAGGCCGTTTTTTTCGTCCTTCCTAGCGAGGTCTAACTTCTCCTGATAACTCGCTTGAGCTGGGTTGTCCGAATCTA
This sequence comes from Diatrype stigma, assembly GCA_022225965.2. Taxonomy (NCBI): domain Eukaryota; kingdom Fungi; phylum Ascomycota; class Sordariomycetes; order Xylariales; family Diatrypaceae; genus Diatrype; species Diatrype stigma. Next base: position 124,196 of record JAKJXP020000009.1, read on the forward strand.
GCGGGGCGGGCTTGGGCACAGCTAGGTCAACACGTTGTTTCTCCTTGTTCCTAAATATAAACTTGTTGGTCTGCCCCTTAGTTTTAGGTGACCTCAGGTCGATGTTGGTAGGCTGACTTCCGATTTTGGCCCATGAGGTACCGGTTCCCAACTTATTGGCATTCCCTTGACTCGTGGAAGTTCTGAGTGGCAAGGCAGGAAAGGACGTTTCAGTGTCCATCTGCGGCGGGGGTGATTTTTGGGAAGGTATCTTTGCAACAACCTTTTGAATAGTTGGGCTCGAGTTCACAGTTTTGGCTGGAGCTCGCTTTGTCTCGTTATACAGAGGCTCCGATCTGAAGACTTTATTGAAATTTACCATAGGAAACCCTAGTTTTGTGAAGTCGGGCTCTGCCGTTGTCGTCTCCACGAGCACGATTTTTCTCTCGGTGTCATCTCTGTAGGGCCTAAGCTCGTGTAGGTACCCGTTATCATGGCAGCAACCGGCAAGAAATATCTTCTTGCATTGTTTAATGTTATAATAATGGGCAAGATTCCCTATGAAGCGATATTAGTAAGACTGCTACTCGAGCAACGGGAATGAGATGGGTGCCAGTGATTCGTCACCAAAGCACAACGGGACTTACTCCTGATTTTTGAGTCGGCGTTCTCTTTGCCCCAGCCCACGTTGACAAAGTCAAACTCAGCGCAGGCATTAGTGAACTTCTCCGCAAAGGTGAACATGGAATATGTCTGCGGAATGATATCCGACTCGGTTAAGGCTTTAGCTAAGCCAGAAACATGGGCAAAAACACGGACAATAATAGTGATATCTTCGCTTAGGTTCTCCTGGCGAAGATGGTCACGAACAGCCTTCTTGAGGTTCTCGGCGGCTTTTTGAGCCCCAAACGCTGGGTCAGGCTCGTTTAACAAGTCATCGCAGAATTTGGCTCCGTCGCCATCGACAAGAACAACAACAAATTGGTTTTTGGTCTTGCTGGTCGGTTAGCTAATGAATTCAGAAGGCGGGGAGCGACATACAGTCAGTTCTTCAGTCTCCTTCTTATATTTAGTAGCCTGTTGATGGAACATTTTTGCCTCCCGTTGATATTCTTTACGAGTCATCTTTTCAGCTTGAAGGTCTTTCTCCAGCTCATCGTTCTTAGCAACTTGATCTTGAAGATGCTTGTAGATTGTCTAAACGGGATTAGCATAAACCGAACATATCATACACAATAATCACATGGTAGGATGTAAAGGCCGTGTTTGACAGGTGGGTTTGTGAGAATGGCTATAAAGCATTTGTATTGGTCTTATCAGCTTTGAAGCCCAATTATTACATATTTTATAATATGCATTATGACAAGCGGACACTTGTATCACAGCAATGGTCATACGCCATTATGATCACGAGAATTGCCTTCTCATGATGAGTAGAGAGCTTCTTAGCTTTCTGTATTGTTGTTGGGCTGTGCTGTGTTTTCCCAACACCATATTCACGGTTGTTGCATACAAAAGCAACCACTTCACTCGAACAACATTGCGTGTGCATACACGATGAAAACACAATGACAACATAGTGACAACACAATGACATAGTCCTACCCCATGGTTTTGGATGGTATGATGCTGTGAGCACTTACATTGAAAAAGTCATTCATGCTATTGTTCCATTGAACACATTGGTCGAACTGGGCGCGCATCTCTGCCACTGCAACGGTACGAGATATGGTTGCAGCCATGATTGATAGTCAGGAAAGCTATAGTTGAAGGATGAACAGCTGAGATGGGAAAAGGGAAAATTCAAACAGGATAGGACACGATGGTTGATACGAAGTAATGAGATCAGATGTTGGAAATTGCTCGGTCTTTGAATTAAGTGTAATTGGTATTGGTATAGATGATTAATTGGAGTACCTAGGTAGGTGATAGTACGCGAAAGCGGGGAGATGGAAGGTGTTCTCTTCAGAACTCAGTCGCGTAGCAAAGGTGGCAAGAGGGGGGAAAACCAGGCTTTATATACTCGAAAATGCCAAGAATTATACGAATTAAACAAGTTAAAACGATTAAATTATAACTCATAATCATGTAACGTTACATGTTAATTTAAACATGTTTTGCAATTATTAAGATTTGCCCGCATTTTTCTTATATCTGTATTGGCTAAATAACCCTGTTAATTTCATTTGCAGCTAACCGAAGCCTGGCTGCCTGGCCAATACACCTTGCCGAAGTTGTGTCTTACTCACCACCTACCGCCCGCAAGAAATGTTGGCCAGGTCCTGCTAATTTCGTACGTCTCAGACATAGTACTTGGGCATGGATGGCCAGTCTAACCAAGGTTTCCTGGGCCATGGTATTTCATTATGGAGAGGTTTGGGCAAATTACCGACAGTAGTAACTTGTTGGTCAAGCTGGCTGCGTTCCAAACTAAGAAAGTATATCGACCAGCTTCAAATGGGTGGGGGTGAATGTGTATGTGTGCATAGGTGTGTGTCTCGGAATCTCCTCCCTTTTTTAGTCAATAGGTCCCCCCTTAATAGCAGAAGATGGGCTGGGCTCCACTCGAACAAGAAAGAACCTTCCAGATTTCTTTTCCCATATCGCCTGATCACAGAGCACATGCATAGGGTGAGTGGGCATATATGTAAAGCCCAAAATTGACATCTTGTAAAAACTATAGCAATGAATACTTTCTATGGTTATCCCGTGTTGCCCCGTAACCATCATGGTGTATTAATCTCCTAACGCCCCTTAAGCAAAAAGAGTCCACGCCCAAACAAGACACATGCGCAAACCAGAACTCGAAACCTGACTGAGCTCTAGTGACTGAAAATAGAACCCCGAATATGGTTTAGGTAGGCCCCAGTTTCTTTTATTCCATTAGCCAGATATTTGAAACTATAAAGAAGCTTTTTATCGTTTCTTATAATGCGTTATATTAGCTTATATTATAGTATTTAATATATTTATTAATGTAAATAAAATGGGTTTTTTATAAAACTTAAAAGCCCGAAATCTTTGCTTTATATATATTCGTTATAAATATTAAAAAAACCTTAAATGCCGCGTTTTATTTATTTTAGCTTTAAAAATAAGCTATTTTTTAAGTTATTAAGTAATTATTAATATGTCTTTTTAAGTTATTTTTAAGGGTTTTTTTAATTTTTAAATGCTATTAATTATAAAAATTAATAAAATTTTAGTTTTAAATTCTTTATAAAGCTTTTATAAGCCGGGTTTATAAGTTTTTTAATAAATCCGTTTGCCGGGTTTTATTTAAAAAGAACGTATTTAAAACAAATCCGATTAGCTTTTATTTCTTTTTAAATATAATAATACTTTATTTGTATATATTAATAGCGCTTATTAATTATTAACGTATTAAATTATTTAAACGTTTCGGTATTATTTACGAGAATTATAATAACCCTTTCGGGCATTATTTCGAATTTCGTTAATGTTATAAGAATTGTTATAAGAAGCTTTCTTACTTAAAAGCTTCTTTCTTTAATTAAAAAACAATGGGTTTTGGTTTTTATTATATTAATAAATCTTATTAACTTAATTATAATTAGTTTTTTAAAGAATTATTATCGTCTTTTATTTAAAGTTTATTCTTATAATTTGGTAGCATTTTTTCGTATATTACTATAATTATATATCATTTCGGTCTTTTAATTTATATAAAACAATATTATGTTTTCATATTATTAAGTTATAAACCTGATTAGTTTTTTCGAGCTTAGTTAGTTATAATGGCGTATATCGGCCTTAAAGCCGACCGATTAGGCCCTTTAAGCCCCATTTATTTACCTTTTTGTTATTAATTAATTAACGCGATAACTTCTTTTTATTTATTTGTTTTCATTTTCGTTTTCGGAAAATAAAGACGTTTATTTTAATACTCATTTTATTTATCTTTTCTCGAAACTCGACTATATATCTTAATCGTCGTTATTTATAAGGCAATATAAGTTATCGAAAGTGGGTCGTCGTCTTATATTACGACTTTAGCACTTACTTTATATCCATAATGAAAAATACCCTTATAGTTGTATCAGATTTTATTATCGATTATTTAGATTACTTTAAGCATAATTCATTATTAAAAGATATTATTCTTAAAATTTATGAATTGCTTTTAAAGTATAATTATTCTTTATTACTAAAACTTAAGCGAATTATTAAAAACTCCTTTGTTTTATTTACTTAATATCCGGCTAAATGAATTATGAATTATTAAAGATTTAAATAAGCCCATTTAAAAGTTAAAAAGTACGTTATCGAAAGGTTTTTAAACCTTGCTTTTATATAAGACATTTTTTTAATAATAATAACGATAACGGTAATTAAAAATAAAGAAAGCAAATTAATGATAATTCGAAATAAATCTTTAAGACATTAAAGAAAAGGTTATTTTCCGGTTTATAAAATATATTACCAAAAACCCCTTTTAAAATTACTTTTATATTAATATATTAAAATAATTTAGCCCAAAAAACTGTAAATAAATTCGGACGCTTATAATTAAAACATTCTTAAAATATAAATTAATAATAATATTAGCCTTTTAATAATAAGAAGCGTTTTAATTAAAAAAAGTTTATTATATTGTTTAATGTTTTTATTTTTAAATATATATTTATTTAATCTTAATAACGAAAATATGTTTAATACCGAAGCTAAACCGTTAGGTTTAAGTACGGAAGCATTTTTTAATGGGTTTTCGAATTTTAAAGATTTCTTTATGGGAATTAATGCTTTTATTTAAGGTTTAAATGAAGCCTTAAAGAGTTTATCGATATTATTAAGATAACTTTTTAATTTTTTGGAAATAATTAGTTTAAGGATTTTTTATTCATAAACGAAAGCTTTAAAATATCAGTTTTTTAAATCTTAATTTCGAATTCTTTCTTGAAACGAATAATTTCGTTTAAGTCGATACGGATATTTATTGGCATAATATATAGCTTTTTATAATTATAATGCATAAATATATTTAAAATTCGAATAAAGCCGAAATTTTTATTAAAGATCTTTTTTAATTGTTCCGTAAAAACGTTTAAGCTTAATAGGTAATAAAAATTAATTAAAATATGAAAATTATTTTATTCGAAAATTTAAACGTTTTATTAAATAAAGTTATTTAACGGTTTAAAATTAAAGAAATTAATGCATTATTATTTTTATTAAAGGATTAATATAATTTTAATTATGTTTATATTAACGTATTCGTTTATATATAAGCGATAAAGTATATGAAATATTATAAATCGGTAAGTATAAAAACGTTAATATAATTAATAATTTATATTTATAACGCAATTTACTTATAATTACGACAAATACTTGTTATTTCCGAATTTAATTTCCGTTTTAATAACTAGCTTTAATATTTCGAAAATAAATTTATTTTTATAAATAAGCAATGCTAATATAGCTATAAGCGTTTATTTCCGCCTTTAATTTCGAAAAGAAATAATATAAATCCATTAATTAAAGATTATTAAAAGCTAATAAATAAATCAAAATGCTAAATCGTTTTTTATTAATGATATCATTTTTGTATTTCGGAAATTAAATTAATTAAAACGATATTATAACAAAATTATTACAAAATAACCTTTATAATAATTATAACGGCAATTATAAAGGTAAAGGCTTAAATTTACGAAACGAATTTCGTTTATATCGTAGCAATTATAAAGGCAATTTATATGGAAGATTTCGCGACAAAAACGCCCGAAAACGTAAACGTAATGTTAAATTCGAAAATGGCCGTTAATAAAATAAATAAATAAAAACAAATTAAAACGTTAATATATAAACATTTTATTTTAATAACGAATATTATGGAATTATTAATAATTCTTAAAAAGAATTTATTGAAAAATAGCTTATTATTAATAATTACTTTATATTAAAAAATTATAACGATAACAAATAATTCGTAAATAATAATAACGGTTTTATTTATATTGCTTTTTTAAATAATAATGGTAATTAAAATAAAATATTAATCGAATAAATATAAAAACGACGAATTTATAAAAAATATAAAGAAAAATATAATTTCATAACGAATATATAAAATACGTTATGTTAAATAAATGCCGTATTATTAAGCTAGTTTTTAAATTAGCTTTTAAAAACAAATTCTTATTTTTTTATTATTAAAATTTCAATTATTTATTATCGAAAAAATAAAAAACGAATATTTCTAAATAACTTATAATAACATGAAAAAAAACGTTATAAACCTATAATTAATAAATTCGTCCAATAAAAAACGCATTCTTAGTATATATAATAATTGCAAAACCCAAAATACCTAAAACAAATACTATTCGTTTACGGTATATATACTTAAAATTGGACATTAATACGTCCGATTATTTAACGTCTAAATACGCGGATATCGGTTTTTCGAACGAAATAATAAACAAAACATAACTAAATAAGCATTTCTTAAACGTTATGAAAATATATGCCGAATTTATTATAATCGCAAATATTAAAGATTTAATTATTTTAATCGAAAAAGCAAAATGAAATATAAATATGCCAATTACGTTAAAAATATATATATATAATATTACGCGGTCGACGGCTTAAAAGGCCATGCCGGTATACGTTTAGTTTTAGCATAATAGGAAACCTTAAACCGAAATCGAAAAGAAAAACCTATTAACTCGTACCGAAGTCGTTTTTTTGGTTATATATAAAAGGTATTTAAAACGGTTTTTATCCGCTTTTTGTTATAAAAAGGCCTAAAGCCATTTGTTAAATTAAAATAAAGTTATAACGCAAGGCCGGTCCGGCTTTGCGTCGCAAACGTACGGCGTACGCATCATTAAGTATAATGCCGGTATGTTAAGTAAGCAAAAGTAAGTTACGGAAAAAAGGAAAGGCGGTACGGGATGGCCCGTACGTCCGGTATATCGCTTCGGGTATAAGTAAACTATCTGTTCCGGCCGGCGTCGACGCGACGACGACTTAATCGGCAAAATAAATTATATACCGCCTTTAAGATATAAATATCCTGTTTTTTCCCCGTCCGGAAATCTTTCACTTTTTTTTTTTTCCAATAATAACAATTAATCCGATACGTAATCTTTTCCCGTTATCGATCCGACCTTTAAAAATAAAGGCTCGAACCGACTTTTTATTATTTTTTAATTTACTGCAATTATTTTTTTTATTTTTTGTATTATACGTAAATTCGGGTCGCCTTTGGGCGTCCGGAAATCCGGACGCCCAAGGTTAATCCGAATTCGCGTAATTCTTTATTACTTTCGACGTTAATCCGATATTCGTTAATTTCGATAATGTATTATTTAGCCGTTTAATTTTATTTGCCCGCCCGCTTTATGGCCGACTTCGTTTCGTTTTTTTCGCCTTATCGTTTTATTACCGTTTCCGTGGCTTAGCCGTTTCGATTTTGCGACGATATCGGGCCCTTTTAAGGAGCCCGCCCCCGATATTTCGACTTATTCCAACCTTTTATCGAAAAAAATAAAATGCGTATTTTATACGTATCGCATAACGAAAAACCTTTTTCTGTTTTATTGCGACCGTTATAAGTCGTTTCGTTTTCGTATCGTTATATTTCGATATTTAATCGATATAATTAATAAATTTCGTTAATGCATTACGTATAAATATTATAAAAAAATCATTTCCGACTGTTACGAAGTAAGCTTTCCGTTTTTTTTTCGAGATCGTTTTGATTTCGCTTAGTCCGCCGATGGTTTTAAGCCCGAGCTCCGAAAGTTCTGGTCGTCTGTTGCGAAATGCCAGGCGGATCCTACCGAAGACGCGTAAAAGGTAAGCTAAGGTTTCCCATAAGTCGGTTCGTGCTAATTCCGTTTTAAAACGTCGAACGTATATACGACGTTTTATACAAGGCTCGGTTCGCCGTACGTAAGCGGTTACGTTAAAAATATTTAAATTATTTTATAATTATTAATTAATGCGTAAATTTATAATAATTTCGAATTTAAGTTATTACTTGGAAATTTATGGTTAAATAATTACGGCGTAATAATAAATTATATAAAAAGACGTATAAAGTTATTTTTTTATAAAGATTCCGGATTTGCATTTAAGATTATTTAAAAAATACTTTTTATTAAAAAAACGAATTATGGCCAGAATTAATATAATTATACCGCCTTAAGTAATGGTTTCGGTATTAATTAAATTTACCGGTTTTAATAATACGAACGAATACGATAATAAGTAAGCTTATATATTCATAATAACGTTTCTTAATGCCATAAATGTAATAGCTAATATAAATATATCGAAATTTATATTTATATTTAATTATACGAACAAATCCATTATTATACGTTATAATACGCGTTTTAGCCAAATTATTAACGCAGAAAACGCCTATTATACGAATATAAATTAAATTAAAATTATAATAACATAAACGGCAATTTCGGTTATAATAAAATGTTTAAACGAAATATTTCATTTTTTTATATTAAAAGATATTAAAATAATAAATAAGTTATTATATGCATTTATATTAAAAACCCCCATTTTATAAGATATTTAAAAAGCAATTAACGGTTTAAGCGAATTATCGGAAAATTATATAAAGCTTTATTAATACGAATATATTATAAGTTTTATTAAGGCTTATAATAATCTTAAAATTCATATAAAAAACGGAATTACTATATCGGCTAAAAATAAGTTATTCGTAAATAGAATTCGTAATATGCTTATAAAATTCGATATTTGGAAAAACAAAAGCATTATTTTTATATTAGAAAAAATAATAATACGTATAAACCTTATTAAGAAATAACAAAAATAAAATATCCGTATATGCTTATATCGATTAAGCAAAAAAATAGAAAATTCTTAAATAAATTATTCGATAACATATATAAAATTAAACGTTTAAATTAAATAAAGAAATTTATACCATTCGGTTATTTCGTTTTCGTAATTTAAAAAATAATAAATGGAATTAAAAAAGATAATTAACCTTAAGGCCTTAAACGATATCGTAATTCCTAACGTATATGTTATATTATATTAAGAAAACATTTTATTATTTCTATTTAAAAAGGCATATATTATAGTTTTCGACGTTTTAGCATTTTTTAATTGGTTATTAATATATTCAAAATATCGTAATAAAATGATTATTATATTATTAAAAGAATTCGAAATATTTAATGTAATTTTAATGAACTTTCGAAATAACTTATCGTTAATTTAACGTTTTATAAACCAAAGGTTTACGAATATAAAGACTTTTGCCAAATATATATCGACGATATTACGATAACGAATAATTTAAAAAACGAATATTTATAATATTTAAACATTATATTATCCTTATTCGAAAATATTGGTTTTTCATTAAATTTAAAGAAACCTTTTGATAAATACGACTTTATACGTTTATTAAGACTTAAAATTAATGGATTCGAAATAGCCATTAATAAGAAAGAATTTAAGGCCATCGTAAAAATCGAATTTTTGAAAACATTAAAAGATTTCGAAATATATATCGAAATAATTACTTGGCTTAAAAAATATATATTATGGTATTAATAAAAAATAAAGCCGCTATAAAAACAAGAAATAAACATACTTATTAAAAAAGAAACTCCAATAAATTACTTAAATTTATAATGATACAAAAGAATATAAACGTTTAATATAAAATTTAAATTAATAAAAATAAAATAAAAAGAATTTTTAATTACTTTAAAATGCTTTTAAATAAAGAATATATCTTATTTATTAAAACCAGCGATTTCGTTAAAATTAATTCTTTTTCGTTAAATAAAGCCGTACGTAATAATTTGCGATTTGTACTTATTAATTTCGCCGGTATTAAGTTTTTTAATCTTTAGCATTTATTTTATAATAATTACGTTACTTTTTGCGTTATTCGGAAAAACGAATTTAAGCGTATTTTTTAAGGTTTTATTTAATTTCGAAAAAAATAAACGCAATTCATATTTTACGAAATTCGCCGGTAAAGGTGTTTTTTAGTAATAAGTTATTCGCAAAAAATACGAAAAAAGCAGCTAAGCTTTTATAAGTACCTTTTATAAATTACGGCCCGGGAATTAATTTTACGAATATGCTAAAAAAACGCCTGTTTTATATTACTAACGTCGTCGAAATCGAGGTTAGCGGTAATTATAACTAAATAAAAGGCCTTTTATAATTACAAATTAATAAGTTTTTTTCGAAAAACTTCCAAAAAGAAATTCGAATTATAAAAATCCTTCATTATAATTTCGCTTTTTTAAATTGCGTTATTTTAAGTAATAGTATTATCGAACTCGGCTTATATTTCCGGATATTCCGAAAACGCGTAAAAAATAAAAGTTATGCATTTTTTGCATTTACGGCGGCCCTTTTCGAATTCGGGCTCGGTATTACTTTCCTAAATAACGTTATAGTCCTTTTTTCGGATTTCGATTCCGGTTTGCCGTTCGAATCGGTACCGTAAGCGCCGTTAAATCGTTGCTAAAAAAACGCATAATATTACGAAAATCCAAATTATTTATACCGAAACCTTTATTTGTTTTTTTATAAAACGTAACGTAAAAAATAATAAATATACGCGCGTTTTTAAATAATTATACTTAATAAAACTCGATGTTTTAATATTTTAAAAATATTATATAAACGTTATACAGTTATAGCTTTTTCGATTTAATTCGATAATTAAAATCGATAAAAACGTAATATTTAAATCTTATTATTCGGAAATGCCTCATTTTGGCCCCCTTTTATTTATTTTGTCCGTTTTATATAAGTCGGCGAATTACTTTTTAATCGGAATTAGCTTGGAAATTATATTATAAACGATATAATTAAAGGTTTTTATTATGTCTTTAAAAATATAATTCCAAAATACCGTAAATAGTTTCGTTTATATTACTATTACGTATATTTCGAATTAAAGGAATTAAATATTATACAATATACGTAAAATACGATGTCAGGATCACTTAATTTGGCGTTATACGCCGCTGTTTTCAGCGGTCGTAACATCGCGCGTAGCTTGTTTTTCTAAGGTATATTATATATTAATTACATACTTATGTATTTATTAAGTTTGCTTAAGGCTTACTTATTTGCCGAGCTTAATATTAGCTGTTTTATTATTATATAAACATTTTATTTTAGCCCTTACTTAGTAATTAATTATTATTTATAACATTTTAACTTTTTATTCTTTTAATATCTAAGTTTATAAAAGTTATTTTTAGCTTTTTAAATTCTCGGTATAACATAATAGCATTAACCTGTTTTTAAGGTTTTAAAGCCTTTTTAATTCTTTAGGTTTTAGGTTATTTTTCGTTTTCGTACGTTTACGTAATTACTTATTTAATTTAATTCATATTACTTTAATTATTTTATACCTTTAATAATAACAATAACCCGAAGTGGCTTTAAAACATATAACGCTTCCGATTATATAAATTTCCTGCGGTGCGTTATTAGTAAAAAGACGAATAATAAGATAATAAAGCGATAGGCACCGTTATTAGCTAAAGAGCATGCTGCGTATCGATAATTCTTAAAACGAATTTACTTTATTACGCCAAAATACGCAGTCGAGACTAAAATTAATATATTCGATACATTTAAGAAATAAAGACAATTTATAGCCGTTTATTAAAAGATATATACGTAAATCTCCAGTTAATATTAAAAATATAAGTACTGCATTAAAATAATAATAAGAAATAAAAAACTTATAATCGAAAGTTTAAACCGAGAAACGCTAATAAACCTTTTCGTTTTCGTTTATAAGAATTATAAAATTAAGTTTCGAGGTTTATTTAAGAAGTATATTCGTTAATCTTTATAACTTTATATTATTATTACCGGCCGCTATTTTGATCGAAATTACATAAAAGAGCTTTATAAAGTATAATATATTACTTTTTAACTTAGCGGCCGTTATTATAAGAAAGCTTATTAATATATAATTAATATTATAATCGCGTATTAGTTTTTTTATTTAGGTTATAACTACTTAATATTAACAAAAAGCCGGTTTTAAATATAAACTCGTTACGCGTTACTTTGGTTTTTAATATAGTATATAATATTAGCATTTTTTCTTTTAAGCGCTATCGTTTTAATTTGTTTAGCTATTATATAATTCTTTATTATATTAAAACACGGCCGGCCGAGCTTATTAATAATAAAAGAAAGAAAGCGAAAGATAGCTCTCTTAAAGAGCTTTTCGGTACGAAAGCGATTATGTTAACTAAATACGCCGTTATTAAGGTGAAAAAGATTAAAAAGATATTAAAGAAAGATATTAATAAACTCGATAAGCTTTTTTTATAAAAGACGACCGAACGTAATTGTTTTAAGGCACTTTATTACGAGGATATTCTTATAATAATCGTTCGTTATTTTATAATAAGCCGAGCGATTTTAGTTATATTTATAAAATTCGTTTATTATAAAGAATATAATAATAAATTTAAGCCATACGTATATAACAGCTTGTTCTTTATATATATTATAACATTAATAATTCTTAAAATTATCTTCTTTTTTACGCCTATTAAAACGCTTTTATATTATTTCGTTTTATTAATTATCTTTTTTATATTACTTAATAACGCTTTTATTGCAAATTACTTAATAAATGCTAAATTTATACTTAAGGCGAAAGTTTCGAGTAAAATGTAATGTTTACCATTTTAATAAAAGGAATTTAAACTTAAAACTTTCGTCTTTCGTTATACGTACCACGGCATTATATTTAAAGACAAAGCCATGTTATATTTTAAGCTTAAAAACGATATGAATCAGTAAAGCCTAAATGCGGGATTCGAAAAGAAATAAACTCTTAGATTTATCCGAAAAGGCGTTACGAACGCTATAAATAATAAGTCGATATTTAAATAAAAAGCTAAACAAAGTAAGTAATTAAGTTAATAACTTCTTTTTTAAAAAACGCGTTAAATGTTATTTTTAATTAATTAATGCATTATAACCCGGAATTTAATACATTTTAAAATGCGTATTTTAATCAAATTATTAGCTTCGATTTTTAAAACTCTTTTTTAAAGAAAAAAATTAAGGATTAATTATTTCGTTTATTTATACACGTTAGCCTAAGTTAAGATCTTTGCGTTAAACGAGATATAATGCCTAATAAGTTTTAATAAAATTTAAAGCCGGATCTTAGCATTATAACATTAAAAAATAAGCGAGATAAACTTAAGCGAGGCTAATATCGAGTTTAAGAAAAGAAGTACAAAGAAACGATATAAGAACTTACGAATAAAATAAAAACTAAAAAAGCTTAACGCAAAAACCGAATTATAAAGAACGATTATAAATATTACTTTTATAATCGTTTAACTTAAGATCTCGAAAGGCAGGTTAAAGGAGAGGATATGAACGAATATACGGAGCCGGTAATCGACCTCGTTATTCTTAAGCATACCTAGTTAGCCGAGCTTCTCTGTTATTAACCGAAAAGCTTAACTAACGAAAAGATGCTTTAGCGAAGAATCGAAGTCATCGACCTTTACGTAGCCTTAGGTTTTAAGAGAGAGACCGTTAAGCATAACCGTATTAGGCCAAGATTATAAGTCGAATTACGTATAAGAACTGGCCTTATCGGGGTTAAACCCGCATTAAAGCCCGAGCCCAAGGCCGAACCCGAGCCCGGGCCCGAGCCCGACTTCTTTTCTTTACTTATATAATTAACTTAATATCTTAGTTACATTACTAACGAAGTTTAAATAATTTATAAATAAACTTTCTTTTATTATTATCTTATTAAAAGAAATACCCATTTTTACGACTATTATTAAAAAAAAGAACGTTTTAAATAATAAGGGGAGCCCATTATTTATAAACATTTTAAATATTCGAAAGTTAAATTACGGAAAATAAACAAATTTAAAAACTATATTTAATTAATATACGGCGTTACGCTTCGGTTATTAATATAAGCATAAAAAGAAAGAACATAAAAGGCTAAGTTAAAGCGATTATAACATGTTAGTTAATTTGTTACATTAATATCGAAAGCTAAGCCCTTTAAGAAGGCGGTAGTTTTTAAAAGATTTAAAGTTAAATTTACGCGATATATCTTATTTTAAACCTTAGGCCCTCGGAGGTCTTAGGTAGGCTAGCGATTTTAATTTGTTACAATTTCGCGATTTTACTTAGCATTAAAGATATAAGCTTCGAAAGCCTAAGTTTTAAAGTACTTCGTAGCGATAATTATAATTTTATTTAAACTCGCTTTTTAATGTTTTATGTTTATAATTAATATATATTATTTACCTTTACGAATATATATACTTAAGATATTAAGTTACTTTATTAATTATAACTTAATAATTACTTTTAATAAATTATTACTCTTTATAATTCATTTAAAGTTACGTAACTTATTATTATCTTTATAATAACTTTTATTAGCTATATAACTAATAGGTACGGCAAAAAAAAGAGGCGTTCATATAGCCGGAAGCACAAATCGATAAAGAGTAAAAAAGACTAGCCAGAATATATTAAATAAAAGTAATACGCTTTATGTATATTATGTATATATATTAATATAAACCTTTAAACTTTAAATTAAATACTTAATATAAAATCTAATAGGTATTTATTTTATAAACTTAATAAGATATATATAAAAAGCATTATTAAAAGCTTAAAACGATAATAAACTGCTGTTATAAAAGTAAATATTTCCATATTGCGTTATTTCGGAAACCCCTTAAACGGAATATTTAAATAAAATGGATTTAATAAATATATTATAACGATTAAACTTCTTATTATAAAGCCGGAACCGTATAGTTATTTATATTAATAAAATATTATAAAACTACGAAGTAACGAAATTATAAAGATTACGTCGAATAAAAGTAATAAAGCATACGTTATAACTAATTTATAAGCTAACACTTTTCTTTAAAGAAATAAAGAACGTAGCTATATATATAATGTTATAGGTTTTACTTCGAATGCCGGTATAATAGAACTAGCTACCCGTTTACTTATTTCGTTATAAGAAAGTCGTAATAATAAGATATTTAATAATATTAATATAAGTCTACCTTTTGTATATAACAGGTTTATATAAACCGGTTTTATTTTACCGTTTCGCCTTATAAAAACTTAAAAAGGCCGCTTTAATATATTATTAACGCGATTCGGTTTAATATTATTTATACGCATTTAAATAAAAGAAAGTATTTTCGACGATATACGAAATAAAATTAATTAAAAAAACTATTAACAGTATAAAAATAACGCATTTTATAAAATAATATGCCTATTATATATAAAGTAACTTACGTTGCTTATTTTATTTAAAACGTATCTTAAGGCGGTTAAGAAACTTTCGGATTTTATAAAACGCCTTATTTATAAATACATGTGCTTTTTAAATACAGTGTTTCGTAGTTTCTTACATTTTATCGGAGTTAATGTATCGTTATTATTCTTAGTTTCGGTATTTTAAGAAGTAATAATAATAACCAGATTTTAATTATATCTTATAATAAAAGCGGAATAAACGCTACTTTTAATAATTATTAATTTGCTTCTTTATTATTATAAAAAAACAAACTATATCTTAGCTTCGTTTTAATAGCATTTTTGCGTTATTTTAAAACATTTTTTAACAAGGTCTTAAAGGCTATATAGCTCTTATTTATATTTATTTTTATAAAGTTTATAATAAATTAACACTAAGAATATAAATTCGTAAATTTAATTAATATTAAGAAATTATAAACATTATGTTTTAAAATGCGCCAATTTCGTAAGTCTTAAGGCATTATATTACCGGCTTAATAAAATCATTACATTAAGCTATATAACTTATATTATTTTAATAATTAAAGCTTTATAAGTTTATTATTAAGGCTTTATAATAATGCTAAAAATATTCGCTAATATATAAAACCCATTTTAAATATCCTATTAAAGCTTAATTACTTTAAAACATTATTTATTTTAAGATATATGCTTAATATTCGCTATAAATAGCTTCTCTTATACAGGTATTAGCTTTACATTTATATTCGCTTAAATAATTATTTATAAATATATTAAGATAATAATAATGCTTATTAAAATATTTCACTTTAACTTTATGCTTTTTATTAATAAGATAACAAATAAGAAAAAAGATAAAAACGACGCTAAGAAGCTTCCTTTTATTAACAAGATAAAAAGTAAGAAAAAAGGCAAAGGCAATGCTAAAAAGCAAACGGAAGTATTATATAAAAAGAAAAGAAAAGTAAAGAAATAATTATTCGAGCTGCGGCAATTGCAACATCATAATGAAGCCACGAAAGCGGAAATAGCCGCATTGGAACAACAATACGATAATGTGAATATCGACAAAACCGAGGACGCTAGCATTAAAATTCCGAACGAACCCGTTATAAAAAAGGAAGACGGCTATCTCTTTGTGCCACATACCGGGGCGTCTAACCACGGCTACGTTAAAGACCCAACCTCAGCGACTTAAACGCTAGGTGTACCTTAAACTATCGTAGCCAGTAACAGCGATGAAGGTTTGTAACGAGTTATTCGCAAGAACCCGAAAGATCTTTTAAATACGGACGATATGTTAAACATTTTATTCTTAGAAAAGAACGATGGTAATGGTAATTATATACAGCCTTTTGGCTAAACCAAAGCTGGTCTTAAATATAAATATGTTGCTATATAATATGAACCACGAAACACGGCAAGATTTCGTCTTAAGCCGGCTAATTAGGTATTTATTACCATTATAAATAATAAAAATAAGAACCTCGTTATATCGAGGCCCGAAGAAATGAAACAAGACGGCGAACTTATTATTAAGCGAGGCCATAAAATCATTATATAAGTCGTGGCATAAAAGTATCTTAATAATTATAAATGCCTTATTTAATTATTAAATTCGGCAAACTAATTAATAAAGATTCGTAAAAAGAAGTCGCCATTAACGCTAATTAAGATTAAGCTCGAATATAATAGTAAGATTTTAAAAAAATAAGAAATAAGGTTCTTAATTAAGCAAATATGCGTATTATAGCTATAAGTAAATATAAGATTAAAAAGATATAATTGTTATTATACGAAGAAAAAAAGAGGTTTAAGTTTTAAAAAAACGAAACGTCCTTTTATATATAATAATATAAAGCCGAGTTGGTAATTATATATTAAATATCGTAATAATAAGTCCCCTTTTTTAAATAATTATTTTTAATTATTTCTTAAAATTAATTTTTTAAATTATTAAGTAACGAAAAAGGAATGTTTTAGTTATAATTTGGTGTTAAAAGAACAGAAGCAGTCATAATGCCATATAGCACAAGCCACTAGACTAGATAAACCTCTCCACTAAACGCAACCGACGTGTCACATTTAGGCTAGCTTAGCCCCTTGGTGGCGTACCCAGCCACCTAAGGAAGCGCACGGGCTTGGGTCCATTATCCTCATTTCTTCCATACAAATTGGATATACGAAAAGAATAGCGCTTACCGCTCCTTTTGCTTTTTTTTCTTTTTATAAAAATAATTAATAATCCGATGCCAATAAGCCATTTTATTTTTATATTACGAATGCAACAATTATAAATCCGATGCTTTAATTAATTGCAAAGCTTTATTCGTTATATTAAATCGTATAAAATCAGCTAAATAAATTTCCTAAAAGCTGCTTTCTTTACGTATAAACGTAAACAAATCGACGCATTAATATCCTAAATTCCGAACGAAAGTATTACGATCCCAAAGCTAAATTAAATCTAATAATAAAGCACGATATTTAATAAGGAAATACAATTAACGACGGCTTTATTACGAATATAAAATTAAATACGATAATTCGATTATTACCAAAAACAGGATTATTCTGCTTAAATCTGGCCGTACGTAAATCTTAATATTAACGGTTCCGAATTTAAACGATCCGTAATCCCAATTTTCGCGGCCGCCATTAAAAAGAAAAACCAAAAACTAAAGATCGAATACCGACGAAAGCTCGAAAAATAGATTATTAAATAAATCCCAAAAAATAATTCCGTTAAGAAAAAACTTATTTTTATTTTAATAAATATCCTCGATATAACGGAAAAAGAAATTTTCTAGATTATATAAACCGACGTTCGAATTTTTTTTTAAGATTACTAAATTAAAATAACGGCTTATACGAAATTTTAAAAATGGGTTAATTTAATAATAAATAATTCGTAATTACGAAATACGCCGGTTAACGATTCCCTTTAAAAAACGATCCGAATTCTTAAACGCAATGTATTTCTTATACTTACGGCCGAGCGAAAAGCCGTTTAAAAAGCGTACCGTAGCCTATTAAAGATCTCGAAATCGATTGATTTCGAAAAGTAATATAAGAAATAAAAAAAGGCCCGTTTCGATGCCGAAATTTATAATGTTCCTAATATTTAAGGCTTTTTAACGATAAACGACTTTTTAATTTGCATTAAAAAGGTTACCTTTATTTGGATATTTTATTAATATATAATTAATGAAATTACGAAAATTATTTATAGCAAGAAAAATATAAATTTCCGAATTGCTAAAAAGTTATTTATTAATTACGTTAAAAATTAAGGAAAAAAAAAATACGGTTACGTTTTTTTTATTTTCGAAGGTAATAATATTCGAAAAATTTACGATTATTTTTATTCGATTCTTAAAATAAAACATACGTAACAATCGAAAAACTATTATATAATCCTTTGCGCTTTCGGAAAAAAGTTTTATTCGAATAAATTTAAACCAAAAAAAAACTTTATCGAATAATATAAACGGAACATTAAGGAACCTAAATAAAAAAACCTTTTCGAAAAACTTAAAGAAGTTTTATTCGAATTTTCGGAATCCTTATTACGTTGGCCATTTCGTAATACCGTTGCCATAATTTTAAACAGTAACGGACCGAAAACGGATTTCGTTTTTTTATTATACGGGACATATTTTTTGCGTTTATCGATATTATATAATAATTACGTAAATACATACGTCATAAATAATTTCCGGCTCTTATTAAAGGAATTCGTAAAGCCTATTAATTCGTTTAATTATATATTCGTCGGGGATTTATTTATAAGTATTTATAAAAAGAAAATCCGAATAATAAAAAACGTTTTTAACGGTTTTAATGGTTCCAATATTAAGGATTTTACGTTCGAAAACGTAACATACGTTCCGGGATTTTACGCGAATATAATTTTTAAGAAAATGCTAAGAAAAAAGGCCGAATTATAAGTAATAAAATATAACATAATACTAAAATACGGAACGCCGAAAAATAATGTAATTATAATGAGCTTAATAAAAAAATTTGGAATTACGGTAACGCAATATATTAAAGCTTCTTTTTATTCTTTCGGCTTAAAGCTTACGTTATTAATATTTAATTTATTTTAAGGAGATTAATAACGTATATTACATTATTATTAACCGTTTCGAAATTTTCCGCGTAACAAAGAAAATTCCGTTGCTTTATAGCACTTAAAGGCTAAATATATAAGGATTAACGCTTTTATTTATTTAATTAATCGGATTAGGCATATAAAGATTAAGGAATTAACGTCGATTTATTATAAGATTTATTTTACGAATAAAGCAAGCCAAATTATTTTTCGAAAACTTTCCAAAAATAAGTTCCGGCAGCCGTTTTAGCGAATCCGGCTTGATTTATTTTTTATAAAGGAGTTATACGATGGCAACAAATATTCGTTAAATATTTTTAACGAATATAATAATTACATAATATGTTATCGTTTAATGTTAAAAACGGACGCTTTTAATAATATATTAAATTTTAAAGCAAAAATTAAGAAGCATTTCGGCCTTAGTATTTGCAAAATAAGAATAAATAAAAATATAGCGTTTATAAGCCTGCCAGGCAATAGGCCGTTACCCTTTAAAATTTGGGCTACAAATAAAGGCATCGATTTAAAGTTATTTCTTTCCGGAACGAAAAAACCGGTAAGAAAAAGGAAAAAAACGGAAGATATAATATACCGAAAGTCAAAATGTATGAAAAATATTATAAGGCTGTTATCGAATTTATGGCCCGAATTTAAGGCGGCAGCCGCTTATTTATATAATATCTTCCTTATTTAAAAAAACGAATGGATGTTCTTTATCGAAAAGCTTAACTTATGGTTTAAGAATTATTATAAGTAATTCGTAAAATATAAGCCATAAACATCCGATCTTAAGCCTAATTAAAATGGGATATACGTTTACGGATATAAATGTTATTCTTTAAATATTAAAGCAAAAAGAAAAAAGCATTTTAATTATTATAAAACTAGGCCTTAAGTAAACGTCGGTTATTTAATTAAATATATAATTATAAATTTATACCGCATTTGGATGTTAATTTTGCATAAAATAATTAACAACCGGGACGTAAAATTTAACGAAAAAAAATTCTTCGATCCAAATAAAAGCAAAAAAAACGCCTTATTTATATAATAAAAAGACCGTTTATAATCCTTAAAATTAATACGACCAGATTACGATCCCGTAAAAAACCTAATCGAAATTTTCGACGAAATCCTTTATTTTATTCGGCTATTACCCATAATAATAAAGAAATCCCTAAATAAAAACTCGGAAATAAAGGCACAAAATAAAGAAGCATTTTCGTTATTATAGAAAGATATATTAATGGTACTTTTAAATCTTTTTAAAAACGATATACCTATGTTAAAAGAATTTCTTATTCCGGAAGGTACGTCCGAACCGTTTAGCCAAAGGAACGTCTAGCGGTAAAATAACGGTTATGATGCTTTTAAAACCTTACGTATTGCTATTAAATAGTCATTTTTACGTATTAACTTAAAATAATCATCCTTATGTATTGCCGCCGAATAGTCATTCTTACGTATTATTATCGAGCAGCCATTTTTACGTATTATAACCGAATAGCCATTATTACGCATTATAAATAAACAACTAAAACGGCCGTTAATTTCTTGCTTAAGAATTAGGTTCGTTATACCGTTATTTACCGTAAAGAATATAAAAAACGAAAAAAAACCAGAAAGGCAGGAATATACGGACGAACTGGCCGAAAAGTTAGACATAACGTTTGCTTCCGAGGCCGAATACGAATCGGCGGACGAATTCTTGGAATCGAATGCAAAAGCCGGGCCCGTAAAAGCTTCCGAATTTCAGGATAATGCTAATACATCGGTTAATCGGCCCGAGCCCTTAATGGCTTAGATTGGACTTAATAATTATATTAATAAAACGACAAATGCCGAAATAAATAATACCGCAAAATAAGCATTTTTTATAAAAAGAATTCGAAGGACTTAAGTTTAAGTTTATAAAATAGTCGCTATATAAAAGAACTTACGAAAGCTATAGCTTAGGCAAAATATTTTCTCGATGCTTTTTACGAAAAAAAGAAACCAGTTCGATAATAAAAACGGCAAATTACGTACGTTCCATAATGTATTCCTAAATGCGGCTTAAAATAATTATAGATTATACCGGAATTAATTATTTAGGGCATTAAAAAATTATAAGGAATTCGTTTATTATTCGAAAAGGACCGAATTTAAGGAGGCGTATAAAAAAAAACTCCGAAATTTCCTAAAACGTAAAACGTAAAGAATAATTAATAAAGAAACTATTAAAGGGAAGTTATTATTTTTAAAATGGATATTTACATATAAATTCGACAAAAACGAATACATAAATCGGTATAAAATACGTATTATTATACGAAGGGATTTATAAAAAAACCTAAGCAAAAATATTTATGTTATTATTTTTATAGCTTATTTTTTTCGTATAATAATAACAATTGCTATAAAACATAACCTTAATTATAATTAATACGATATTATTAATGCCTTTTTCGAGAATTAAATAAATAAGTCGAAAAAATTTATTTATATATACCTGCTTAAGAAATATAATAAGCTTAGCTTTTATAAGTCTAATAAGGAAACGGCAATTATAGCAGAATTTAATAAAGCCTTATACGGATTTAAAGAATTACCTTTATTATAATATAACGAAATTATTATAACATTAAGGCAAGGAAATATAAAACCTTTTACGAAAAAACCATGCGTATTTATTAACGGCAAAATGCTATTGCTTATATACGTAAATAATATTTTAATCCTTAATAAAAAAAAGAACAAGCAAAATGCAAATAACTTAATTAAGCATCTTAAATCGAAATACAAAATACGGAATAAAAAGGCAATAAAGTGATTTTTCGAAATCCGGATTATTCGTAATCGGAATAAAAATATCGTATAGCTTTATTTAAACACTTATATCGATAAAATCGCGAAGCGCTTCGGATTCGCAAATAACCGAATAAACCCTTTAATTATTTCCCTTTTTATACGGCCTTTTAAAAAATTTAAGAATAAAGCTTCTAAAAAATCCATATACGAATTTTAAAAAAAGGTCGAATCCATTTTTTACGCCGCAATAATAATAAGGCCGGATATAACTTACGTAGCATTATAATTTTTTCGTTTTCTTATTAATTCATTTCCCGAATATTACGTTGCTGCAAATTATATTATATAATATTTATACGCCATTAAGTTTTTCGTTATCGAATATAACGGTAAATACGAAAAAGCCTTAATTATAACGTTAAATGCCTTTTTTGCGAACGACGAAAAGTTCCGAAAATTAATACATAAATATGTAATTATGTTATACGAAAAGCCTATAGCTTAAAAATCAGAACTACAACTAATCGTAATAACATTTATAATTAAAGCAAAGCTTTTCGGCATTAAATACGTCGCTAAGAAAAATATGGCTTTATTACGATTTTTCCGGGACCTACGCCTAAATTTAAGGGGTGCCTTCCGTATTTTCTGTAATAATTAATAAACTATACGTCTTATAATGAACGAGAACCGCCGGCTAAATATATGGCTTCGTTACGTTAATATATAGAATATATAATTAAAGCAGGAATTCCGTAACGGCACCTTTATAATAAAATATCTCGAAATAAGCAAAATGTCCGCTAACGGCTTTATAAAGGCCTTATTCCGAACGAAATTCGAATAGTTCAGGGGATTTCTATATATAAAGGACATCCAAAAAGAGGTCGAAAATGCCGGCAGGAATTAAAACAGCGAACTTCGAAATTATCCGTTCCGAAACAGCCAAGTAAAAAAATCGCATTCGAAATTTAATATTATAATTTACTTAATCAAAAGTTAATTAAAATGGCAAAACAATAATGCCCGCCGGATTTTATTTATATTAAGAAAAGGACTTAATTCTTTTTAAAACCTAATCCGCGGCATTATTTTAACGTTTACTTTGCAGCATTTGCCTATAATCCCCGAAAAAACCATAGGATTTTTCCCATAACCCATTAAATATATTATATCGATTTTTTTTTTTCTTTCGGTAATGACGAAGTTTAACGGTTTTATATTTCGAATAAGCGTATTTTTGCTTATTTCGTATATCGGCTTATCGGTTAATTTCGTTTTGGTAAAATATTATACCGCCAGGTTTTAAGGTTATCCCGGTTTCCTATAAATTTACCACCTTTATTATAGCTAAAAGCGCCCTTATATAACAAATCGGATAAAGCGTTTATTAAAGCCTATTTTGCAAAAAAAGGATCTTTAATTATTAATAATAAACCAACTTTTCGCTATTCGAATAAGAATTTTTTATTTATTTAAAATTATATATTTAAAACATACCTATAAAAATAAGAATTATGGCCGCGCCTATATAAATTAAATATAAATAGCTAATATTATAACTTTTAGCTACCGGCAATTGCGAATTACGAGAAAACTTCGGAACCCACTTTTTACGGCCGAAAAGGAAATAAGGCCACTTGGTATAACCGTATAAGCGTATCCCATTTATTATCCGGCATTTTCCACCGATTAATCCAAAACCTAAAAATTAAGGGTTTAATTTATATATATAAATAAACTTTTTCCTTTATTATTAAACCTAACTAACGGTTTAAGGAATATACCTAAGGCCCGAATAAGCAATTGCAATGCCTTCGTTTATTAGGCCAATTAAAATTAATCACTTTAATTAGCTTAAGGGATGTATTATATTTAGGCTAGCTTAGCCCCTTAATGGCGTACCCAGCCACCTAAGGAAACGTACGGGCTTGGGTCCATTACTTTTATTTCTCCCATACAAATTGGGTATACGAGAAGAATAGCGCTTACCGCTCCTTTTGCTTCTTTTTCTTTTTATAGAGATAATTAATAATCCGATGCCAATAAGCCACTTTATTTCTATATTGCGGATGCGACATAACGCACTTAAGCCTAGACAATACAACTACGTTTTTATCTTCACTCAATTGTTTCCGCTGCCTTACAAATGGTATTAATTCGAAATATATTTAATGGCGTTAAGTCGAATTTAAAAGGAAAATATTTATTCCGAATAGCGTATATTTTAATAAGCTGCTTAATTTCGTGCTTTTTATTAATTCGAAACGCTAAGCCAGATTTAAAAAGAAATACCTATTTTAAATAACGTATTATTATAATAACTATATATTTATATATTTAATTATTAATTATAAAGCCTTATATTTAAAATATAAATACGTTAATATTTTTTCATAATTCTTTTAAAAACTTGCCGAATCGTAATTATTTCGTTATCTTTTATTTCTTTTTTTCGATTAACTAATATTTACGCCCGTTTTTTCGCTTCGTTTATTTCTTATTTATTTATTTATTTATCGATATTATTACCGCGCCGACGTTATGCCTTTTCGTTTCCATACCGCTTTCGCTTCGTTTTTTTAACGAAATTGCCATATATGAAATACTTTTGGCATATCATAAAGCATTTCGTTCCGATTAACGGCGAAATGCCGGCGTTTACGTACGAATAAACGAATACGGCAAACGTAATATATTCGTTATACGCCGGTCGTAAAAATCTTTACAAATTCGTAAATTTAATTAACGTTTTAATAACGTTTTGCGAATAACGTAAAATTTATTTATTAATGATTTTAGTTTTAAGAATTATTTAAAATATAAAGCGATTAAACGGTTTCGTTTTTTTACGTTAAGCCGATTATTTTTTTAACGTTATTTAAAACGACGACGATAATAATAATGGTCCGCTTTTGGATTTTGCAAATAAATTCGTTCGAATTTATTCGGATAATATTCGAATTATTGTCGTTACGGTCGTATTTTGCGTTTACGTTACCTTTAAAGCGGCCAAAAGGGCTTATTATATTATTATTAATAAAACCGATAGTAAAGAAAGCGGATATATTTTATTTTTTAATCGTTTAATATTATATCGATATTAAATGAACCGTAAAACGTTTAAATTTCGGATATATATATTGCTTAAATTGTCGTATATCGTATTTTAATGCAGATATAAAATCTTATTTTTTGCGTTTACGACGTAAATATTCCGTTTCGTATTCGTTTCGTTTTTAATTAATTAACGGAAAAATAATAAAACGACAATATTTAAGCGACTTAAAAGGTTGCCATTAAGTTGCGTTTTATATTTAATAATGCCGGCTAATAAATTTAAACGATCGTTAAATGCGTTTTTTATTAAGAAATAAAGCAAATCTTAATTACAAAATTCGGCCGTAATTAAGCAAATAACGATATAATAACGTTTCCGTTTAATTTCGCCGCTTTCTAAGTAATAATTCGTTTTTTGTCGGTTTTTATTTCCGATAATATATTAGGTTACGTTTAATAAATATTTTAATATTACTTTATAATTAATTAGTTATTATTTCGGTTTTACTTCGATTTTTATAACTTAATTTTAGCTTTTTAATTACGGTTTTTTATTGTTTTAATTTTTCTTTTATTAATATAAATCGTTTTATAATTTATTAAGTTTTTAAGCCAATATAAATAAAAACCTTTTTTTATTTATTTGTTTGTTTTATAATTCGTTAATTATAACTTAAGGCCGCGGCTTTTTTAGGCTATATTTATTAATTTAAAGGATTCGGCTTAATAGGATTCTTTTTATGAAAGTTTATTATATTACCGTCGCATTTTTAGAAATTCCGGGCCGGTGTTTAAATAGGCCGGTATAAGGCCGGCTATTTTATTCGGTATTATAATTCTATTTATATATGCCGAAAATTAAGGATTTTATTAAAATATCATTCTTTATTTTTTGGTTTTTTATTTTGCGGTATTATAACGCTTTCGGCTCGCCGGTTTAGTTATTTATTAATAGCTTCTTATTCGGAAAAGCCCTATTAATAGCGTTAAATTAATAAGATATAAAAAATAAGAAAAATTCGGAAATAATTAAATATTTAAACGGTTACGGCCTATTTATATGTTTTCGTAATAAAAAAAGACTTATTTATTTATTATTTAGCTTTTTTATGGGTCGTTTTATTTTAATATTCTTAGTATTAACCTAAACCTAATTTCTTATTTCGAATATATCGGCCTCGGTTCGGTACCGGTTTGCATTTTTAATTTGGCGTTTTTAAAATTTTATTATAAAAGACTTAATTATTATTAAGACTTTTTTAATTTTATTAATTACGGTTATAACATTATGAAATCCTTATTAACGGATTAACGTTTTAAAGATAATAATAAAGCGATTTAATTTTGTATTTATTTTTAAATAAAAGCCGTAATTAACGAAAAGAAATAATACATTAATTATTTTCGAAACGACATTATTTCCGGCGAATTTCATTAATAAAAGCCAATCGATTTAATTATTTTAAAAAAAAGATAAAAACGGAAATATTATTTTGTAATATTATTAATAATTTCCGTTTAGTTATTAAATTTAAGGTAATATATTAACGAATAATATAAATTAATGCCTAATTAATAATTAAGCTTATTTTAAAACGTAAAAACGAATTATATACCTTTATTAAATATAATCGTAATAAGGGTTTTATAAAATTTATAAATCTAAATTATAAAGACGTTTTCGAAAGTTTTAGCCTTCGTATTAAAAACGAATACATAATAACGCATTTTCGTTAATTTATTAATTACGATTAAGATATATTCGTATATAATGCCGTTACGAATATAAAAAAGAAATGGTTTTATATAATCGACGGAAATGTCGAATTAAAGGCGAAACGAAACCGATAAAAAAATAAAAAGTTTAATAGCTAAATTGCGAAAGTTCCTAATTCGCTTATAAAGATAATAGGCTTAAACGAAAACGGCTATATTTCGAAAAAGCTTCGGCCAAAAATAAATGCAATAAAGAAAATTATATATTTTCGTTTATTTTAAATAACTTTTTAATATAAAGCTATAAATTCGATAAAGAATTTATAAACGAAAAGTTTCGTTAAAAATTATAAATAACTTATTTTAATATAAACTTATTCTTAAATCGTTACGTAATCGGTTTTGGTAATCTTTATTTATTTCGTAATTCTTTAATTATATTTCTTATATTAAGAATTCGTTATAACTTAAAAAAGGTCTTATATTAAAAGTAAAGTATTATAGGCTTCATTAATTAAGGCATCGATTAATTTATTAACGTTTAAGGCAAAAAGTTATAAAAATACTTAACGATTTAAAAGTAATAAGATACGATATTAATAAGTTATTTTTTTATTTTTAAAGTCGTAATAATTCGTTAACGTATTATTAAGAAATCGAAACAAATGTATTTAAAACGATTACTTTATTATCGAATTTATAAGTAATTTAAAACTGAAAATTATTAAGAAATTTCAATTATCGGACTTGGCGTTAATTTAATAGCTTTATAGTAATAAAATGTTATAAATTCTTATAATTCGTAATTATTTCGATCGGTTTTTTGGTATCTTGCAATTCGAAACGCTATTTTTCGAACGCTTTAATAATAACGAAAATCTTTTTATTATAAATTTCGTAATTACATTTCGTCAAATTATGCTTTATCGGGAAAAAAACGATAAGGCTTAGTTTTGTTTATAAATCGTATTATAAAAACCCTTTTTTAATACTTAATTAAAAGCGTTTGCTTTTAAAATAATATAACGTTTAAAATTATAATATGCAAATATAAATGCATCGTAAAAAGCGTTTTTAGCCGTTAAAACGCCGCCATTGCGGCGTTTAAAAAGTATTTTAATTATTTCTTTTATTTAGTAAAGCTATTAAGAAACGGATTAAGGCTAAAAAGCCTGTAATAAAACGACGGTAAAAATTCATAAAGCCTAAGAATCGTTATAATTCGCATAACGTTTTAAGCGGCTTTTAACTTTTAATTAATTCGACCTTTTTTGAATTTATTTAAATGCCGTTTATTAATATAATAAATCCTAAATATTTCGTTTTCGTTTCGTTAACTTTATATTTCCGAATATTCATTATAAGGCTAACGTTCGTTAAACGGATGAAAGTTTTTCGAACGTATTATCGGTATTTTTCTTTAAACTTGCTATATATTAAGATATCGTTTAAGTATATTATAACGTATCGGTTTAATAAATTAAACAAAATGTCGTTAATATAATATTAAAACAAATTCGAAATGCCGATTATATTAAAGTCGGTTATTTAATATTAAAAAAACCCGAATTTTATAATAAACGCTATTTTTTATTCGTTTTCGAAAACGATTTAAAATCGATTAAATGCCGTAATAATATTAAGCTTAATATAAATCTTTACTTAATAAACATTATTTAAAATCTTTCGAATTAACGGAATAAAATATTTATTTTTAACGATAACGTTATTAAGTTCTTTATAATTTACGTAAATACGAATTTCGTTTTTAGATTTTTTTATAACCAAAATCGATACCGTTACGAAAAAAAATTAATTCGGATAAATCCTTTTTTAAATAATCGTTAATGTATTTTTTAATTATTAATAACCTTTTAAGAAATATCGGGCGGAATCGGTTATACGAAGGGATTTAATTAAGAAATAGTTTTATTTTATAATGATATGGGCGATAAAAAATAACGTTTTAATTTCGTATAAAAAAAGGCTTTAATTAAATCGTAATACTTTAAGAAATTCTTTTTTAGGATTTGTTTTTATCGTAACCGGGGGTTTTTTATTTAAATATTTTTAAATGTCTTCATTTAAACCTCGTCGTAATTACGGTATCTCTGTTATTTAATCGTAAAGGTTTCGTAATTATTTCGGTATTACGTTTAAATTTAAGATATTATTTTGTATTAAGATATTTCGAAAACAAAATATTAAATATTTAATTTATAACGTTTTTAATTAATGCTTAAAGCTTTAAGTCGATTATGGTTATAAAACGAAATATATTCGTTATAACGATAAATTATTAAAATAATATATTATTTATTAATATGCCGTTTATGCGGCAAAATATATGGAAATTTATAATACGAAAACATCGAATATTAACGGAATTAATATCGGCCTAAGCATAATTCGAAACCGGTTTAAGAATTACGGGTATTTCTTCCAATTTAAGGGTTTCGAATATTAAAATTCGGAATCGATTCGTAAGTTAATTTGTAATTTAAGTTCGATTCCGAATATGGCCCTTAGTTTTAATTTAATTTTAGGCGTAATTCTTAATTTAATTCCGATTTTGGGCCAGGTTTTAATATTAAGCTAAAATTAAAAAATAATTAAAGAAGTTTAAATTTAAAAATGTTTTATTATTAATAATATATATTTCATAACTTTAATTAATGCTGCAATTATAACGTTATAATTAAAGAATATTTAATATAATATTAAAACCATTTAAACGTTATTGGTATAAAAGGATTTATTTTTTAATAAATCTTAATTAATAATTTACGATACTGTATTTAAAAATTATTTTTATTACGATACCGTTTATAAAACGAAATACTTTAAAAGCAAATAAATTAAAATTAAATAAATAAATATTATATATCTAATCATTATTAATAAAACCATATAATAAATATATATTATCGATTATAATATAAAATAAATTTAATTTATTATTAAAACGAAATACTTTAATAAAAAAGAAAAATAATGTATTAAGGCTTATTAAACGTATATATAATTTATTCTTTATGGCTTCGAAATATTTTAAAAGAAACCTTTAACTACGACCTTTATTAAAAGCTAAGCTTTTTCCGGCGATTTGTTATTTTTTTTCGGTTTCTTTCGAAGCAATTCTTATAAAAGTAATCCGCCTTTTTATAATATAGGCATAAATAATCATTAAAACGTTGGATTTCGTTTTACGAAAAAAGCTTAAGAAATTATATCGTTTTGGCCGTATCGAATTATATAAGATTTAATATAAAAGCTAATAAAAACGCGGATATATGCATTAATTAAGGGGATTATTATTATTTTTTAATAAGGGCCTTATTCTTTAAGTTATTAAATGAATTTCGATATAAATTAATTCATTTTACGGCGTCGTTGCTTATTAGCCGGTTTATTATCGAAATAAATACGTTTTATAAAGTTTTATTAACTTTAATTTATAACGTTATAATATAAATAGCATTAAATTACTGGCTTTAATCCGTATATTTTACGAATAAACTTATAAATTTTCTAAAGAATTTATTGCCTTATTAAAAAGCTATAAAGCTTTTATAAGCCGCTATTCGGATATTTTTAACGATATTTAAAGTATTTAAGAACGTAATTAAATCGATATAATTTTGCTATTCTTCCGGTTATTATTAAAGGTTATTAAGGTATTTAATAATTATATCGATTCGTTTTTTAATATAAATATATGCTTTATTATTTAAATATTAGGCTATATATATAATTCGGTTCATTTATATTATATATACGTAATAATCGAAAGTTAGTTTTAAATGGATTTAAAATCTTTAATTAACGTATTTCTCTTATATTTCGAAATCGTTATCGCTTAATTTCTTAAATTTTAATAAGTTACTGCTTTTAGGTCTTATTATGGGTTTAACGTTAAAGCATTTTGTATAATAAATGGTTTATATTTAATTAATTATCGAAATAAATTAAGAATAAAACTAATAAAAAAAGATCCGAATTAAATAACGTTCGAAAAAGGGTTTAAAATCGAAAAAGGTATCCAATTAATAAAGCGGTTTAATTAAGGAATATATAAAAATAAGGATTATTATTATTAAATTTACCAAATCGTTTCGGAATTATTTCTCCTTATTGCTGTGTTAAACTAACGGTAAAATTCTTCGTTTTTTTAAATAAGCGCTTTAAAACGTTATTCGATTTCGGTTAAAATGGCATATTAAAAGGGATTAATCGTTAAATTATTAATAATTAAATTTAAGATTAATTCAAAATCCCTTTAAAAGTATTAAATAATAAGAATTAAATATTCGAATTCTTAAAGAATAGCTATAACGGTAATGAAAAAGAATTAATTTAAATATAAAGCTATTGCAATTCTTTGGCGCTTATAGCTTATTATTCGGATTATAAAGCTTATAACTGAATTAAACTTATAAGAAAAAAGGTAAGTGTAATAAATTATTACGGCTATAAGCAAATATAGGGTTAAAAAGATATAATTATTATTATACGAGAAAAAAGGAGGTTTAAATTAAAAAGAACGAAACGTTCTTTTATATATAATAATATAAAGCCGGGCCGATAATTATACATTTAATATTATAATAATGCGGCAATAATTTAATAACGTTATTATATAATTTAAAAATAAAAGAAAAAGTTATAATATTAAGAATATAAGAAATCGAATTAGTCGATGCGATAATTATTATAATTACTATTTTTAATAAAGAGCGCTATTAAAAATAACGCTAAAAAAAGAAAAGGTTTAAATAAATCGCCTTTACTTAATCCTATTATTAAAAAGCTTTAAAATAAATCACCGTCGCTTATTCTTATTATTAAAAAAGAAACGCTTTAAAAGAAGTTGCTTTTATTATATTAACTTAATAAGATTTAAATTTAATAAGTAATTTCTTATAATTTATAAATAAGTTTATATAATAAATTCTATTTTTATTTTTATTTTTCTTATATAGCGATAATAGTTTTTAAGTTTATAAATAAGCTTATATAATTATAATAATATAATTAATAATACCTTATATTATAATAAGATATTTACTGAAATATAAAATAAATTATTATTATAATATATATAAATATTACTAATTTTATATTAACTTATTAATTAATATAACAAATTATATATAAATAGTTATAAAATTTATTAAAATAAAGCGTTTTTAATCTTATTTTAATAAAAGTGTTTATATTTTAAAGAATAATTATTATAATACGATTTAAATTAACTTAAAACTTAAACTTTTTTTATAAATTAAATGTTTTAAATAAAACGATTATATAAGAATTATATAAAGCTTTATAAGTTTTAAAATTACCTTTTTACTTATAAGTTATAATTAATAAGAAATTATAATATTATCTTTTAATTATAAGTATACTAGCTTATATAATATAAATATATAAGTTAAAGCCGTATTACTTAGCGGCACTAGCCTAGTTAATGATATTTACTTACTAGCTATATTAGGTATATTAGTTATACTTATAATGAAACCTATAAGGCCTTAAGGGGTTAGCATCGGTTAATTTCCGGCGCCGCGCAGCCTTTTAAAACGCTTTTAAGCCGCGTTAAGGCTATATATAAAAGGATTTATAAGCTTATAAAGATTTTTAATTTCTTTTCTTTTTTCATAATTAAGAAATAAACTTTATTTAATAATCGCTTATAATTAGCAATAAATAACGCCTTTTATAATATTAATTATATTACTTAAATTAATAAAAATTATAATAAAGCTATATTATTAATTATTATAATTAATAATAAGTAAATATATAATAAAATGTTAAAAAACTAGCCACTTTATTAATACTCTTTTATATAACGTATAAAAATTTAATAATATTTATATAACATATATAAATAATTTCTTATTTGTATTTAAATAAATATGTCGCTTAATATGCTTATACTTTTACATTACTTCTTTCTTTATTAGCTAACGTTTTAATAGCTTAATTAGTAAAATAAAAAGTGCAAACATCTTAAATACGTTAAAGCCTTAAACATATTAGTATTACTAATTTCGAAATGGCCTTTTAGGTTGCTTCGATAATTACGCACTAACCGCCCAGCTAGGTAATTCCTAGCTAGCTTAATACGGGCTTTAAAGCCCTTAAACCTTAGTTAGCCCTTAGTTAACAGGGTTTATATACCTTATAAGTATGCATTAAAAACTTTCTCTTCTTTAGTCTTTAAATTAAAATCATTATTATTTTATTTACTTCATTTAATCGCTTTTGTTTTATGTTATAACTTGCCGTTAATTACTTACGTTTATAAGCGAATAAAAGGCCTAAAGCTAGCTTAAAACTCGAATCTAGGCATATAAAAGCTTTATTTATTTATATTATATAAATAAAATATAATAAAATGCTAAAAAAATTAAGGCGTTTAATGTAATAATGCAGCATTTGGCTTATTATTTTTAAAATAAAAGAGATTTAAATTTTTTAATGCTTATAATTAAAGATTTAGCCGCTTTTAAAAATCGAATTTAGGGCTTTTTCGTAATTAGCGCTCGGCTTTAGCGCATTTTAGTTATTTATTAATAAAAAGAAAAATGTCGATAATTTCGTTATTAAATTAATTATTCGGTATTAATTCTTAGTTTTTTTTTTTTTTAAATCTAGGTATTCGACGATCGTTCCTTTCGCCGAATTAGCCGCGGTTAAGCCGAATAAGAGCGGCTAAGGTCCCCCGTTATAGTTTTCCGTTGCCGCCCGACGACGACTAAACGAAAAGAAACCACGACGATCTTTAGTAATCGCCGACCGATAACCGCTACGCCCGAACCGCGGCCGTTAAGCTGTTTCGATTTTCATTCGATAACCGCCCTTAAAGGCAAAACCGATAGCGCAAAGACCGAACTAAAACCTGATTAAGTTAATAATTATTAAATAGATTATATAAAAATAAGAAAAAGATTTTTATTCGATTTTTAAAGTAATTACTGGCCTTTTAAAAACGATTTTTTTCTTTAAAGCTTATAAGTTATTATATTACGACGCCGCATTTAAATCCTAACGAAAAAGCTATAATTCGTTTAAAAAAAAGGACGCAAGTATACGATAGCGCTAAAGCAATACTTACTTGCTGCTTTAAAGCAATTAAGCCGTTACGTTTCTTAAACATGGATTTTAATATAGGAAAATATATCGAAAATATATCGCATATCTTATATATATAATTAAGTAACCGGCGTATAAATAATAATAATAATAAAAAAATAACCATTTCGTTTATAACCTTTTATATTAAATGTAAAAGATTAATAATATTTATATATATATAATATTACGCGGTCGACGGCCCGAAGGGCCATGCCGGTGTACGTCTAGTTCTAGCATAGTAGGAAACCTCAGACCGAAGTCGAGGAGAAAAACCTACTAACTCGCACCGAAGTCGCTCTTTTGGTTATATACAAAAGGTATTCAAAACGGTCTCTGCCCGCTCCTTGCTATATAATAATATTTATATAATATATATAAATAATTTCTTATTTATATTTAAATAAGTACGCGCTTATGTTTATATCTTTATAAAATAAGTAAGCTATAATGTTTATTTAGTTATAAATTAAAATAAGGGCTTATTATATCTTAATAGGCCTTATGTTTTTAAAGGCTGCATTTTAAGACCTTTTTTAATTTTTTTTAACTTAAGCGTATATATATTATTAATAAAAATAACATTAAATACTTAATTTATATATATTTTATTTTTATTTTAAAACTATTATTATTATTATTATTACGTTAATTGCTTATTTATATATATATAAGCATATAATATACGATATATTTTCGATTTTCATTTCGCGTAATAAACTAATTAAATAAATAAAATCTATGCGTTATTTATTTGTTACGTTATAACGGCAATTATTATTCGGTTTCGTTATTAATATTACGATAATTATAGGTGCAATATTACATATAGCCAAAATGTACATATAAGAAAATAAGAATAAGAAATAAAAGAAATGGATTTAATATTAAAATCGTAGTACTTATTAAAGCAATAGATCTTTTGCTTTTATTATTTTAATTTCTGTTTTTTTCTTTTTTTTCTTTTTTTTCTTTTTTTTAACTTAGAATTTTACATAGCTAATGAAACTCGGATTTACGAAACGAAGCCATAATAGTTCGCAATATAATTTTAAGTTTATTTCTTTATTTAAAAAGGTTTATATAATATTATATATTCGAAAAAAATAATTATAAATTAAGGCTGCAGCTTAAAGCGCGCCAAGGATTATTTTAAGTATTTCATTAAAGATCGATAAACGAAAATCGCCGAAATACGAATCAATAAATCCGATTCTTATAATAATACAACTACTCGTAAAAATAACTAAAGCCGTTTTATAAATACGTAAAAAATGCGATTTTATATATTTATTTTTATTCGAAATATTTATTTAGGATTTAATAAAATACCAAAAACACGATTGCAATAACGGTCGAATTATATAGAAATTGCCTTTTTCATTTCGGAAAAGCCCGTTATTTATAACAAAAAGAAATAAATACGAAATTATTAAATAATTCATTTATTATAAATTTAAAAATATAGCTATTAAAAACGATATAAAAAAGTTTATTATTATGTTTAAAAATAATAAACTGTACGAAAATCTGCTTAATAAATTTAAGAAATTAGCTACCATTTATGGCAAAAAAACGAAACGGGTTTTTCTTTTATTGCCTTAATTAAAGCTAAGAAATTTGCTTTTTCTTTATATTAATGGAATCCTTATTTTAATAATATTTAAAAACCTTTACGAAAAAACCCTAAAGGCCCTTTATTAAAAAATAAAAATGCATACTTTAATAATAATAATTACTTAATTATAAGTCGAAAAAATAACCAATTTCGTTATAAAGTTAAATCGATTTATTCGAATTCTTTTTTTTATTAGGCATATTATTTTAATAAATTTACGAAAAGCGAATTATTTTTTATAATATCGAAATAAATATTAATTTCGATAAAGACATTTAATTATTAACCGATTAATTAAAAACATAAATCCATAATATATTAAAAAAATATTGTTTTAAAAAAACGCTTACGTAATGCTAATTTATTTATCGAAATTTTTAATATTTTAAGTATTAAGAAAAAATAAATAAATTAAACGTTTTCGATTTTTACGTTAATAAAGAACAAAATAAAATAAATTTCGAAAATTAATATTAATATTACGTAATATAGTAATTTCTGGAATTACTTAATATTACGTATCTTTATTTAATACTGCTAAGAATTATATAAAAATCCTTAAAGTTTTTAATATTTCATAGCAATTTATGCTTTTATTATTTTATAACTTTATCTTTATATTAGTAATAAGTAATATTAAATATTATATAGCGGTATTATGTTTTTATATATAGTCGACGTTATTAACGCCGTCGGCATTTTTAATTAAAAGCAAGAAATTCGAAATATTTATAATATATAATAGCATTTTTAATTAAAATTTAGCATTAATTATTTATAATTTATTAAATTTTAAAAACGACGTATAACTATTAAAAACGTACATTCCTTTAAATCTTATAATAAATAAGAAAAATAAAAAAACCCGAATTGCTTCGAAATAAATTAACTAAGTACCGGCTTAAATAAATAAATATAATACATTATAATTACTTAAATCGAATAATTATTAAATTAATAAAAAAGAATTCTTATATATTAAATATTAAAAAATGCTATTATATAAAAAGGCTTTTTATTATTTATAATTCATTATATTAGCTTATATTATAATATTTAATATATTTATTAATATAAAAAAAAGGGTTTTTTTGCAAAGCCCGAAAGTCCGGAATTCCTGCTTTATATATATTCGTTATAAGCGCTAGGTGAACCCTAAGCGCCGCGCTTCATTTATCCTGGCCTCGGGGGGTAAGCCACCCCCTTAAGCCACTAGGTGGCTGCTAACAAAAACCATACGTGTCCCACTCTGCGTCACTGTTTGCCGCGTAAGACCCCTTTCTTCCCCCCACAGATTCCGCTGCAATCATGAACAGTAAAATACAGATCCTACTACATCTCCATCTGATCTTGATTGATGAAGTCCTGGAAGATGGCCAAGCTATCAAATTGCTTAGCCATATTCTCAGCCATGGCCTCGACTGGGTCTTGGAGAGCCAGCGTCAGGTCTACCATGAAAGTGGCGCGGATCTCGTCCTCCATGCTTTTCTTGATGTGGTCTAGCCCTTGCTCCTTGAGGTCGTCTTTGATCTTCCGGGCCTCGGTTGCCGTCATGTCCGTGTCTCGCAGGGTCATCGAGAGCAGACCCTGCGCGATCACCTCGGAGATTCGGTACGGCCGGCTCAGGCTCTCGTAGCCGTATATGCACAGGAGGAAGTAGACGCGCCACTCGGGGTCGGACGTGTCCTGGAGCACCGCGTTGGCGAGGTATATGAGCCCGCTGTGCCAGAGGATGGAGTAGGTAGATGCCATGTGGTTTGTGCGATAATCGACGATGAGGCTTTTCAGCTGATTGACTGAGGCGGTATATGCTGCATCGGGACCACTATCCCAGGCCGAGAAGGTCGCCATGCGATATTCTCGGCCTGATGAAGGCGACTTGAACCGTCGGAAGATGTCAAGTATGATGCAGTGAAGCCATATGCTGCCCCTCGGTCAGCCTGAAATTGAGGGCATAAAGACGTGCATGGCCATCTAAAAGGGTCCAACGACACTTTGGGGGTTAGGGGGCATTCTGCCGGTTACGTTTACTTACTGGAATACAGCGACATGATGGGGGCTTTCTTGAGTTCGGACCAGAGCGTGCGGAAGAGCTTCAGCCCAAGCAATAAGCTCGCGAAACTTGTATTCGGCATGAACCATCTTGAGCTTATCAGGAGGGGTGTCTGGGTCCACGTAGTATAGCCACCTAATTCCTTGGGTGATCTGCCAGAAATGACATAATGCCGGAAATGTGCTTCCAAGAAGAGCGTCGTGGGGTGATTGGGAATCGTCAGGGAGTTGTCCCACCCCCGTTTTAGCGTACTCATCTCCCGGGACCGGTAGACTTGGAACACAACGAGGGCCATCTGCCCCTGGCTGGCGGTAAAACATCGAAATAAGCCTAGCTTGTAAGTGATTTGCACCTCTGCCTATGAGAAAATGCCAACTCACATATTCCAGTTGAATACCCCCCACGCCGCGTGGCACCTCGCAGTCATGTCATCTTGCGACAGGTTTTTCAGTATATGACCATTCGGTGAATTCTCATATTCGAAGAGGCCAAGTCGTATGCCCATATTCAAAGCGTCATTTGCGAAGGAGTGGACCACATGATCCTTGCCATGTCCTATGAGGGACAGACTTAGGATCACGGCGCCAGCCATGGCCAAGTACGAATCATGAGATCTCTGGTCTTGCCATATATCCTCGGCCTTGCGGCAGAATGTTTCAGCCTTCTCAATGGCGCTCTTGTCGAAAGCACTATACATTTGCTAGAGCTCGCGTTAGCGAAACATCGAGCTGACTGAGTTTGTATACACCTTCACTTACACACCCCAAATACATCAAGGCATTGAAAAGAAACTTGGAACAGAATCTCTCCCGCTTTCCCACCAAGTCTCCAACGAAAAGATTGGGACTAAAGAGACCTAGGAGCGGATGATCTGTTTTGATGTATAAGGAGATGGCCCGCGCGGCAAAGTCACTTGTGACATCAACATCAGTCCAAAAGGAAACGTCCAGATTGGCGAGTCGGTCATCGCAGTAGCCAATCTCCTGCCTAGGCGTGTTGGCGAATTGGAACTGTCCGATAGCCGAGTTGGCGTCCATCGGGGGAGATTCCTTTGGAAAACCATGCGGAATATCTGTTGCAGTATTCTTTGACATCTTGGCCCCAGCCCCAGCCCCGGCCCCAGTCCCGGTCCCGGTCCCGACACTAGAGGACAATAAAGTGAGCTCCGTAGCAGTTCTGGTGGGTAGGTGTGGCAACTTACCCTTGGTTTTCGGGTTCCGAGTTCCGCCGCACAGAACGGAGGAGATTGCTCTCGGCCAACAAAGACGGAATAATGGGAAGCAAGGGTGGATAAGCAGCCGGGTTCTTCACTTTAAGCTCGGATTCCAGGGAATCTCGGGCGATAGGGGGTGCTTGCTCGTCTGGGCCGACTTTGGAGTCACAAGAATTGCCGGCCCTATCTCCTTTGATAATGGACAAGGCAGTGACGGGATCATCGTTGTGCCTCAAGACGCGCAAAAGTTCGAACGCGCGCTTGTCGGGCAACGTCCTGAATAGGGTCAAGATTTCGACGACTGCTTCAGGCATGGGCACCAGCTTCTCAGCATAGATACAGTTGGACAACCCTCGCTTCCTACAGTTGATGCACCTAGGCCGCTGTCCATCACACTATAAAAATCGTCAACTGGCGCTCTAGAGCGGGGTGTAAGTGAAGGCAAGGACGGGCTAGGGGAAGGCAGAGTCAGAACTTGAGTTTGAGTCCGAGCCTGAGTCCGAGCCTGAGTGCGAGTCCGAGCCGGGATCGGGGCGGATAGACGGATACAGGAGCAATAACTATACTTGCCTTGGTCTTGCGACGACGGCACTCGTTGCAGGCAACTTTGTTGGCACCATTCTGCTCATCCTGGCGGTCGTTTGGCGGATTCCGCTGGGTGGAAGACGACGACGATGGTTCTCTTCCTCCCAAAACAGACCCTGCGGGTAGAATAGGGGGGTATTTTCGCGGCTGCATAGTCCCGATTCCAGACTGGCAGGGTAAAGCATGTCGTTTCTAGAGGCATTGGATGTGCGGCTCTCTGGGGGCGAATATGCGCCCAGCGGACTAGAATAATGTAGCCAGGACCGTCAGGGTCCGGCCAGGCCAGATGGATAAGCACGCGAGATGGGAATGGATAGACGGCAGATAGACGGGGATGGACGGGCATGGATGGGCATGGACGGGCATGCCTGGCTATGATTGGAGGAATGTGCCGGAGCTGGTTCCTTACAGAGCTACAGGAACACAGGAACACAGGAATACACGTATACCCACCTACATACATACCTACCCATTAGTACTACATGTAGGTATGTATCGTGTATCCCACGGTCCGTTCACGGTGTATGGTGCGGTGAGTGCCTTCATACCAGTAGGTACCTGTAGGTATGTATGTAGATGTTATACAGCGGTGGAGGTGAAATCTTGCCTCCCGTCGTACCTATAGGCTACATACCTCATCCTGCTCATATATTGCTGCCAAGGCTGCCTACCCCGCTACTCAGTCTTCCAAGGTGGTGTGCAAATACAGAAGAACTGACGGGCACAGCATGATGTAGGCAGTAGGTATGTATGTAGGTGGCAAGGTATGTACTTTCCATATGCCCGCCCAATCGGCCTGCCACGAGGCAGCTGCGAGGTTACCTACTACCTACATACATACTTACACACTCACATACTTACATACGTACTACTGAGTATCCATGGATCCATCATGGATGTTAGTTAGTGCAACTCCCAC
Organism: Diatrype stigma; assembly: GCA_022225965.2. Lineage (NCBI taxonomy): Eukaryota > Fungi > Ascomycota > Sordariomycetes > Xylariales > Diatrypaceae > Diatrype > Diatrype stigma. The sequence goes on from JAKJXP020000009.1 coordinate 164,722, forward strand.
CTACATTGCCTCCATCCATGTGTGTGCCCGGCATGGGCATGGGCATGGGCATGGGCATGGGCATGGGCATGGGCATGTGCATCATGGATGTACGCGGATATAACCTCAGAAGTGACTGACTTCCCAATTATGTACAGCCTAGGCCAGGCCCCCAGCAGTTCCACAGCCCACGCGGATCGGCGGGCTTCGCTAGGAGATGTGGACGGGCACTACGGGACCGATCGTCGGTAGGGTGGGTTCCGAGCCTTCAGCAGCATCGCGGCGACGTGACAGCGTGACAACGTGCCAGCGTGGGCGTCTGGTCTGGGTGTCTAATTGCCTGGCAGCCTGGGTGTGTTATCTCGGCTACCCCACCGAGTTTGCCCACTCAGAAGCAGCCGGGAGTAACACAAGAAGACAGCCTCTACGGATCTAGGTAGGTAGTAATACCTGGCAGTGAGACTCGATCATAGGCTTCCATCTAGGTACGTCAGCTTCATTGTTGCTTGCGTTGCCATTTCTATCACTAACTACCTACCAAACTATAGTATCACTGTAGTATCACTATAGACTAGTACCTGAGTCCTGATTCTCACTCGTCAGCCAGTGGTTTTTGTCCGAGCAGACTCATTGTCCCACGAAGGGGATCGGGCCAATCATCGTGGGGTCCTCCCGAAACACCCCAAGAGCGCATCCTTCCCCATTTTACGATTGAAGGGGCTATACGCCCACCCGAGTATCCTCCCGGGGAAACCACTCAAAGTCCTCAGGCACTGCGTCGTTGTCCATCGAACATACACTTCAGCATATGACGCCTAGCATAAAAGAGGTCCTCACTAAAATCTATGGAATGCTTTTCTTTATCCCGCCGAGATTGTCTAATAATGCCCATGCTGCTCCAATCAAGGTGTCACACGTAGCGGTCCTGATGGGCGTCGGCGAAAGCCCAACTTTCCCTCTGACTACATTTGTGTAGCGGTTGAAATTTCGATTTTTGTGTGCTTTGTGTGTTTCTAAGTGAGTAGCAACACCTCATGAAGAAAGTAATCTGCTTCGATGTGTTCCCATCGTTTGATCAATGTTGCTACACACTGCCGGGCCAGCCATGTACGATTAGGATCTTAGGGCAGAACCCATGTCTGCTTTTGTAGCCTCTCTTTGAATACCCCTTTACCCCTTTCCTGCTTCACCTCGGAGTCCTGATCTATTTGTATGAGAATTGGAGCTTCCGGGCACGCTCTTGTCGCCATGGATGGGGATAAATACTTTAGAGAGGACAGGTCCGAAAGCGAGGAAGACTACGAGTTGACCAAAGCAGAAGTTGTGCTTCACCCCGAGGGAGATCTCCGGAACTCCGTCGAAAGCGCAGCGGATGACTTCGTACTAGCCGATAACAAAAAGGCAAGTTGGTTCATGTATATAGGCATAGCCCTCACAAACCTACCTCTTCACCAAACCCAACATAGCTCATTCTCATCCTTTTTTCTCATGCTTGGTATATAGGAAAGAGTAAAGAGGCAGCTCAACATCCGCAAACATGAAAGTGAAAAGCGAGATATCCTCCAGCACGGCGACAGCCGCTGGATCCGCACCGTGGACAACGAGTTCGCCCAGGAGTTCCTCGACCGACTCATCGGCTTCGACGACCTCCCTAAGGCGACGTATTCCTCGGCGCTCTGCAAGCGCTGCATGAACGTCCGCCTCGGCACGTCGATCAGCCTGCAGAGCCTGCGCAGGAAGCTGAGCCCCTGCCTCATCTGCCGGCTGACGCCTCGCCTCTCCCAGGCCGTGGCCGACAGGGTCCAGTTTCTCAAGGCCCCGTCGCTGCGCATCTGCTCCTCCCCCAAGGCCAAGAGCGCGCACCCCGACATCCAGATCGGGTTCCCGGTCCTCTTGGCACCGGACAGCCCAATCCGGTTTGACCTGTTCCGCGAGTGGCTCCGGGTTTGCGACCAGGGCCACGCTGCATGCAACCATCGCGGGAGCACGACCGACCTCCCAACCAGGGTCATCGATGTTGGGGGAGGGGGAGGGGGAGGAGGAGGAGGTGGTGGTGGTAGTGGTGATGATGGTGATGGTGACGACGGAAACGACATCGTTCATCTCTCGACTTTCAGCCAGGACGACAGGGAAAACTACCGGACGGACTACATCGCCCTGTCGCACTGTTGGGGCAAGCTATCCGAAGAGCAAACCCGCGCATTTTGCACGTCGAGCGAGAACATCGAGGAGAGGTTCGAGCAGGGCCTCGACGTGGCCTCGCTGCCGGCGACGTTCCGCGACGCCATCACCCTCACGCGGCGGCTCGGGAAGCGCTACCTCTGGATCGACGCGCTCTGCATCGTGCAGCACGGCGACGACGGGGCCGACTGGCGGCGTGAGGTCCGCAAGATGGAGGCCGTCTTCCGGAACGCGTACTGCACCGTCGCGGCGGCGTCGGCGTCGGACCCGACCCAGGGCTTCCTCGGGCGGCGCGCGCCGCCCCCGCAAGAAGAGCGGCGCCCGGAGCTGCAGTTCATCCGGGTGCAGTCGCCGGCGCACGGCCGCATCTACGTCAGCGCGACGGCGACGGACAGCTTCAGCGAGGACGTCGAGGACGGGTTCCTGAGCCGGCGCGCCTGGGCCCTGCAGGAGCGGGCGCTGGCGCGGCGCACCATCCACTTCACGGCAAACCAGGCCTACTTCGAGTGCGGCGACGGCGTGCGCTGCGAGACGCTGACCCGCATGCGGCGCGACAAGGACCGCGACGCCAACGCGCCCTTCCCGCTCGACCCGGACCGGCTGGGAGGCGACCCGTACTTCCCCGAGTCGCTCGGCCTGCGGACGAGCCAGGAGAAGACCCGGCTCTTCCAGGACCTGTTCGAGACGTACGCACAGCTCGGGATGGCGCGGGCGACGGACCGGGCGGCGGCGATCGCGGGGCTCGAGCAGCGCCTGGCCACGGCGTTCCGGACCCGGTGCGCCTACGGCGTCTTCGAGCGCTTCCTGCACCGGAGCCTGCTGTGGCAGCGGCCCGAGCCCGCCAAGCTGAAGCGGATCCGGTTCCCGGACGCGGGTGCGGACGGCGATGACGACGACGGCGCGGAGGTGCCTTCGTGGTCGTGGATGGCGTACGACGGGAGGATCAAGTACCTCGACATCGACCCGGAGCGGGTGGAGTGGAGCGAGGACGTCCGGCTGCTGGCGGCCGACGACGACGACGGCGGCGGCGGCGGCGGCAAAACCAGAAATGCGCTGCGGGCCCGGGTCCGGCGCTTCAAGAACGTCACCCTCGGGCGCGACGACGACGGCAACTACCTCATCATGGATAAGAAGGGGAGGATAACCGCGGGGTGGCTGAGGTACGACGGGAAGCGCCGCCACACGCGGAAACACAAGTGCGTGGTGATCGGGAGGCAAGACACCGCGGGACGTGTTCGGCCAGGCCGTTCCACGGCTACTAAGCCTGATAGCAGTCACGTGGAATACTACGTCTTGGTAGTGACGGCAGTCCACTCCAACGATCGACGGGCATACAGGAGGGTCGGGGTCGGCTTGGTGCCAGCGGGTTACATCGAATTCCGCGAAGGGGATGTCGAAGAGACCCTCGTTTAAGCGGCACGCACTACCCAGAGTCGGGTTCCGTCAGGCGGCTTCCATTATCCGGAAGGCGTGCAACTGTGGGAAATATCTTGTATACAGCGGGCCTCTTGCCCCTCTCCTTATCAACTGGTTTTCTTCGTACATAGTACTATACCCTACTGTCTCTTTTGTATTTCGCCACTATGTACGCAGCATTAGCATGGATAGGTCGTTATGGAGTCTGGCTACTTTGCATTTGGTCCGAGGCGGAAAAGAAGAAGAGAAAAATGCATTCGACTATTTTGTGACATGAAGTTGTTCGCAAGAGATCGCCCGTCCGAAGTGAAGAGAGTGATCAGAACCCACCTGCATTATTAAACACTATGCGGGTAGCGCCCCATGGTTCACCATTCATACAGCCGAGAACGGCTATGTATGTGCATGTATGTAGTTAGCTCGTGACCTGCTCATCTATTTACGGCTAGCCTAGGAGAAACATATGCCCAGCTTGCCCTGGAATTGATTGCGCTCTGCCAGTATCTCTCGACTACATCCTACTGTAGGTGTATAAAAGAGATCCAAGGTCCCTCAGGAGAAGCTCACTCTTACCTTGTTTCGCTTACTACTATCTCCACCCGCTCCATGTGATGATTGAATAACCCATAGTTGTAAAACATACTTCTAGTCATGACACGACCATGGAACCGTGGTCTGAAAGCCGTGGCCATCTTGAACCTTCTCCTTTCTACGACTATATCAGCGAGGGCAGATCCTGAGGTCAAGGTCCTGAATGGAACGTACGCAGGACTCCACCTGCCCGAGTTCCGGCAAGATGTTTTCCTAGGCATGCCGTATGCCCAGGACACAGGCGGCCAGAACCGTTTTCGTACACCACAGGCACTGAACGAGTCCTGGGCAGGTACACGCGAAGCAAAACAGTATGGTCATGCTTGTCCGGATGAGGATGTAGAAGGGGATGCAATCTATGGTATGGGTGAGGGTTGTTTAAGTATTAATGTTGTGCGGCCCGCCGGTCTGAATGAAACCCACGACTTACCCGTGATGTTCTGGATTCACGGTGGCAGGTCAGTCATCAACTTTCATTCAGGTCATACCAGGATGACAGGAAAATCCACGCCATGGTCGGCGATCCGTCCGAGATACAGCATGACAACCCCTTTTACAGGGTTGCCATATAAATGAATGATACTATTGACATAGGGCTTACCACCACATACTGCCACAATAACACGGTTAAGGTTGTTAAGGCTCTATCCGGACCAAGGTGTTGCCAGAATTTCGAGCGTCTTTAGGATGTGTGTTGTATGCCATGGGAGGACTAGCGACCCCCTTTTTCAACGTCAAAGTAAACCCGATGGTATTCGTTCGTATTACCTTTTTGGGCTCGCTTTTACTTCACGAGGTCTCTAGGCGACCACTACTTGAAGACCGCCGCCCACACCTGCCTACTAGGATGCTTGGTTGATGGGTTGCGTTGCTGGATACCCTGGGCCATACCTGTGTTTCAACCTAGAATTGAAGCTGACCTCGACTTCACCGGTAGCTATCAAGTAGGAACAAGCTCCTTACCATATTACAATCTCAGTTACCTTGTGCAGAGGTCTGTGGAAGTCGGGAAGCCCGTATTGGGAGTTAGTATCAACTACCGAAAAGGGGCTTGGGGGATGCTATACTCCGTCGAGCTGCAAGTGAGTGGGCAAGAGTGGCACGACCATAGTAAGCTTACCAATATACTAAGGCTATTTCTATTTCAGGGATCTGGAAACACGAATCTATCGTTAAGAGACATGCGAAAAGGGCTCACATGGGTCCAAGAGAACATACACGCGTTTGGCGGAGATCCATCGCGAGTCACTATATGGGGAGAATCTGCTGGTTCATTTGCCGTCGTAGGTATAACTATCCGGGCGCCGGGGACTGAGGGGTGAACTAATATATCGTCTGTATAGGGTCAACTGCTGGTGAGCTACGGAGGCCGCACTGATGGATTATTCCACCGTTCCATCCAAGAGAGCGGCTCGGCGACAACTGTGAGCATGCAAAACCAACATTGAGGATGACGCGCAAGTCAGGTACTAAAGTCATCGCATTGCAGGCTTGGTATAATGGATCAGAATGGTATCAACCGGCCTACAATGAGATTGTCCAGCAAGTTAACTGCAGCAATGTACCCGATACCTTAGCTTGCCTACGCACTATTAGCTATGACACACTCTATCCGTTGATGGCATCTTCCAATTTCCATGGGCCTGGTTTCTATCCCGTTGTTGTAAGTGGCTATTTCTCAGCCGTTCTCATATGCGCCCCCAAGTCCATGACCCTAACAAGGTGTACCATGAAAAACACAAGATACTCTCTGACTGACCACAAATAAAGGACGGGGACATAATTCCCAACTATCCCAGCGAACTGCTAGACACTGGCCGCTTCGCTCACGTGCCTCACTTGTACGGCACGAACTCAGACGAGGGTACCGACAACGCGCCGGTGGGCACCATCAACACCGACGAGGATCTCCGCAGCTACTTGTCCTACGAGACTGGCTTCGGCTTCCCCGACTCGACCGTAGCTCGCATCATGGAGCTGTACCCCGACGATCCCGCGCAGGGCATACCGCTGGACACGGGCGGCGAGCGCTTCGCGGACAAGGGCTGGCAGTACAAGCGCGTCGCGGCCATCCTCGGCGACGTGTTCTACCACGCCCCGCGGCGGTACGACGCGCAGCGGTACGCGACCCACGCCGCCCCTACGTACGTGTACCGGTTCAACACGCGGGGGTTCCAGGGCTCGACGGCGAACGCCTCGTCGTGCGCCAACTACAGCGCGAGCTGTCTGCGGCCGGCGTACCAAGGCGTGGCGCACTTCACCGAGACGGCGTTCGTCTTCGCGAACCCGACGTACCTGGGCCCCTGGCCCGAGTACCGCGCCCTGAGCGATCAGATGAGTGCGCAGTGGGTCCGCTTTGCGTACGATGGTGACCCGAACGACGGGGAGACGTTGCCGGAGTGGCCGAAGTATGACAGCCAGGGGGAGGAGGGAGTCAACCTGGTGCTGCAGACGGAGCCGCAGGGCGGTTCCTACGTGGAGCGAGACACTTATCGCCGACCCGGGCGTGAGTATCTGACTCAGTGGGCGAGGAGGCGACATGTGTGAGGCTATGGGCTTTGAGACACCCCCATCAGCACCATCACCACCAGAGACTCCTATAGTTCTAATGAGAAGTCCAACGTGGCCATGCTACCAAGATTCTAAGATATAATGATGCAAAGCCCGAGCTTGTTCGTGTTACCGACGTGCTATCGACACACCGGTCATCTCTTCCGGGCCAAGGATTTCTGTAAGAACTAGGTAGAGACATCGATACTGACTCGCCTAGGCATAATCAACAGGACCTCTCAGAACACAAGACCACCGCGCCGTGTCGCGGGATGTCCTCGGGGATGAAACGAGGCTTACTTGCCGGACAGGCCGGCACGTATATTGCCGAATATGGCTTGTTCAGTGCCGGAAGGGCCGGAAATTAAATACACCTCCTACCTTTCATTTGCCACGGGAAGTTATGCCAAACATAGGACGGCGATCTCGACTGATGGGCAGACGTTCGCGATTGAAAGAAACATCCATATCTACAAGTAGTTAGATGACTGTTCATCCAACCTCCCCGTAGCTACATAACTTTCTCGGTATCCCATACCTGACTTATCAGCACGCATATACATATCTACCCCATCGAAAAAAGCGCCATTCCGCCATACTGGAACTAGACGAGCGGAAGAGCGCTCGAGACCCCATCGTCCCGCCGTTCGGATCGGTTCACTCCAACCACCAACCCCAGCCGTCGCCCCAGTAGGCAGTGTCCACACCGCAAACGTGTCTGCTTTCGTGAGGCCGACGGGAAGCCCGCCGCATCGCTAGGGCTAGGTTAGGCGGTTGCGGGCATGCGGGCGTGCGGGCCTGCGCAGAGATCGCAGGGGGGGCGCGGGAATAGCGTCGCTTATCGGCCCACTTCCTGTATGAAGCGGTCTGAGCGGTGAGCCTTGAGGTTCGCACCACCCCCAGGTTATTGCCTGATTCGACAATCCAAGAGGAAGGGAGAAAGAGAGAGAACGGTCCGAGCCAATCGCCCTAGGCCGGACCAACCTCTCTCCCCCTCCCCCTCCTAGTTGGGCTTGGACCCTTCCTCGACGAGCCTATAATAAGGGTCGACCCATCCCCTCGAGCTCGCAGGAACTCTGCTTGCTCTCTGGAACCACACCACACCACCGAAGCCCACAAACACCACGCACAGCAAAGACTCATGTCTCCAGCGGCTTCGCAGGTACGGAGCGTTGCCGCTATGTAAAGCAGACATGGCCGTGTCACGGGTGGCAGAAGGTCCGAGGCGGGGAGGGGACGACGCCCGCTTCGTCGGGCGTCTCCTCTTCCTCCTCCTGCTTGTCTATAGCGCGTCCTCCGGGATTAACGAATGTTACGAATTGCTTAACGAGTCACTGTCCGGTTACGTCCCACTTCTCCAGGAGCCGTTTCTTGCGCCCGCTGCGAGTTATTGGTATCGCTTCTCGAAGGCCCACCACGATGCAGCCTCTATGATGATGATGGAGGCCCCCATAGCCGATTTTGCATATGGTACGTTACTGCCGACGGGTCCCCGGGCCACTTGTGTGTTGTTAGGTACACGTGCTGACGGAGACGCTTGATAGGTTCGGATGGTCCAGTCGATCCTGTGCAGGCTTTTACTGGTAGTTCGGAGTATCCTCACCTGTAAGTGCAATTGGCAGTACCTATCAAGGGGTCAAATGTAGACAGCCTGCTAACTTGGAGTTGCTAGACTGGATGGCAGCGAGCCGTCTAAGTATCGGGGAGATCCAGACTACCATCAGTCTGCCACCGGGTTGACAAGGTCAGCCGCCATGTCCACTATCGATGGAGGCCAACATCGGCACAACATCTTTGCACCTCTGTTCAGTCAGGGTGAGTCTATCCTCCCAGCTCCATCTATCGTTATATATCCTAAACCTGACTTGTATCCCGCAGGTGCATACGTTCAAGCCAGTAGATCCATATGACGAAGGGTCAACCCACACGAACCATGTGTGGGTTGTTTATAACCCCGGCTTATCAGATGTGGCGGATGCTTGATTGATCATTCGCCCGTCTGTCTCCATCCCCTCTACAGAGCCATGTGCGCTTGATATCGGAACACGAGGGACTATATCTTCCCAGTACGACAAGCGGACGTGGCGAATGGAGGGTATGGGGATGGGTTTGCTCGCCTGTCGTGCAATCAAGGAGTGCAGTAGAGGGGCTGTTGCTGATATATCGGCACAACAGCTTGCTCTTGAGTGATGGGTGATGAGAGAAACGTACCAACTATATTCGTAGCACCAAGAAATCTCCTTTGTCTCTTCTAAAATACAATAAAACCAATGCTAAGTGCATCTACACATTGTGCTACTCTTACATTCCGTGATGGGCATAATGTGACCTCGACCCGTACAAGTTTCCATCTGCCTACCTGCACTCACCCACTTACACCTAGGTCCTACCTAGCAGCCTACCTACCTACCATGTAGCCATGTAGGTAGGTAGGTAGGTACCTGACATTCAATGCTGGTTGCCAGGGAAATGGCTGTTCTTCGGGTACTAGCCGCCGTTGGGGTTATATATTGAAATAAGAAACTGTTCCATCACACCAACCACTCTAGCCTCTGCTCATTCTCCAATTCAAACCTGGCCGAGCATCGATGCCTCAGTGGTTCAAACACGGTGATGAAAAATCGTACGGAGGTTTTTCGGCGGCGCGGACAGGTGGGTCCTCGAAAGAGGAGACCGACGGGTTCGTACTGTGCTTTGTTCTGTTCTTTCTTTTTGGAGGTTGCGAGTTCAATTGGCTTTTTTTTTTTTTTTTTTTTTTTTTATCTCACTCGTTTGCATCGTCCCATCTCCAGGTGTTGTTGAGGTGATGGTCAGCAGCTTCAGTATTTGGTGGTTGATCTTATCTTGATAATCTCAATCAATAGTTGGGTTAGCGCACGTGCCATAGACCCGTAGTTAATTGATCTACAAGGTTAGAGGCAAGGATTAGGCTGACCTAATCGCGTGCATGTCGTCACATATCGAACTCCCGTCCCGTCTTCGTCTCGTCTCGTCTCGTCTCTTGAATACCGACCTCGGGGATCTATTCAGAACCCTTCAAGTTCCACCCAACTACATGCCTACCTACACTTACCTAATTATTGACCTGATTACCTAGTTTCATACCATTCGCCAACTCTGAAATTGTGATTGAATTCTTCCGTACACACGCATTCATATACTCCCATAGCCTCATATCCAGCCCCATTTCTCAGTAGATACCTGGGTACCCTACAATAGATAGGACGGACACTAGATAGTGCATTTCCAAGGTTGCGACACATTCGGGATGAGGCATGCCACTTCTCCGCCATGTAGCGACAACACCTGCTGCACCTCTTGCCTCCACGATCCAGCAGCGCTCCTTTCTGACCCAGCCATGCTCCCACCTCTACTACAGGCGGTCTCACAGCGGCGGCAGCAACAGCGCGCTGTCACGCCCAAGTCCGCCACAGCGACAGCAGCAGCAGCGCGCCACCTTCCACACCACCTCCCACCTTCGAGATGACCAGATCGACAACGCGCAGAACCACTACGAGACGCTGAAGCTCGAGCCGAGCGCCACGCCCGCCGAGGTCAAGAAGTGCGTTTCCTCCTCTTCTTCTTCTATCAATGTGCCCCATATTCAAGCTCATTGCCATTGTCACTTCTCCAACGCTCTCCCACCAACCAACCAACCTAAATACTATACCATATACGATCAACCCCGGATAGAAAGACTGCTCGAGTAACTAACCACCCCCCCTTCCACCCCCCAAAAAACAGGTCCTTCTACGCCCTCTCCAAGCGCCACCACCCCGACCTGCACCAGAACGACGCGGACCGCCCGGCCGCCTCGCGCCGCTTCATGCGCATCAGCGAGGCGTACGCCGTGCTGTCGGTACCCGCGAAGCGGCGCGCCTACGACCGGGACACCCTGCGGCTGGACCACCACCACCAGCAGTCCCACCAGCCGCACGGCCGCCGCCCCGCCGGGTCGTACCACTCCTCGTCGGTGCACAGCAGCAACCCAGCCGGCGGGCGCCCCGCCTCGGGCCTGAGCCGCCGCCGGGGCACGTTCCAGGGCCCGCCGCCCAGCTTCTTCCGGAGCGGCGGGTGGGGCGCGCACGGGGCGAAGCGGAAGGCCGCGCACGACGATAGCGCGGGTAATGGTGGTGGTACAGGCGGCGGCGGCGCGACGAGAGGACCGATGGGCGGTACGAATCCCGGACAGGATCCGCTCCGCGGCTTCGGACACGGCGACGACGACGTGCCGCCGCACTTCGACCGGGCAGGCCACGCGCGCACGGGGCGGCACGTGGATGCGCGGCGGGCCGCGCGGCAGGAACGAGAAGGGCAGGCTTATGCCAGCGATGCCGGCTCCGGTAGTAGTGATGGCGGTAGGGCAGCGGCGCGGCCGGAGGAGCGCGGCTTGTTCTTCGTCATCGGCGGCGTGGTGCTGCTCAGCTTCCTGGGGCCGTTCGTGATCGGCCGGCTGTTCGGCTGGGATAAGGGGGATGATGGGAGAAGGAGGCGGACGAAGACGGTGACGAAGGCGGCGGCGGCGGCGAAAAAGGAGGTCGCAGATGGTTCATGAATGGACAGGCGGAGCAGGACAGAAATCACTCGGCCGATTTGTATTGATCAGTGGCAGCCGGCTTTGCTTTCTTCCCATTGACCTACCTACCTACCTACTTATCACACACAGCTCACCCAGACTAATTGTATATACACCCACACTCACCCACACACACACACACACACACACACACACACATATATATATATATTCATCGTTACGATTGCCATACTTATCCATACTCGGAATACCTGTCTATAAGGTTTGATCATTGTACACGTGTGATACCTGCCAAAATTCTGGATCAAGTATCAGGTTGTGGGTAGGACAACTTGACACAACCAAGGGTTTGAATCATTGCCGACCTCATTCAGCGATGTGTTGGGGATATCTTCGCATGTTTGGGTACCTTTCTTTACCTAGGTGCTGTTCCGCAAGGCATACAGCGCAGATAAAGATGTCAGGGGTATCGAAGTTCACTTTACATAGAAGCGACTGCGTCAATACAGTCTGAGTTCCCTCCCTCTAGGCCTCAGGAATTTGCTGCAGTTTTACTTCAGCGTTGTATAGCGAATACAATTCCTCCTCGTCAGCCGTTCTACCATTTACACGTCCCCACAGAAATCCACTATCACGGCGAAACTTGTGTACAAGCGATGTAGTGTAGCCTGAGCAGTATAGTCTTCGAAAGGGGTAAAACGAAACGACCCGAGCTCTATTGTGCCTTCAAGACATTTGCCCACCCGAATAAACAAATCCTGGTGTGTGTGTATGTGCACGTGTGCACGCGCGCGCATGTACGCATATGTGTACGTAGGTATGTCTCCGAAGCTTGGGAATACACAAATAATGCGAGGGTATTAATGGTCATCTACCTGTCGATATAGTCTAGAACGTATTTTCCTCTACCCAAATGAAACCAGTCTAGTTCTCGAAAGTAAAGCTGGCGCCGACCTATCACGCTGGTTAGTACATATACGAGATGCGACAACCGAGCTAGGACAAACCTTGTGGGTGGCCTGGTCAAGCTTCTGGGTGTCGAAGGAAGCACCGATACCCAGGGTAACGCCAGGTCGGAGAAGAACGTTGTAGGAAGTGGCGGCAACGCCACGGTCGTTGATCTTGATCTGTTTCATTTGTCAGCCTTACGTCTGCCATCCCCCTTCGTTCGCATGCAATGTTGATGCTTGGTATAAGATACGGACCTTGGCGAAAGAGACGGGGTCGAGGCGGTACTTGCTAGCAACCTCGAGGCCGACCGTGTTTCCGCTCTTAGAGTCCCAGCTGGCCTTGGCACCGGCCTCGACCTGGCTGTTGACCTTGTGGTAGTAGCTAGCAGCGAAGATGCTGAGGTTGTTGGTGGCAGTGATGGCAGCGCTGTAGGTCGGGGCGACGTAGCCGACAGCGGCGCTGTAGCCGGTGAGAGCGGCCTTCTGGACATCGTAACCGGCGGAGGCACCGGCGAGGAAACCCTCGTGGCCGATGACGGCATCGATGTTAGCGGTAGGGCCCTTCAGGAAGTCGAAGAAGGCACGACCGTGGAAGGCGGGCTGCTTGAAGTGCAGGTTGATCTTGGCGCCCTTGTTCTGGTTGCTGGGCAGGAAAGAGAAAATTCCCTCGGCCTTGAGGCCCTTGGCCACATTGTCGGCCAGCTCAACCTTGGTCTCTAGGGCGTTGGCGGTGTTCCATGTTTGGGTGAGGGTGAGGCCTGGACGGCGGAATGTCATTAGCAATACTGAGATCTGTTGGGTGAGGTAGACATGAAACTCGAGAGGCCAGGCAGGGTAGCCTGGAATCCGGATTCTTGACAAATTGAGGGAGGCTCTTTGCAATTGCCGAGCATAAGTTTTGGTGGATTTACCGAGCGACTTGTCCGAGTATTTGCCCTCCAGCTGTATGACACCAACGTGGTCAGCTTTTGCCTTGCGCGGTCCGTAGCTGTGCAGTCGCATAAACACCGCAGAGCGATGGCGACGGGGCCACAGCAGCTGGATGCTATGGGGGCGAATTCGTGACTTACGTTACCGCTGGTGGCCTTCTCGTGGCTGCTCTTGCCAGTAACCTTGAAGGCGACATTGTTGGGAGTGTTGCTCTTGACCTCGATGGTTCCGGCGGAAAGGTGGTAGAAGTCCTTGTTCAGCAACTAGATGGAAGCAATAGGGGTGGTCAGTGGCCTTTATGCGATCAATGTGTTGGCTATTGCACAGCTAGAGCCCGAGCCCGGGCTGGAGCTGAAGATGGTGCTGGTGCTGGTGGTGCGGGAAATATCATGATCAGGGCCCCTCCGGACAACAGCCGAATGTATGGTGGGATAGCTTCAAGGTTAGTGCTCCAAGCGTCGGCGCAGAGGCACCACGGAAACAAGGACTCACGTCATTTGCCGACTTGGAGATATCAGCGAAGGCCGGGACGGACATGTTGGGCTAGTAGTATGGGAGAGGTAAGAAATGAGAGGAGATGGATGGCGATGCCGTAGACGTTATGTTGGTCGTTTTGGATGAAGATTCAGAAAAACACTGTGGGTGAGGTTGCGACCGGTATGACGAGAAAATCCCAAACAAACGAATTCGTTGAAATTTGTTTTCTTTTTCGGCTTTGGGCTTGTCCGCTACGGAACCCCCAGGAACAGCACACAACACGGACCACACCTTACACGCCTGCAAATCGTGCTAACCCGGTGCTGACCCGAAGCGATCTCCAATCTCCAATCACAACCGTGCTTTAACGGCACTTGCTAGGGCTGCTGGGGCTGATTACCTACCTAGGTATCTACATACATACAAGACCTAGAGCTTGACGATGTATGTGTCCTTAGCGTCTTGGGGGGGGTAGTTTTAGCGGTAAGTTTTTCACTTACAGTTTTTGCGCCGTAAGTTTGCGACTTAATGGTCTAAGCCGTTTGGAAACCGTAGCGTGTCTTATATTAAGTAGTTAATGAAATTAGCGGTAAATTTACGGTTTAAAATGCTAATATTCCCTAAATTCCTAACCGTTTAAATAAGTAAGTCGTATATTTACGGCTTAAAATAAGTAAGCTAGTTTTTATTGGCTCATTAAATTAAATTTTAACCAAAACTTAATGTACGTAAATTTAATGCAACTTAAAATATATAAGCCGTATGCTTTTTATTTTTACGCGTAAATAGCGCATTTAATAAACCGTTTATATTAAAAAGTCGCTTATATTAATTAAATAAATACTTAATAAGCCGTTTATATTAAGGAGCCGCTTATATTTATTAAGTAACGCAAGTACGGTAAATTTAATTTAACGTTTCGTTATATAGCCGCTAATGGCGGTGGTTCCGCTTTAATAAGCTATTAAAGCCTAAAGAGCCATTAAAGGAAATGAAAAAAACTGGAAATCTTAGGATTTTAAAAATAAACCTTTTTCGTTTTTTCTTTTTAATTAAAGTTTAATATAATAACGTTATTAAAATTTTATTCGTTAATTAATTAGTTATTATAAAACTTTATATAGCAATAATATATTTTCGAAAGCCTTTAAATCGCCTTTTATTTATTAAACCCCTTTCTTTTATTTATTCATAAAAACCAGCGGCTTACGGGCATATTTTAAAGAGCCACCATGTCGAATTTTAATAACGGTAAGAACGAGAGCAAATACGGGGGCGGTTTTACGTAAATCCAGTCCATTATTAACAAGCTTATAAATATATTTATAAGGAATAATATAAGTATAATATTAATTTATATAATATTAATAATTAATTATATTTATTTGTTTAATTTCGTTAAGAATTGCTATCGTTTAAGACAAATATGCAAGCTCGTTATCGCCGCCGTTTTAACTTTAATTAAAACGGCGAGATTACCGAAAACGTACGTATAATCGAATACTATAAAAAAACAATAAAAAGGGCTTTATATTAATACGTTAAATAAAACGTAATAAACCGAAAACTTTACCGGGCTTTCATTTAAAAGAAATTCCTATATAATCGCCACTTATTAAAAAGGGCGGAAATCTTTATTAAAGGGGTTTTCAAGAACTACATTATTTCGAAATTAAGCGAATATATTGCTATTCGGCAAAAGTTAATCGATAATTAAAAAAACATAAAGGCCCATATATTAAATTGCATAAAAATAATTATACCTAGTTATATATTAAAAGTTATATATATCGTTAATATAAAATAGGAATTATTAAAAAAGTTTGCGGAAATGTTCGAAAACGAAAACCTTTTCGATATCGAGATAAAGCCGTTTTTTGCCCGTTTTCGTTAATTGGCTTACGAAACTTGGTTTTCGGAGAATTTCTTTAAGTAAAGTAATAACTTAGGATTATATGGCGTATTTATATTAACGTTAATATAAGATATAAACGTATATGGCGGGTGCCATAAATTATAAAAAGTCCTAACCCTTGGGCCAGTATTATATAAAACGTAAGAAATAATCGAAAAAAAAAAGGAAATAATATAACTTATTACGTATTATAAACATGTTTTAAGGGCTGGCCCTTAAAATTACCTAATAGCTTAAGGCAAAATTAAAAAATAACGGCCAAAGTACTTTATGCCAAAATAAGGTTAGTTATATTTAAATACATACTTAAGCAATAACTGGTTTAATAAAATCTAGCTTTACGTTTTTTTCTTTAATATAATAAAGAAGCCCGAATTCGAATACGTCAATAAGGCGTGTTTTTTCGAAATTTGGAAATATCAGCGCAATTAAAAGCGCTAAAAAACGGATATCGATACGACATTAAAAAGCCATGCTCGCTTTATTATCGATAAGGCTCCGTTACCGCCGCTATTATTACCATTATATTAGCAATAAAACCGGCCTTATTCTTTTCGGTATTATTGGATGTTAAATATTGGTATTGGGGATATTAGGGGTATTATTCGGCTAAAAGAAAAGGAAAGGAAAAAAAAAAAGGGAGAGGTTATTTTTAGGCGTTAAGATTTTTCCGCATTTTTGCTTGCGCTTCTTTTGCTTGGCCTTTAGCTTTATTTTGCTTTGTTTTGTTTTACGTATTAATATTATTTGCTTTGGCCTAAAAGCTTTCCGTAAGCCTTTTAAGTAACGTCTGAACTTAGTAATACCTTAAAAGTAATATAACGGAAATAGGTACCATTAAGACCTAATACTTTAAAGATCTAAATTAGCTAATAATTGAATCATTTTATTTCTTAGGATAATTATTTAATTAAATTATTTTGTTTCTTTAAGACGTTCCTTTAATTAAACCATTTTGTTTTTCTGGAATAATTATTTAATTAAACCATTTTATTTCTTTAAAACGCTTTTTTAGTTAAATTATTTTGTTTTTTTGAAATGTTTATTTAATTAAACCATTTTATTTCTTTAAAACGTTCCTTTAATTAAACCATTTTATTTCTTTGGGATTGTTATGATGCACATAGGCTGTATATATATAAAAGTGCTTAAAGGTTATATGTACATTTCCAAAAAAGGGCTAGCGCCCTTTAACGGCTAGCCCTTTTGCTTATATACCCTTGAATCTTTTTTTCCTGTATTTACTTTTCCTTTTTTTTTTTTTTAGCTTTAAATTTTACAATATTAATTGGGAATTTGTTTTATTAATTCCTATAAAGCCCATTAACCCGTAACATAATCTAAAGCTCGCTTTATCGCCTAGAAAGGCATAAATATTTCATTAAATTGAAACGAAAAAAAATACGAAGAATTAATTAATCGATTTAATCCCGAACCCCGAATACCGAAAATCCTTAATTCCTGCTACGAAAATAGCTCGAATTCCCGAAAAAAAGGCCGCCTTTTAAGAGCGTACCGAAAAAGAAATCCAGTTTAACCTTAAAAGGCATATTGCTGCTGTCTTAAAAAAAAAACCCGATACCGAACTATAACGCCGATTTAATGCCATTTATTATATTCGTTATGGAATTAATGCCGTATTTATAAAAACAATCGATATTAAAACTGGTAAAAAAATGGAAACCGATTTTTATAAGGAATTTAAAAAGATTTGTTCCAAAAAGGAATTGCTTAAGTTTTTTTTTTAAGCGAAGCTAAATTATAATAAGAATTAAAAAAAAAAGATTACGTATTTAACAGGTTTATACGTAACCAATTTTAATAAATCTTTTGTTTTTTACCGACTTCTTTTCGTTAAAGATAAGGGAATTTGGCTTAATATAAACGGTAATTTAATTTTTTTAATCTTTTTTATATATATAAAAATAGTTCCGAAAACTTATTTATGGAATTTAAAATCGCAATTTTTGCTTTATACGTAACATATTTATAGCGTAACGAATTAATTAACGCTATTAAAATAACCATAAGCAATATTAAGGGATTTTTTAAATAGGCCCATTATTTTATCGAAGAATATAATAAAAAGGTAACTTAACGAAAAAAAAAAAAGCAATAAACGGAACCTAAAGCGCCAGCGGATAATTCGGGTTTTTCCAGTTTTCTTATTAAAAAAAATATGGCCGATTTTCTTGCGGTTTTAAAAAATAAACAATAAGAAATTAATAACTAGCAAAATAAAATTAATTAATTTAAGAAACGTTTTAAAATTATTAACATAGCCATTAACGTAATTACCGATAGATCCGATAAAAGCGGCAAAATCGTAATTCTTAACTTTTTTAACGACCCTAATTAAAATAAGGTATTATTCGAAAATTAATACGAATTAATAAAAAACCGATTAAAAATAAATAATAATTATTTCGCTTTTAACCGCATTAAATGGGCTGAAATTAAGTTTTATTTAAAGGGCAATGCTATGTAAAACATTTTTCCTTATTTTGATAAGGAATATTCGAACCTTTTTTTTATTTTTAAAGCATTAATGATTTATTTTTGGAACGAATATTATAATCCGAACAGTCGAAAAAAAAACGAAGTTATTTTTATTAAGCTTTAAATAAATAAGTTAGAAAATTTCCAAACTTTTAAAAATAAGTTTATTCGATTAGCCGGTTTTATTCGCTTAATTAAGACTTAATGAAAATATAAATTTAAAAAGCGTTTAATTTGGCGCTTTTAAATTAATTTTATAATGGCCTGGATTAATAAAAATGTCGATTTTAATTAATACGTCTTATTGATTGCGAAAAATATTAATGCATTCTTATAAGCTAATAATTTCCGCTTTTTGATTAAAAGAATTTATTTGTTATTATAATTACGAAACGAAAAAATAACAAATTAAATACCAATAACATTATAAGAATTAGCGGTAACAATCGCGCTTAAAGAAAAAACGATACCTAACGTTCCCGCCTTTTAAAAAAAAAGATTAGGAAATTTTTCCGAAAGGGTCGTTATTTTAATTGCAAATAAATTAAATATATTTTTCGAAACTGTTCCTAAAAAAATGGAATTCCAAAGAACCGTAAGGCTCGTATTGCCTTTTTCGTAAAAAGATTTTACCGCGAATCCGTTTTTAAGTCCAACCGAAATAAAGTCCTTAAAGAATAAAAGTCCGAATCGAAAAACTAAATATTCTAAGGGAATTAAATTCCCGCTTAAGAAAAGTGTTTTTTAAGAAATTAAGCGTTAAAAAGATATTTTTTAATTTTTTGCAATTAATATTAAAAAATAATTCTTTTTTATTTATTAATTACGTAATTTTTAATGGATTGTTTTTAACTGCATATTTTATTTTGGCCGATATAAAAATTAACGAATATTTATTTATAAACATATAATTTGCTAAACGAATATTAAAATATTTAAAACCAAAGTTATTCGTAAAATTTAATCCTTATCGAATCGAAGGGTTCAATAAAAAAGCTATATAGCTAATTAATGTTATATTAGCTTTAAGATTTCGCATAAAAGGAAAATCCCTAAACCGTATATCCTTTATAATTATCGATATAAAGTAGGACATTATCGTCGAAAAAACTTAGTTTAAACTTTATAAAATCGATATATTTGTTTTTAATTAAGTATTGCTTTTTCTGGATTCCTAAGGACCTAAATTTTTTTACGATATATCGATGGATTATTTAGGAAACTTATTGTTTAATACGAATCGAAAATACGAAAAAAATATCGAACGGCGAAACAAATTAATGCAACGAAAAAACAAACGACGTAATAATAAACGACGAAATTTTGCTTTATTTATAAGGTTCGATCTTTTCGTTATAATAATACTTAACCGAATAAACCGAGCTTTAAAAAAAAAAGTTATAATAAAAAAAATTCCTAACGATCCTGATAATCTTAAAGAACTTTTTAAAGCGCATATAAATGCATTTATTTTTTTTATTAATAAAGAAAACGTATCCGATAATTACGAAAAATGGATTTTGAAACTTATCCAAAATCGAATTGGCGAATTGGAAATGCGTTAAAACAATTCCGATAAAATTAACGATATTAATTCCTTTGTATTTAAAATTATCTTAAAGTTAAAACGGTTATTATCGAAAACATTTTTTTACGTAATTATTTTTTAAATAAAACGATAAATTGACGCCTATATTTAAAAAAACGATTCGTACGAAATAATAAACGATTCTTTAGTTATTGCTAAAAAAAGTAATTTATATCTTAAACGGAACGCATAAGGGCCATATAAGCTTAAAAAAAATTGCTTTAATTAATATCGAATACGACTTTTTAATTTCGCATTCGTTAACGTAGTAACTTTTTTATACTTGGCCAAAATTATTATTATTTAAAATATATTCCTATACGAAATTAATCGTATTATTTTTAATAAAAAAATTGCTTAATCGGATCCTTTAATTCGAAATAAGAAAGCCTTATAAAAGGCATGCGTTCGAATTATACCAAAGGAATACCATAATTATTTGGACGTCTTTAATAAGGTAATATTAAACGAATTAATACAAAAACGCTTAAACGTAAATCATTATATCGAATTTAATAAGAAACCTAAAAAATTAAAATATAACCCGTTATATAAAATGTTTATTAAAAAATTAAAGGTTTGTCGTAAATATATTATGAAATATTTATAAAAAGGATTTATTAAAATTAATTTCGCATTATAAGCCGTATCGGTATTATTTATATTTAAGCCAAACAAGGGCTTACGTTTTTGCGTTAATTATTACAAATTAAACGCAATAACGAAAAAAAACCGATATTTCTTGCTTTTAATAAATAAAACTCTTATAAGGATTTCCAAAGCAAAAATCTTTATTAAGATCGATATTCGATAAGCCTTTTATAAGATCCGAATGCAAAAGAAAATATAAGACTTTATAACTTTTCGTATTAAATATAGGATATATAAATATAAAATATTACCTTTCGGATTTATTAACGGTTTTTCGATTTTTTAACGATTCATTAACGATATCCTATTCGATTATTTGGATTAATTTTGTAGCGCATATATTAATAATATTTTTATTTTTTTTTAAAAATAAAAAGAACCACGTTTAATACGTAAATAAAATACTAATACGCTTAAAATAAATAAGGTTATAAGCCGATTTAAACAAATGCGAATTCCATATTACGGAAACGAAATATTTCGGCTTTATAATTAATACTAACGGGATTTCAATAAATCCCGCGAAAATAAAGGTAATTAAAAATTAAAAAATACCTATTAACTTTAAAGAAATATAATTTTTCCTAGGATTTTGCAATTTTTATCGTAAATTTATACGTAAATTTGGAAGAATAATCCGGTCGTTTTAAGAATTTACCTATAAAAAGGAACTATTTTATATAACAAATAAACGTATCGCGGCATTCGTACGCCTAAAACGCTGCATAATCGAGGTATCGATATTGCGCCATTTTTTATACGATTACGAAACCCGTATTAAAACAGACGCGTCCAATAAAATAATAATTAGGGCCATGTTTTAACGAACCGCAAGAAATAACGATTAGCTTTTCGTTATTTATTTCTTTAAAATAATGTAAAAAACGGAATATAATTACAATATATACGATAAAAAAATATTAACGGTTATTTGCGTTTTATAATGTTAACGCGCGAAATTAATAGGCCTATAAATTTTTCGTTTCTTTATAATGGTAATAAATTATTATGCATTAAAATATTTTAATATTAAGCAATTGCTTAATTTGCAATAAATAAAGTAAATAAAATTATTATCGTAATATAATTTCGTTATTACTTATCGATTAGATTTAAAAAATGTCTTAATAAACGCCTTTATAAGGAAATTAAAAGATTTTAAAACGCAAAAAGCCAAAAAAAACGCATATCGCATAATAACTTTGTTTTAACTAATACGTAAACAAAATGGCGCAATAACGGATGTTATGCCTATTATATGTTTTAGCGCCTTTTTTTTAATAAGCAAAAAAAAGGAATTAAGATTTATATCAGTATTTGCATTAAATAAGGATATCGATTTTCCAGAATTATCGGGAATAGCTTTAATAAATAAGGTATTTTAAGCTAACGCTATAAGTAATTAATTACAACATTATCGCAACAAAGCTAGGAATCCTGGTATTTATATATATAATTACGAATATTCGATAAATGAACGACTTGTATTTTTTTAAAAGCAATTTATTATATTAAACGAAAATAACTTAAGAACGTTATTACTTATAAAGGTATATTCCCGATTTGCTATAAGACATTCGGAATAATATAAAATACGATAACTTATAAGCCAAAAATATTAATAACCTAACTGAACTTTTAATATAATCCGATTCGTAAAGAATTATTCTTATAAAGTTACGAAATATCCAAGAAATAAAGCCCCAGATTTATTTAAATTTTTGTTAATATCATTATAAACATAGCAGCATATCGTAATAAATTTTAAATTAATGCCTTTAAATAAAA
The DNA here is from genome assembly GCA_022225965.2 of Diatrype stigma. Classification (NCBI taxonomy): domain Eukaryota; kingdom Fungi; phylum Ascomycota; class Sordariomycetes; order Xylariales; family Diatrypaceae; genus Diatrype; species Diatrype stigma. Next base: position 186,774 of record JAKJXP020000009.1, read on the forward strand.
CAGGAAAGGATAATTTATTGGTAATAATTTGCCGATTAAAAAAAAAATCATGGATAATGCCATATATAAAAGCAGCTATTGCGAAAAATGCCGCAATAATGTATTATAAGGGCCCTTTTCGAATATATAACATTTTAAAGTCGATTATTAATAATAAAGGTTTTTAATTTATCTTTAATTTTACGAACGAACTTTTTAAAATCATAGGATTTAAAATAAAATTAGCTTTAACAAAACATTTCCAAATTACGGAATAAGCCGAAATTATATACGAATGAAATAATTAACAATTACGTTCTTTTATTAATTATTATTAAAATAACTAGGTAATAACGATGCTTATAATGGATACTATATAAACAACTTTATTATACGAATTAATTAAAATGGCGCCATACAAATTAAACCGCGGATTCGATATGCCCTTATTTTTTAATTGAAAATATCGAATAACGGATTTTAAAGAAATAACGATACGGAAAAAAGCAAATCGATAAAACGCCCAAGCAATTGCCGATACTTTATACGAATACTTAAAAACGGCTCGAACGGCTATATTTAAAGCTTAAAAACGAATAATTATTTAAGCTAATAAATATAAACGAAAACCCAATTTCGAATATAAAAAGACCGAACCAAAGAATTACGTTTATATTATTAAAAAAACAAAAACGAAAATCAACCGACTTAATAATAAATTCGATTATTCCTTAATACGGAATTATTATTCGATTATTAAAATAAAAAAATATTTATACGTTCTTAATTTTCCGGACTTATAAAAAGGCTTTAAAATATTTTACGTTAATCGATTACGAAAGTATTTCAATAATCCATTATTAAAATAAGCCCCGAATAACCTTACGAATAAGGAAATTAATTCCAACGGAAAAAAAAATAAGAAATTAAACAAATCCTCGTTTTCCGGATATATTATAATAAATTGCAATACTAAATATAATAAAAAGATTAAAACTTAAATCCCGAATAATATAATACTAAAGGATTTAAAAATAACCCGTTAGCATTAATAAAATACCATAAGGAATATTCCGATTAATCCGGATCTTTATTACGCTTAAACGAATAACGCAAAATCGCGGAATTCGATAAATTCGAATAAACATATGAAAATAATAATAAACCCGCAAAAAAAATTTAATAACCGAAATACCAATTACGAACGTACCGCGGAAAAAAAAAATAGGCATCCGGATATATAAAAAAGGTCTTAACAAAAAATTAAGCAAAACCGAATATATGAAACTGCTTATTGCCTAATCTTGAATAAGGGCCTAATGGTATAGCGGCTAAGCGGTAAATCCGAGGATATCCCTTTACTGCCTGGAAAGCATTCGAATTCGAACTCCGGCCGAATAATTATTTTTTTACAAAATCTCGGAACGAGATTTTTTCCCGAAAAGGGGGTAATATTATGATATATATAGGCTATATATATACAAAGGTGCTTAAAGATTGTATATACATTTCCAAAAAAGGGCTAGCGCCCTTTAACGGCTAGCCCTTTTGCTTATATACCCTTAAACCTTTCTTTCCTGTATTTACTTTTTCTTCCTTTTTTCTTTAGCTTTAGATTTCATAATATTAATTGGAAATTTGTTTTATTAATCCCTATAAAGCCCATTAGTCCGTAATAGGGATGTTTATTTAATTAAACCATCTTATTTCTTTAAGACGCTTCTTTAATTAAACCATCTTATTTCTTTAAGATATTCATTTAGTTAAACCATTTTGTTTTTCTAAGACGCTCCTTTAATTGAACCATCTTGTTTTTTTGGAATGTTTATTTAATTAAACCATCTTATTTCTTGGAACAATTATTTAATGGAACTAAGCAAACATTCGACCCCTAGGCCTAGCCCTTAATTTAACCCTTAAATCATTATTAGCAAGTAGCCATTTTAGGTTAATTATAAACAAGGCATTTTTATAAAGATAACCGCAGTAAAAAAAGCTTTAAAATTCGAATTTATATAGTTCTTTAAAGTTATATATTAATTTAAAACCATCCAAAAGGGTTATTTATTAAAGTCGAATTAAGTAAAAAAAAATTGGCGCAATACTTATATACCTACTTTAATATTTATTAAATAATTAACTTTCTTAAGTGCTATTATAAATACGTTTTATAGAAAGTTTATAAGCAAACTATTAAAAGGAGTGCCTTAGAAAATCGATTAAGTCAATTTGGTTATTTAAATTAATTATTTAAGTTTAACGTTTTATTTAGCAGCTTTTTTTTTTCTTTTTATAAAAATTTTTCCCATAATACCAAATTAAGGAAAAATTTTCTTTCATTTAGGTATCGTTAATTCCCTTTTATTATCGATCTTTTATTAAGTTATATCGAGATATTATAATACCGTACCGCTTAAATACTTAATAATACCCATTTTCATTTAATTTATTAACCCTATTTAAAAATATCGCTACCATTAAGCACTTAATTCCAATCCTTAAAAATATTATTAATATTATTAAGTTTTATTATTTTATTATTTATTATTTGCTAAAATGCTTCGTATTATACGTAATAAATATAAAGCCAAGCTTATTCGTACCGTAAAAAAGCGTATTCGTATAATTCGCGAATTTGGCATTATTTAACCTGGCGAAAAGCGATTCCGCGTTAATGTCGATCCTAATAACGATAACGTCGACATATTTGATAATTCCTATTAAGATAACGATAATTTTAATAATAAATTCGAACCTTTTATTGGTATAACTATAAGTGCTTTTTTGTATTCCTTAATTTTTTCGTTTAATTAATTTAATTAGTTAATTTGGTTAATTAATTTAATTGGTTAATTTAATTGGTTAATTTAATTAATTAATTTAATTAATTAATTTAATTAATTAATCTTTTCGTTTTATTATTATTTATATTTATTTAATAACTATTAATAATATATGCGTTATAGGATTTCGATAAAAATAACCTTATTAAATTCCTTATTTAAAATGCAAACGACGAGAATATTATTATTTAAAAAAATAAAGATGGTACTTTAAAAATGATCGATTAAGATATGCCTTTTAATAACGAACTTAAAGCCTTTATAAATTATTAATAAAATGGCAAAGACAATATTAACGCTAAAAACCGTAACGACGAAGCAAAAGGTATAAGCGATAATTTTACCATTAAGGGCATTATCGAAACCGAAACTATTAAAGGCATTACCGAAATAAAAATTAAAACCATTAAAAATATTACCGCTACCGAAATTAAAGAGATTTTGCTTAATATTACGGCCGAGAACGTATCCGGTTAATTAAAATTTAAGGCATCCAAAATTATCGAATATAATTACAAACGTCGAGACTTATTCGATTTTATTATGACATTCGGCCTGTATTGCATTAAAAATAATATATTTCGCAAGTAATACTTTTAATTAAAGGAAATTATAAAACTGCTTAAAATAAACGGTAATATTTCTAAATTTAATGGCTTATTTAAAACGGTTAATACCTTTAAACGTTATATATATAAAGAATTTTCCTTATTTGAAATACGTAATTAATTGCTGGTTTTAAATCCAAATAAATTGCTTTCGTTTCGTTTTTAAGCCGTTCGGATAATTAGCAATAATTAAAATATTATACCAACCCAAGATTTGTTTTTTTTTAATTCGATCGATATTTTTAAACGTATTTTAATATTTAAATTTAATAATGTTATGTATTTTAAAATGGCAATACTTATAAATAACCCAATTAAAACGTAACATTCCGAATAATAAGCTGGCTTTATTCGTATTATTTTTAGTTAGTTTAAATATTACCTTCTTATTAATAATAATAATAAACGTAATCCCATTTTGTTTAACGATTTTATCGAATTTAAGTGCGTTATTAAAAAATGCTTTTACTGTAAAACATAAATAAATTAAAATAATATTAGCAAATTTTATACGGATTAGGTATTAATTATTTATCGTAATAAACGACAGGGCTTTTATAAATTTAGCTTTTACTTATTTTCCGAAAAAACTTTAATCGAGCATATTAAATATGGCCAAATAGTATTTATTTTAAACCGTATTTGAAATGGCAATAAGATTATTAATTATATAGCTAATAATAAAATCCAAATTAAAATTAATCCGATTAAAGTCGAAAATATCCATTTAAACGAATTGGTTTTAAATATTAAGCTTATAAAGTATATCTTTATTGCTATAATTATTAAACGTATCGAATATATTAATTTCGATTTTGCGTTCGGTAATAACATTATTTTTAATAATAATCCAACGTTCGTTATAAATTGTCGTTTAATTCGTCGTGTTTTTAATCGAAAAAAAGCGGCTTATATTTCGGCGTATAAATTTATACATATTCTTAGTTTCTTAAAAATAAACGAATTTAATCGATAGCAATTCGTTAATATATTTGTCCGAATTTTTAAGGTTCGTTTTTTTTTTCATTTTAATTTTTGCTAATAGTTTCGGTTTATATCGTATTATATATAAGTTTGTTATGGATATATATAACGAGATTACTGCCTTATTTAAATCCGAGCATAAACAATAGATTAACGTATTTCCTTTAATTTTGGGCCCTTACGAATCGAATTTTTCGGATATAATAAAAGCATTAAAACCCATAATAACGTTTAATAAGGATTTTAAAATTTAAATTAACGATAAGTTTATTATTATTTATATCTTTATATTTGTATTTATTAATAACATGATTTAATAATAAGCGAATTCGGATATACTTAATATTTAAGCGAATAAGAGCTATCGATTATATATAATTTTAAGTAATAACCGTAATAACTTTTTTTATAATATCGTAAATTAATTTCGTAATTATTTTAAATTAATCCGTTAACGAAAAAAAATAAACGAAATAAAACGTATTATCGATAAATGCATATATTCGATTTAATATGGCCTTACGTTTGAATTCTTTGTTATTTAATATATTATATTAGCTTTTAATTTTATTATTAGTCGCCCGGGTAATTTTATATATTCGGAATTTAATGGTATTATTAAGATAATTTATTAACTATTAATCGATTAAGTTATAAAGTCCGGTATTATCGTTAAATATGCCAAAATGCTTCGCAAAATGCCATTTCCGGTTGGTTAAAATAATATTCCATTATTATATTATGTCTTAACTTATAGCCTTTACGAATATATCCGTTGGTTTATATTAATGGCAATATTAATTCGTTTATGGCTTCGAAAAGATTATTTTAAGGCATTATTCGTTTGCGCCATTAAGGAAAGCTTTAAAAATGATTTTATAAATAATCGGCATTTCGGTAAAAATCCGATTATTATTAATATTTTAATTGTTATATTTATAACGTAAATCCAAATAAATTATTTTTTAACGATAAATAAAATAAATATTAATAATCGTAATTTAATTATTTTTATAAATACGATTTATATTAATCGACGCATGTTTTAATAGTTTTATAAAATAGCAGCATTAATATCGTTTTTTAATATTATTGGCATTTTTCGTCGATTAAGATTTCGCATTAAATTTTCAATTCGGCATCGTAAAGCATTAATTATATTTCCGATTTTTCGTATATCATTAATAGCGACAAAAGCTTAAAGTTAAATTGGCGCTTCGGGAAATATAGGCTTCGATATAAGGCCGAATCGGATTGGAATAATGTTATTATTTCTTTCGATTTCCGGTAAGAAAAATTCGAATGTCGTAATGCCTTTAATTAAATTAAGAAATATAAAAGGCGATATTATCGTTAATTATTTAATTATAATTTAAAAAATAAGAAAATACCGTTAATGGATTATTCGATTTAACGTTTATGTTGGCTTTTATTATCGTAATATATTCCGACGATATGATTTAATGTCGTTGCTTATGGTTTTTGCCGGCGAAATAAAGCATAAGTAAATTAAAATAAATCTTATATCGAAAAAAAGTATTTTTTTATAAAAGCTGTTTTTTTAATTAAGTATTTTTAATTCCTTTTTTAGTTTTTTTTTATTTCTTTATATTTTTAATTATTATTAAGGTTAGCCGATTTATCGATTAAGTACCGCTTTTTTATTTATTTAACTACCGAAAGAAATACTTTCTTATTTTTCCTTTAGTCCCTTTTAGTTTTTATATTGGCCGATTCGCCGATGAAATATCCTTTTTTACGTTCGAATTGTTATTATTAAGTACTTTTTTTATTTCTTTAGTTATTTCTTATTCTTTTAAATATTTTTTTTTAATCCTTAATTACGTAAATTTAAAAAAAAGGAATGTAATTTGGTTTTTAATTATTAAATAAGGGCATTAATAGCTAACTTTATTAAAATATATATAAGAAATATAAGGAATTTATTACGCAAACGAATTACCGTAATTTCGAACGTAATTTATTCGAATATAAGAATTTTATGTAAACCATTCGTTTAACGCTTATCGATAGCTTTAAGCACGAAAAACCTAAGATTACGGCAATGCTTTAAAAGTTAAGTAATTCTGTATCGATTTTTTTTGCGTTTATGTTTTTTCGCAATAATATTAACAAAGCAAACGCTAAAAATAAAAACGATTTATTGGTTATAATAAAAATCGTTAATAATATTAGTTATATGCGTTTTATTGCTATAATATAATTTAAAGCAATTTATTATTAAACCGTTTTTAGATTGCTAATACGAAAAAAGCAAATGTTAAAAGCTTTTAACGCCAAGCTATAACTAATATACCAAATTAATTATAAGAAAAATATCGTCGTTATATTTAATCGTTTCATTAAGTAATAAAAGAAAATCTCGTTTTTAATTAAATACGTAAGCTTTTAATATAATTTTTTTATTAAATTATAATGTAATATTATAAGCGTTATTATTATTTTAATATGTTTATATTAACGCTTATTATTCCGTTTATTAATACCGGCCGACGAATAATATTTAAACGTAGCTAATACATTGCTTATTATAATAGTTATATGGCTCGTTTTAACGAAATCTTCTCGTACGAAACGAATTAAGATATACTCCCTTTTTCTTTTCTTTTTATTAAACTTAGTTATTTATAAAAAAATCCTATTCGATTATTCGAAATGCGAATAAGTATTAACTGCAATTAATACGCATAAATACCGGAAAGAAACGTTTATTTTTTTTGGTTATTCTTATTATAAAAATTAAAGAAAAGAATTACGTTATTTAGTTATTTATTATCTTGTTTTTTATTGCGAACCCCTTAACGAGCGTTAATAATAAAGCCCTTACGATATAGGAAATTATTGGCTTATTAGCTTTAAAAAATACGCAGCTTTATATAATTCTTTATAACGGCAATAATAATAATGTAATAATAATTACGGATAATAAGGCTTTATTCGATAAGTTATTTTATATTAATTGGCGCATGCAATTCTTTTAAGCGAATTCTTAGGTTCTTTTATTTCGAAGGTTATAGCAGTATTATAGTTATGCTTAACGGTTATGGTTTAAATAAATGCGACGAATTTGTAATTATTTGTTTTAAGTATTAATAAGAAACATTATTAAAATGGATTTATTTAAGCAAATAAATAATAATGCAAAGCAAAATAAATTCCTAAAATGTATGTATTAAATTTAATAAACGTATAGCTAACTTAAATATTTAAATATTAACCTTAAATCTTAATACGCGGCTTAATTCCGCTAAGCGGCTTATAAATGAAAGCGGCTTATAAATAAAAGCGGCTTACGGACTGGAAACGGCATATTTACCGCTTAAAAAATTTAAAGCGTTTTATTTAAGAAACGTTTAATAACTATAACGTTCCGTTACGAAAAAATGGCTTATTTAAAGTTTACGTATGGCTTATTTAAACCTAAGCTTTTTCCCTTATTTTTACGCGCCGTTCGAAACGGTAAGCGGTATATTTGCCGCAAATATACCGCTAAAACTACCCCCCCCCCCCAAGACGCTAAGGGTGTATGTATGTATGTATATAGGTAGGCATTGAGGGGCCTGCCAGGAATCTAAGATAGAGATTCCAAGATAGTATGTACTTGCTTAAGTTCACTGCATATGGCAGACATGGTGGCAGGAGCGGTTTATTGGCTCATAGTATTCCACGTGAAGATGCCCTGCACCAAGACTGGCGCACGTTTTAGTTGATCGCCCGATGGGATCGCATATTGGGTATCTCAGATGCTGTACGAATTACCTAGGCATTAGGTAATATTGAACATGCTGACATGGTACCTACTGTAGGTACAATACCTACGGCTTTCGGTGCTCAACCCACAGTGAGGACGGGAGTGACTATTAATTTATAAATGCGGCATCGCTCTTCGACAGACATAAGACATCGTGCCCGGTCATTGTAGGGCTCATGGTGAGTCAGTAATTAGGCATGAGGACAAGATGAGTGCGAATACAATAGTAGTCTGCGTAGCTAAGCGGTGGTCTTTCTGTATTCCCACTAACTAAGCTACTCCCTATCGCATCTGATGTCGTGGTACAATACGATACCGAACTGGCCTCTATCTCTACCCTCCAAAACCAAGCGCCATATCTTGAAGAATATCTTGGATATCTTGCAGAGAAAGCCCCATGTCGTCTCGCATAAATCAACTTCGCAAGTCTAATGCGGTTGGCATGAGCATATAGCTACATTTTAGTATTTTACAATGGCCGAAAGCTTCGAATCGCCCGAGGTTTACTATCTTATGCGGCACTATCAACGCCCTCATACTTGTCGTTGTGAATGGCGATAGCCCTGTATCATACAAGTCAGTCACGAATTGCAGGTTCAGAAGCCACTTGCTCTACTCGACAGATGCGACTTACCTTCCACTGGGATCGGTCTGCTTCGACCAGGTCGGTTGCCACCGCTGCACCGTAGATGCACAGCGGGGAGGGAAGTGCTCGTCGAACATCAACCGGTACCAGTAGCTGTTCAATCAGAGCGTCAGTATAATACTCCCAGACAAGCACGTCAACGGCTAGTAGCACTTACGCCTCCTTGGTGTCCGGAATATCAGTGCCCCATTCCGACTTAGGGTTGGCCAACATCTCGTCGGTAACGTGGAGTTCCGCGTTGTCCTTCAGGGCATCAATCCAGCCATAGCCAACACCGTCAGAGAATTGTTCCTTCTGTCTCCAGAGGATCTCCTCCGGAAGATAAGGATCCTCGGGAGTATCGAAGGCTTTCCGTAGGATGTACTTCTCGATCTTCTCCTTGGTGATCATCTTGTCCTGGGGGTCGATGTTCATGCACACTTCCAAGAACTAGATTCTGTTGTCAGCTAAGATGCTACCGACTAGCACCAACCCCTGTATATAACATACCTCCTTATCTAGGAAAGGCACACGAGCCTCGAGCCCCCAAGCCGAGGTCGACTTGTTGGCTCGAAGGCAGTCTGCAGTGTGGAGGTTCTTGACCCGGCGAACTGTCTCCTCGTGGAATGCCTTCTTGTCAGGCGCAGCGTGGAAGTAAAGGTAGCCGCCGAAGATCTCGTCGCTGCCCTCACCACTGAGGACCATCTTGATACCCATGGCCTTGATCTTTCTCGAGAGCAAGTACATGGGCGTGGAAGCACGAATTGTCGTTACATCATAAGTCTCTAGATGGTAGATGACGTCTGACAACGCATTGAGACCATCCTCGATGGTGAAGGTCATGACATGGTGCTTCGTTCCCAAGAACTTGGCGACCTTGAGCGCAGCCTCATTGTCAGGCGAGCCAGGCAGACCGATGGAAAAGGAGTTGAGCTGTGGCAGGAAGGTCATGGTTGATAATTGGTTATCATCATCGATGCCGACCAAGCCTTCACCCTTATCGGCATCCTCGACAGACTTCGCCTCGCTGTTGGCCTCGAGTACGGCCTTCTTGAGCCTTATAGTCTCGCGCTGGGCGATAGCAGCGACTAAGCTGGAATCCAACCCACCCGAAAGCAATACACCGTAAGGAACTTCGGCCATCAGTCGTTTCCTCACCGACTTCTCCAGGGTCTCTCGAACGAGCTTGAGGTCTACAGGCGTTTCGGGGATTCTAGAGGCATCCCACCAGGTCGGGTCAAAATACCGCGTAGTCTCGCCAGTTAGGGTGTCGTAGACATGACCCGGGGGAAATGAGCGGATCTTGTCGCAGACTGGGTAGAGACATTTCAGCTCAGACGCGAAGTAGGCGGCACCAGGCTCTTTCCACGACCAGCCCTGGTAGAAAGTCGTGATGCCGATTGGATCGCGAGCAGCGACCGTCCGGTCGAGGTTCTTGTCATAGAGCACGAAAGAGAACATGCCATCGAGATATTTCGGCGCGTCGAGTCCATATTCTAGGTACTATGGCGATTATTAGCGATGTCGAGTCTTGTGGCCCTGGTTGGGTCCGCTTTCGGATACATGTTTTCATGTTCTCACCAGAGGAATGATGACTTCGCAGTCAGAGTGCGTCTTGAAATGGTAGGGTTTCTTCAGGTGCTTCCGAAGCAGCCTATGGTTGTAGATCTCGCCATTGACGGCGAGGATGATGGTCTCATCTTCGTTGGTCAAGGGCTGAGCGCCGGAGTCTGCGTGATGCAACGTGTGAGCTAACATTGCTCCATGTTACAGGTAGGAGTGTGGATGGTAACTCACCGACGCCGACGATACTCAATCGCTCATGGCACAAGACTGCGTAGCGTTAGTTTCCTCTCCCGGTTCATCTGGATGGCGGCTAAATGATCTTGTCGACGTACTTGTATCCTTCGAAATTACACTTCCACCTACATTGCGCAAGGGAGGTTAGCATCTTCCGCTCATCGCAAGCCCGGTTCTCGCCGCCTCGCCTCGTGACTCACTCCAGTCAGGTCCTCTATGCCGAACTCTAGAGATAGAAAGTCAATTGAAGTCCCAAGCATTGAAAAGGGTCCAAACATACTGCTTCGAAAGCTTCAGGGCCGTTGGCTTGAATTTCTGGACGTCGGGATGACTGGGCGCAAAAGTCGTGTTAGCTAGTAGCTATAGATGTGCACGCGCGCACTCGTGCTTGGAATTTCCCAATGGCAGATGAGATAAAGGAGATTATGGTTATGCTCTTCTTTTTTTGGTGGGGTGACAACTTGGAGACGGATTGCCCCTCCATTGCATTGGTGCAGTGGCCGATGGAAAACCTACCGGTGACAAGCAAAAATGCCACACATATTGCGTCTTGACCTGGCTAGCGATGACACTGGAGGTGGGGGCGGGGGTAGTATTGTGAATGTCGTGTATAGGAAGAAGTATGTCTATAGTTCGAGGAAAAGAAAAAGGCTTCAACTGATGGTTGTAGAAGTTGCCAAATTATAACGGGGTCTTCAAGCCAAGGCGAGGCGAGATAAGTAGAGCCTGGAAGAGTCACAACGAAATTCCCGGCCTATCTCGCTAGCCAGGTACTTTACTTTTTTGGCCCGGGACCAGGAGTCATTCACCAGCTTGTCAGTCCCTAGGCTCGTGTATAATACGTAGACTAACGGCTCCGGACAGCGTTACTTGTTAATTGAATGGTTAGCGTTGGATTTACGTAGTAGATGATACCATAAACAGACTACTTGGTCATAATTATAATAATTATATGTACCTAGGTGTGTAACGGGACCCCTGATAGGCAGTTCCCGTCAAGCTTCAAAAATTATCTGGTTGTGAGATGGAAACCGCCATGCTTGGAATGTCCGAGATCGGCGGGCCAGGATTTGAGTCAGTCACCAATGAACAAGCCTCCATTTTATTGCCATCTGGTGAAATAGAATATCCGGGGTTTAAACCAGCAAATACCTTCCATCCACGCTCTAAATCCAATAGATGAACGGTGTTCAAGTATTTCAATGGTAGGTAAACTACCACAAAAATTGATAGGAATAAACCACGAGTTCTAGTGGCGTACTTGCATAACACATACCTACGATAGGTGTTAAAAGGCATCGGCACGCGCAATGGCCTATAAGTAACCAGCGACGACCCTGGTCAAAGCAACAGGCATTGCTGAGAAACGCGAATTTCCTTCATTTTAATGAACTAAATGCGAAAAAGGTTTTCCATTTGTCCTTACTAAGACCCATGGGCTTGACCCTTTCTCAAGTACCCCTTACTGGGAAACTCGTGATCACAAAGACCAATGCCAACCAGGCCGCGTACTTGACGAACCCCTCTTCGAACTCCGGCGGCTTAAACACATAAAGCAAAGAAAAGCACCTAGAGCTTGGTATCCCTAGCCTGAACTCCGAAACCCGTAAGGCCATCATGTCATCGTCGAATAGCCATTAGGACGCATCTCGATATCGTCTATGGGAGCTGTCTAAAGGGCAGGGTTCTCTTTGACAGTGCGCTTGACGCGTCTTTCGTACTCGCTCCGGTCTCTCTTGAAGAGGTTGTACGCCTCGGCCTGCGCAGGCGAGTCAGGATTCGGGGTATCAAGGAGGTCTTGCACGCCTAGTGCAATCTGCTTCACCGTGATAGCAGGCTTCCAACCCTCGTCCTCGTTTAGGATCGATAGACAAACTGTGCCAGAGGGGTAGACATTGGGATGGAACAGCGGGGGCGTGAATCTGCCTAGAAATAGAAATACAGTTAGAACCTGACACACTATGGTTGAAGAACCAGAAGCTGGTAACTTACACTTAGGAGGCTTCGTGGGGTACTCTATCGGAGAAATAGGTCAGCACAGCCGTGTTTCCCTCTGTCTACTCAAGACATAAGTGAACTCACCCTCAGGAAACGTCATAGTCATCTTGAACAGACCACCCTCCCAGATCGTCTTTTCCTTGCCTGGAATACCACATTCCCAAACCTTGAGATCCAGAACACCTTGCGCATTCTTAACCGGCCGGGCCCAGAAACCAAAGGGATGATCTTTTCTCCATTGTTTCCTATGACAATGCGACACCTCGTCAGTAACAAGACCCGGGGAGCTGAAGCGGGATGATATTCCCTATTGTTGATACAAGATGAAGCAGGACAAACATACCGCTCTTCACCTAGACGTAGTTGACACAGAGACATGGTGATGGTGGTGGGAGGTATCAGAACTTCGGGACCTATAACCGATCAAAATTGGAAATTGGCGAGCTGAAGTAGGTCGTGCTCTTTCTCTGTCCGGCACTTGGAAGAAACGGCGTGATGTTTTGAAAGGGCCGGTCTAATCGTGGTGGAATCTGCTGGACAGAGTCGTAGAAGGCCAGATAGGAATCGGGCTGGAAGTATGGATTAAGGAAAAAGATGGTGGCAGTGGCACAAGTTGCCTTGTTGAGGAAGCTGCCAAAAGGTATGGCTAACGGCGCGATGGTGATGATCGATGATCCGAAAGAGTGAATGCAAAGAAGTGCACAAGGCTAAGCTGGCTGTCAATGCGACACCAAGTGCAGGGAAAGCGGAAGGCAGATCTTAGTGTGATTTCCGGCTGGTCTCTGATGGGTTCTGGAAGATCTAGGATAGCTACCCGAAAAGGGAAGGCGTCATTATTTGTCTTAGAATTTGATTACATATTTTAATTTCAAGGTAAGGAGATAAGAAAACCGCGGGGCAGAGCAGAGCTGTAAAAGCTTATCGGGTGTCAACTGGTCAGGCTTGCATGGTGGGGTAGGAGCACCTTGGGTACCTACCTACCTCCAATGTAGGTGTTATACATGCATTTATCCGACTCCTCACGTTTTCCTAGACAGATGCAGCCTAGGCAAATGCAGCCTCGGCAATGGGGCTCTCCGTTATTATCTGCCCAGGTGGTATGCGGTGGTATTTTAGGTATCTAGGCAGGTTGGTAGGTAGGACTTCCTACCTCTCATCCTTCGTATGTACTTAGTAGGTAGTAGACATGGTTCAATCTTTCTTTGCAGCGCACCTGCTTATATCAAACCCCTCAAGCCTATCATCAATGATCTGAATGAACATGAAAGCAAACAGTTAAGGTCGACCCCCTTTTGCTTGTTATATTCCACGGGTCTTGTATGGAATATCATATCATATCATATCATATCATAAACTGCGCTCTGTGATTTGCTATACGTCCCATCTCCCAGACTCTACCCTACCACTGGCTCTTTACTTGAGCCTGACAGATACACTGCAAACAGTTACTAAACCATCAGCTTAGGTATCCGGTGAATCAATCAGGTCCCAATATCAGGTAGACTTTGAGGTGGTTATAAACTAAGCTTCTGGCAGCTTATAGCGTGCAACGACTTTATAGGCGTTGATATTCAGTATGGACGCAGGCACTACCGACAAAGTCGGTGACGACCCAAACAAACCAGGTGCACAAACCAAAGCGGATGAGAAGCAGGCAGCGCCAACTGTTGAAATAGAAGATGCCCCTGATCCAGACGAAGATGACCTGGACGACTTAGATGATATGCTCGAGGAGTTCTCATCGGCGAAGTTGAATTCCGACGGGGCTGCAGCCTCACCTGGACCTGGGATCCCTTCAACGACTACCCCCTCCTCTGCTCCCAACCCCAGTCTCCCGGCTACAAATGCCGGGCCAGCATTCACTGCAGAGGGTCTAGAAGACCTCTCAGAAGAAGAGTTTGAGAAACAGCTGCAAGCTGGTATGGCCGAGTTGATGAACAATTTGGAGAACTCAGTAAGCCTTGCCTCCAGCCCCTATCCAACGTCTCAAATCCCCTATTTTAACAAGTAACAGACGGACATGCAATCGCAATTTGAGGACATCTTCAAAGGACTTGGTGGGTCAGCCCCGGCTGCGAGTGGTTCAGACTCACAATCTGGAAATGCTCCAGGGTCTTCAGCACAAGCGGCGGCGGCGGCAGCGGACCTCAGCCAAGACGCCACTTTCCAAGAAACCATTCGTCGGACAATGGCGAGAATGCAGGAATCTGGCGACCAAGCAACCGCCGCAGCCGCCGCAGAGGGCTCTGAAGATGATTTCCTCGCTGAGATGATGAAGGCGATGAAGGATATCCCCGGAAACGAGGGCAGCGAAGAAGATTTTTCTAAAATGTTGATGGGCATGATGGAGCACCTCACGAATAAGGAGATCCTCTATGAACCGATGAAGGAATTAAACGACAAGTACCCGGATTGGATTACGGAAAACAAAGATACGCTGTCAAAAGAAGATCTTAAACGATACCAGGATCAACAAGTCTATGTTGCAGAGATGGTGGCTAAATTCGAAGAGCCAAGTTACTCCGACGACCATTCGGCGGATCGGCAGTACATTGTAGAAAGAATGCAGAAGGTAGGTTGCTCTGTGGGAATCGCCCATATTATCAAATTATACTTGCCCCTGGGATCGGAGCAAAGTGCTAATATGTATGTCTAGATGCAAGAAGCTGGGTCACCACCTCATGATCTGATCGGCGACATGCCGTCCGCCAAAGAGGTCCTGGACGCCCCTGACGAGTCTTGCGCACCTCAATAACGAAGAGAATCCTCATTCATCGAGTGAATGTCCTCCTATTTACAGCATGGATTGACTCGAAATCAAAGTACTGCACGTGACTTATACATGCAATATCATACCGTTCCTTACAAATACTCCTATACCCTGGTAGACCTATAACGCCCCTGTACCCGGAAATGCTTCAAACGCCCCAGATCCCTTATATACGGCTTATGCCAGCTCATGAAATGTCCATCTGACCCGATAGAACTAGCTGTGGACTGCTGCTTTGTTGTTGCTGTTGACAAAGCAAGTCCATAAATAGACTATCATAATCATCATCGTCCGACATGGATGGCGAGTCGTGCCGTAGAGGGGCCTGAGAGGAAGGCTGTGTTTCTAACATGGAGAGCATCGCATTGAGCTCTCGCTCCTCCGCTTCCGCGATAGTGTCGACCATCATCTCATCGGGATCCTGTGTGCTGCGCAAGGCTTCGGCACTAAGGTCGGGAATATCTTCAATTTCGTCCTCGTACACCAAACCGTCAATATCGGTATTTTTCCTCTCGCGCCGCCGACGGTCGAGAAGTGACCATTCGAGTTTCAGGGCCTACAATATTGGTTTAGCACATGGGTAGTTTCTGGATGCAGACAGATGCGCTCGCGTACTTCTTGATCGCCACCCCGACGCTGCCACGCCTTCTCGTCTGCTCTCTGTCGTACATTCTTCAAGAACAACCTCCGTCTGCTTTCTTGGGCGTTTTCGCGGCCTTGGCGCAAGGGATTTGGCTTTGGGTTGCGCGACGCGTACTTGAACTTGGTGGGTTGCGAACCCTGTATGGGGGAAGATTGAATATCCCGTCGGAACGGAGTGTTGGGATTTCTCGGCGAAAGCGGCGGGCTGCTATTGCAGTTGCTCTGCGACGGTCTGATGGGAGAAGATGATAGCGGCGAGGAGACGGCGGGCTTGTGCGGCGATGAGAAGTCGAGATTGAAAATGGGCGTGGGCATTGTGGCCAGCATTTCGTCTGAAGATTTATGTTATGTGTACACGATCAAGCCAAGATGATGGGGTATTTCCAATGAGCAGAAACTGTGAGACATACGCCCTCATCGAAATCACCGCCTATGTAGGTATATTGAAGGTCTCGTCTCTTGAGTGATGTGAAGCGGGATGTCACCGGAATTGGCCAATTAATGAATGGGGGAGACGCGGACGCGTAAAGAGATCAGCTGCCAATAATACGCATAAAGAGCTGAGGTTGGCCTGTGCATCAATTAAACGTCCACGGATACGGCGATACCCACTTTGTATGTATGTAGGTACCTAACCTAGTACTACCTGGTATGTACACATCCGCCACCCCCGGCACCAACCGGAACAGGTGTAAGATCCACAATTATGACGCCAAAATGCACTTCCGGTGTGTCGGGTCGGAACTTACTGGTCTGATCTGAATATGTGGCAGTTGGTCGATATGGTTCGTTCAGCAAAAAAATAAAAAAAGGCTCAACAGTTTCAACCGGTAGTTGTTAACTAGCGTACCCCCGTTAGTTATTTATATTACTATCTGATTATTACAGTAGCAACGGAATCAATGAAGCTGCTTACATGAACAATAGGTGATGATTTTCTCTCAATGCTGAAATCCTGACCAATCGCTCCTCCCCCCCTAGATCGAAACAAATTCGCAGGGATTGGCGGCGTGTGGTTTTGGACTTTGGCTTGGTTGGATGGGGGGCTCAGCCGCTGCCAGCATGAGGACATCATCGCCGAACTTTATAAGGCGCCTGGCGAGTAATGGACGATGGACCTGCTCGAATTGCCGCAACCACATCCCGACCGCCGCCTCACGCTCCAAATCCGCCGCGGCGACGCAACAGCCAACTGCGAGACATTACACCACAGGGTCTTCCCGTCACTCGAGACGCATACCGAAACCCCCGAGAACGAGGAACGGCATCCTGACCGCCGCTGCGACGGGTGCTGCTGGAGCAGGGGCGCTAGCTTTCACAGATGACATCAAATATGGCTATGAGGCAGTAGAACGGACTGGGAGAGTCGCTGGGGCGTTGGGAATATGTATCAATGAGTATGCCATGCTGAACCTTCTCTAGACAAGTACGAGCAGTTTTAGCAGGGGCTAACACATTTCTCCAGCTACCGCACCTCCTTGAACCAGCGCGACAACACAGAAGATGCGGCGGAACGGGAGACTATCTTAAAGTCATGTCACAAGCGATGCGCCGAACGCACACTGGACGTGTTGGAGAAAAATGGTGGTATTTTCATCAAGCTCGGGCAGCACCTGGTAAAGTCGACCCTCCCTTCCTACTTCTCACATAAGCAAGATCCAATTGCTTGTGCTAACATGCAGCAACTATAGAGCGCGATGACGTACCTACTTCCCTACGAGTGGACTTCTACCTTCATACCCTTGCAGGACCAGTGCCCGGTATCCTCGTACGAGTCGATCGAGCGGATGTTCCGGGAGGACACGGGCGAGGACCTGCGGGACTACTTCTCGGACTTCGCCGCGGAGCCGATCGGCGCGGCGTCGCTGGCGCAGGTGCACCTGGCCACCGTGAAGGAGACAGGCCAGAGGGTGGCGGTGAAGGTGCAGCACCCGCAGCTGGCCGTGTGGGCGCCGCTGGACCTGGCCCTGACCAAGTTCACCTTCTCGACGCTGAAGCGCTTCTTCCCCGAGTACGACCTCGAGTGGCTGTCGTCCGAGATGGAGATCTCGCTCCCGCAGGAGCTCGACTTCCAGCGCGAAGCCGCCAACGCCGCCCGCACAGAGCAGCACTTCGCGCGCCTCCCCGGCCGGCGCCGCCACCGCATGCCCCTCGTCATTCCCGACGTCCTCTGGGCCCGCCGCCGCATCCTCGTCATGGCCAACGAGTCGGGCCACCGCCTCGACGACCTCGCCTACCTCGACGCCGCCGGCATCGACCGCGACGAGGTCTCCGCCGCCCTCGCCCACATCTTCAACGAGATGATCTTCGGCCGCGACGCGCCCCTCCACTGCGACCCGCACGGCGGCAACATCGCCGTCCGCCGGCGGCAGCCGCGCGGCTCCAATAACAGCAATAGCGGGGCGGGATCAGGAACAAAGACAACGGTGGCAGAAAGGATCAGCGGGTGGCTAAGATGGAACCAGCTCCCCAACTTCGAGATCATCCTGTACGACCACGGCCTGTACCGCGACATCCCCGAGGACCTGCGGCGCTCGTACGCCAAGATGTGGCTCGCGGTGATCGACGGGGACATGGCGGCGATGCAGCGGCACGCGCAGGACGTGGCGGGCATCAGCGCGGAGGAGTTCCCGCTGTTCGCGAGCGCCATCACGGGGCGGGACTTCGTCTCGGTGCTGGACCCGGCGACCTCCGCGCCCAAGACCAAGTCGGTGCTGAGCCCGCGCACGCGCGCGGAGAAGAAGGAGATGGGCGACGCGCTGCAAGAAGGGCTGCTCTCGGACCTGGTCCAGATGCTCGGCCGCGTCCCGCGTGTCATCCTGCTCATCCTCAAGACCAACGACCTGACCCGCTCCCTCGACGAGAGCCTCCGCACCCGCCGCGGCCCCGCCCGCGGCTTCCTCATCCTCGCCCGCTACTGCGCCCGCACCGTCCTGCGCGAGCAGGTCGACGCCGCCCGCGACCGCCCCGGCGGCCTGCTCCGCCCCGCTAACGCCGCCCGCCTTCTCGCCGCCTGGCTCGCCTTCCTCCGCGTCGAGGCCAAGCTCGAGGTCTTCGAGCTGTGGCTCGAGATCAAGCGCGTCCTCGGCTTCGGCACCGGCATCGGCGCCGGTGCCGGGGGCGAGCTCGAGGTCGGCGGTGCTGGGGCTGAGGCTGCTGTGGCGTCGGCGCTGCAGCCGCGGCCGTTGAGCGTGCATGCTTAGCTTTGCCTAGCTTAGCTCACCGTATATATATATATGTGTGTGTGTGTGTGTGACATGGCAGGCGCGGGTTGGGTTCCTGTAGATCCATCCAATGACATGGGGCGGATGGACATATAGACCAGGTAGACAGACGATCCAGGTGCGTTATTACGTGCTCTGATAGATAGATTTATTAGATATTTAATGCGGCTTCCCCCCCTGCGTGCCCCCAATGTTAGAAGAGCAGGAGGTAGAAAGGTGGTGCTTGTTGTCGTGGATAGAGGCGTTCAAGTGCAGTGCAGGTCAGGCCAGGGGAATGAATTATGCTACTGTTCATGTGGGTCATGATACTTAGGCGTTAGGCTCGCCTTCGTTCTTGCTTTGTTAGTCTTAGTAGGTAGGTATTTACCTTGACAGGCAAAAGAGGGTGAGAAGATCCAGATGTCTAGGCCCAAAATGACGATGATAATGGTGATGGCGATGATGATGATAGTGGTTTTGGATCTAGCTAGAGTACTATATTTGCACAAGATAGATTACTTACCTATACGAACATGCACTAGGAAGATCTCTGAGTATCTAGTGAGGCAACAGAAAATAGTCACATTCTAAGCAGTCCTAGCCTTTCCCATTATCGTTCTCCTTGCTGCATAGCCCATGTATTCCCTTACCACCGGCAGTCATTGATGATGTCACACAGAAGTGAGATCGGGCCGGTAGGTAGTCAGCCCGGCTTCGGACGTGAAGGTATCGAACGGGTGCGTTCTCGGTAGCATGTGTTAAGTACTTGCTCAGAACAGTTCCATAGGAAAGCCACGTCACGTCATCATTGGATACGTTGACAAAGCATAGGTGACTTCAATGTTCTCATTCCTGCTGCTCCTAGAGCTCTGCGGCTCATCCGTCACAGCCTACCTACGTATATAACGTATAGTTAGGTGTAATTACCGACTGGCGGTCTATGTACATGATTAGTTCGAGCACCGGCGGCAGTAGGTAATAAATCCTCTGCCTCCAAAGCTGCGTTATTTGGCAGTTGGCTAAGCTGTTAACTCCGGGCTCTCGACTCCACTCCATCCCACATCCGGGCGGCAGAGCCCACAAAATCCCCCGGGCACGCACACCGCATCCCATTCCATCCCAAGTGCGAAAGTAATTGATGCAGGTCCGACGCAGGTCTATATAGTCCATACTACTTTGCTTAGTGGATGATGTAACCCGACCTCTAAAGGAGATCGCGTCGCGTTGGTGCTCGTCTGCTTGTTCGGCACACCGAAAGACGATCCCTGTGCATCTCCCCCGGATGCGAAGAGGAACACGTTCATTTCACCAGACCAAATGCGATCAATTGACGCTGCCTCGCAGTAGTCGTGGTGATAGTCCTTGGTACTATTGCCTGCTGTTCCCCCGACATGGATAATAGGGGCGGCGGTCGCCAATCCTAGGCAGCTCTATAGTCTACCTATTACCTACGTAGGCAGTAGCGACAGCAGAAGAATAAACCGGGTCCGTGTTTGTGGGATGGCGTGATGGGAGCGGGTCCCGGGGTCCTGCGAGCCGGATTGATGGCGCGAGTGCCAACTCGTGCGATAGATCGTATGTTTCGGTCAAGTGCGTATATGTTACGTACGTAACGTAACGTATGCAAGCGGGTAGGTAGGTTAGGCGTAGATCAGGTTCGGTCAGACAGGTCATGGAAGGTAACCTTTTTTCGTTCGTATTGGCAAAGTGCAAAAAGAAAAAGTGGTATCATGTTCATTCCCAAAACGACCAAAGAAGCTTTCCCAAAGGATATAATAAGCGCCGGAACAATGTTCTCCCTCCAAGCAGAGCTGAGAAGAAAAAAGGGGGGGTCATCCAGTCCTAAATGGGTAGGTATGTTCCCCAAGATGGTGTGGTGTGGTGGTGTGGTGGTGTGGTGGTGCGGTGGTGTCGCGGTGGTGTCACACACACGGGATGTCACGTCAAGTTTAGGCAGTCGGTCTGGTGGTCTTCAACCCGATCACTGCCCGGCTAGACAAGACAGGCACACTAGCGGCCACCCCACTTCCAACTACTCGACGGCGACTGCGACAGAGGTTGGTGAGGGCCGCCGTGGTGGCTTGCATCGCTGCGGTCGCTGTCCATGGAGCGCTTCTCGGGCGACGGCGAGCGGCTGCTGCGCGATGTGCTTGTCGAGGTCGTCTGGAAGTTGTTGTTGGTGTTGTTTATGGTGGTGGACTCTGGGGAGACGCGGCGCGTTTGCCAGGACTTGTAGATCTCCTTGCACAGATGTGCAGACATGGTATAAGTGGGAGACATGTTGGCAGCAAGTAGCTGTTGCGGCTGTTGTCTGAAAGTGGTATATAAGAACTTGTGAGAAGCCGAGGGTAGCAGGCGCAGAAGAAGATAATATGCAATGCGTGGAAATGCGTGGACTAGAACTTTTGTACACTTGTATACTTGTCTCTTGTCTTCTTCGAATGCGTTTTGAATAGTTTGACAGGCCGGTACTTTGCAGTCAGTCGTGTAAGTGTGCAAGTTGGTTTGGTGCGGGATACCGTCGTCTTTAAGTAGGTATGTGATATGTTTAGAAAGGTGGATAAAAGGGTGGATAGGATGGGTATAAGATTGGCCAAGGCAAAGTTGGAGGTACAAGTTATCTGTTCAGGGTCAAGAAATAGACGGAAGGGACAGATGGGCAGGCGGGCAATTAGTCTTATATTAGTCTTATATGTGTTAATCACTTCCAAAGTCCTCAGGTAGTATGTAGTTAGACTTCGGTAGACAGCGGGAGGTATCAACCTTGGAAGGCATCTGCCCGCTTATTAGACCATTGGGGGAGGACTTTCTCATGTATTCCTCCTGTATTCCCACATGGCGTATTTCTGGAAGCAGCTTACAGGTTGTATGTATGCACAAATGGGATGTTCTGGCTACGTTTGGGGGGGGAGGAGCTCCATTTGAGCTCGATCCAGGCACCCTGCAGCCTGCAGCCTGCAGGTCAGTGGTGGAAGACCTTCCACTGCACTGCCAACCACTGCAGACACCAGACTGGCTGATAGTTAACCCTCTGGCCTCTCAGGGGCTAGATCGACCCGCGCCCACTAAATTCTAGCCACTTGACTGGCGGGCTGGGCTCGTTGGGCCAATGAGAGGCGTCGCAATTCGGATTACCACCTTCTGAGCGTGGCTGATAACCCGCTTGCAGATTGCAATCCATCCCGGTCGTATGACAATCGACTCATCGGCGGCCTGCGTGCCTGCCCTGAGTGCCCTCCCAACGGTAGGGATGCACACCCATACGTGGACGCCGGCGCATGCGAAGCTCAGGTGTGGACGGGGTTCTTCAACATGATGTCTTAAACTTCCGTATCACGCGATTTCTTGTACGAGTAGCCGGTCGGTTTCGTGGTTATACATTAACTATTGTTTCTGTCGGTGTGACGGATGCTCTTTGAGATCAGGCAAGTAATGACTATGGAATTGTTATGCTTCCTAACAACGGTCCTGACTATACTACTTATCCCCCCTTACACTCTCATGACCTACGTAGATACAGGACGATTAACCATTTGCACTAAAATTGGAACATTGGAACCATCTGCTTTCTACGTAACCAGAAGTTCCATTTCGAACGTGTACGGGTGTTTGTACATAGGTGGAGGTTCCAACTGGACCAACTGGATGTCCTGCGGACGAACCAGTTCCTTCTCCAAAGTACTTCCTCCCAACGTATTGAACCATGAACCATGAACCATGAGCCATAAGCCAATCATGGTCGCCAAATAACCCGAATGGGACGTTCCGCTGCCATGACAAGCGGCCATGCTCTGTCCAATCACGTACAATGTATATTCGATGTGTTACTAAGCTTATAAGCTTACATACCTATACTATAGGTACCTTAAGGCTGCTAGGTAAGGGGTAAAGCTTGTGTCAAATCCTCCAATCCTCTTTCAGCCCTACTAGCAACTACAAAAAGAATCGCGAAAGAAAATACCCGAAATGTCCGTTTTGAGCCTCTTATCTCTGCCGTCTCTACCTCTGCATTGGATCGCTTTGTGTTTCACCCCTTTGGGATTATAACATGCATGACCCGGACGGAATTGGCGATGCCACCACATCTCTCCAGCTATCCAGTTCGGAGCCTACTACCGATTGGTTGTCACTCACGATATATATGTCTGCCTATTGTCTGCCTAGGGTAAGCAGCAGTCCATTATATCATTATGTAGACAAGATATGGCAGCATCGGGGACAGTTAAAGTTTTAGATTACTTACGTATACCGTAAACTACTAAGGGGTAATTAGTACCTACTTACTCAGCTACTATATGCATTGCCTAGGTAGTGGGGGCTTCTACGTCTATATAAGGAGCCGCCCCACCCCTATACCTTCCATAGGCTCGAAAGTCATTCTAGCTCCTTCCCACCCCCTACCTAACAGTTGTCCTATCGACCTGGGTGACGAAGCTCATGACAGAGACTCACTAGGAAAAGGTGGGGATTGGGGCGCAGACATATCCCTCCTGTAGAGAGACTGGAGAGGGTTAACAAAACGGCCTGAAGTCAAGTAAGCTTCCTGAAAGTCTCGGGTTTCTTGTATATATAAGGGAGACGGTATTAAAGTTTTCGTCTAGTTGGTCTTTCACCTTTGGTAATCACCGAGCTTTTTAAGCCATCACTCTTTGCATCCTAAACTGAAAAAAATCGGTGTTTGAACGAAATTGCATGTGTTTCGTGCACGGGGGTGTTAAGATAGCTGCTAGGTGTAAGGGGAAGGCAAGAAACTGAATAATCATCGAGTTTATAGGGGCTATATGGATGGGCAAAGGAGGGGGTTCGGCTCCCTATATATCTGTAGGACCATCCACTAGTATATAATAAGGTCTAGACTATAGTGAGCCATTATAGCCCTCCTACTGCATTACCCCTTTAATACAAAACCGATAAATCATATCCAGCTATAAGGAGTCTCGTTTCTTGACCCTGCCATCTATTGACCTCTCTTGTGACGACCACCTCATTACCTAAGTGCCTTACAGGCCGGCAATATACAACGTGCCTAGTTTATCTCCATTTGTATACGATATTGTAGTTTAATGCTTCATGCGCTACTTATTGATCAGCGCCACCTGGTACCTCGTCACAAGGGGGTAGCTGAAGCAGGGACTAACCAATAATTATATATGATAATTCATACATGGGTGTAAGACAAGATGGGCGAGCCATCATGAATTGATGTTTTGTTGATGATATATCCCAACCAACTTTTCCGAGTGTAAGATCATCCTCTCTTCAAAATACCGTCGCAACTCCGATATAACCCATTGCCCAATTCTTATATCCTACCAAGCCCTTTGTGAATGCAACTCCATGTAGATGTCATGTTTCGTAAATTGTCAACGCTTAGCTCGTTGACTGACGACGGTAAGGCCCTGCTGTGTTGATGTTATGCAGATGACGAGCAGTCTGGCTGATCTCGCGAGGTAAGCGAGACGAAGATAGCCGTGCTATCGGAGTCCTACTAGCCAGCAAGGTATTCCATTGATCGACATCGTCGAGTGTTTGAACCCTACTTGGGAGCACAGGTGATAAAGGCAGCTGTCCTCGACCCGATGAGGGTATTGTGAAGCATCGGAAGTAGTGTGTTCATGATTAGAAGCATTGATGACGTCTTGGGCACCCATATCTAAGCGAGAGACACAGCGACACTGGCGATCATCTGATGCAGGTGCAGTAATGAGGAGACGTTGAAAAATTCGATCCGTGTGTTCGACTTCAGCAGCTACTTTATTATATAAAGAGGTTTGATTAGCTGCGTTTCCCCCTCAAGACCTCAAGTAAACCACGCTTCGGTGAAGAACTCATGCTCACGTGATTGAAGCCGAGAACGCCTGCTTTCAAGCCATGTGAAGAGGGATATGACAAGCTGGGATGCTGTGAAGACGAGCCCTAAGAGGGCGATGATTATCTCGAGAGACGCGGGCATAGCTGTAAGAACGGGAGTCTTCGGGAGTTATATAGCATAGACTGTCTTGAAGTAAAGACTGAAGAGAAGAGACCATGATGCCTTATATAGAAATGCTCATCAGAAGTGATTGGCGAATGGCAGCCGTTGATCGGAAGTGATTGATGAATGGCAGCCGTTGTATGCTGCAGGTGCCTACCAATAACAAGGCCTACACCATAACCTACTTCCTGTTTTGGTCTGCCAAGGATCGTGGCTTATGTTATTACCTACATAACATGTATGCTTCAATTATATACAGTCTGTACTTCTGCCTGGGTATACACCACTTAAAGCCATAGCACACTCTGAATACACATGAACCTACTAAAAGTTCGATTTCATACCGTCGAAGTGCTTAACGGTCTACTACATTTGTATACGCTATATATGTACTAAATAGGGGCCAATATCTTTATGGTACACACGTAATAATTGACAAAAATAATTCTTTAACACTTATATCTTATAATGGCACCCGTATTATCAAAGTGTCGTATGTAGTAGAAAAAGATTAGCAGGGGAGTATATTTGGCATGTACATTTGCCAGGGCTGGGAAACACCCTATCAGTTGACGCATAAGTTGGTTTGAATGCATACGGTTTCCATGGACGCTTTACATGCCCAATCTAGGATCATCAGTATACTACGCAGTACAGCAAGGCACACACGACAAGCTGACTGCAGGTGGACAGTGCATGGCACCTACATATGCAAAGCAGAAATCTAACCAATCAGATCAGGAAGAACGCCTAGGTAACGGTATGTTGCTAATAGGTATAAGCTGACAGTGTACCGGGGAACCATCATGGCATCATCACAGAGCGGTCGCAAACAGCGGCGTGGGGCTATGGCGAAAGCTTGGTATGCTTTCTGCACTGCCAGGCTTGGTTTATATTATCCCCTCTCCCTGCCAACCTTTGATCCAGGTAAGAGCCTCGCAGCCAATCATCCAGTTGCATAGTCATCTACACTATCAAACAATCGATATCGAGGCTGCGCAGCCGCACCAGCCAGTTATCGGTCCGGAATGGCGGCTCCGCACCGCCCGTCGCCTCTCCGAGCATGACGTAACTGCCGCCGGCCCCATCTGCTTCATCCGCCGCCGCCGCCTCCGCGTCCCTCAGCTTCCAGATCTCCGTCAGGGTGTCCATGGCGGCCTTCAGCATGCCCCACGGGCAGGTGACCATCATGGCCCGCAGCCTCTCCATGACCCAGGCCCGGCGGTCCGGCAGCGTGGTCTCGACGCCCGTCATCCACACCGGGCACGTCGTGTACTTGAACAGGGGGCTGGCCGGCGGCACGGACGAGAGCATCTCCAGGATCGTGGCCGCGTAGTGCTCGGTATCCAGGGGGGCGAGCAGTGAGGAAGCGGAACTAGGAGAGGAAGAAGCGCGTATGTGGTCCGGGAGGCTGGGCGCGACGAGGAGCATGTACAGGCACGCGGTCGCCCGGTAGGTGGAGGCGATGTGGGTGCGGAGGCGGACCTCCTGCTCGTCCACGTAGCCGAGGGTCCGGAAGTTGCTGGTGTAGACCTTGTCGGCCCAGGCCTGCGCGTCGAACGCGTGCATCTCGGCGAGGAGCGCCGCGCACGAGTCGAGCTGGTCGACCGTAGGGGGGCACCCGAGCCCGTTGGTGGAGAAGATGTCCCGCGCAAGTAGCGACGTCCGCAGGATCAGGAGCAGCAGCTGCGCGGGGCATGAGTGGTAGCTGTTGGCCTCGGTGCGCTTCAGAATCGGGAGTATGCCGCAGGGGTCTATGTCGATGTAGGGGATGTCGAAGCCGACCTTCTGGGCGGAGAACGTTAAGGTGTCGAGCGTGCCGCTCCAGACGTAATACGCTATGAAGTCGGACGCGATGCAATCTATCACACGCGATTGCTGAGAGGAAAGCATCATAGCAAGACCCTGTGGCTGAACACGACGCATTCGACTGGCTGGGATGTCCAGCGAAAGTGCTTCATCAGCCCTGCGACCATTCACCGGAAATGGTATTAGGCCATCTGATAGGGGCTCGACGGATAAGCAATGGGAAGCTTCAATGAGTTTCCCGGCAGCTTTCATGTGAGCACGCCAATCATCCCTGCCCGTGTCAATAAGTGCAAAGTTAATGAAGAATAATATGGTGGCAAATAAGGCATCCCTCTGCCCGGGAGCACCCTGGTCACTACCCACCAGACTTTGGCGCTCTAGAAACTGCTGAAGGTCCTTGACGGCTTCGTGGCGCGCCTTAAAGGCATCGACCAGAGAGTTTGTGGCCATGCGGGAGAGCCCGCTACCGGTCGAAGAGCTATATCGAACTAGACTCGAGAGATGTATGGCCGAGGTGGCAATGATGATATGCCTCAAGAATGGGTGCTCTCCAGATAGGGGTATGAGATCCCTAAAGGGGTTGGCACCATGTTGAAGTGAGTCGTGGACAACCAGGTCTTGACAGAACCGGGACAAAACTACACGAGGCACACTTTTAGTACCCAAGTGCCTTTCGAAAATTCGCGCTGGTGGGTGAGAAGATCTACTCACAATAACTTAAATAATATCTAGACGAGTAATCGAGGTCCTGAACCGATGGATCTATCAATACGGCCCCGAGGCCACATAATCTATGGTCTGCCTCTTGTGCCCAGCTCCTCTGGCCATCTCTAATTACGGGTGGGTTTTCATGGTCTTTATATATATTTGAATTTGGTACGTCGAAAGTCTTCTTCCCCATCATGCGGCCCCGGGATGCCACGGAGTCCGTCCAGCGGTACAACTGGCCGTATCCGAGGCATTGTTGGCCCGTGGTGGTACATTTGTTGCATGCAGGGGTAGAACGATCACACCGTAATCGACGTCTCCTGCAGTTGTGGCATTTCGGCAAGCTCATATTTGGGAACAAGTATACCTTCTGCTAGTCCCCGTGCAGCCTTGAATATATTCCAATCGCACTCTTGGCACTTATGCGGGAGGGGTGCCAGTTCGCTGAAGCGCCGTCGAGCGGCGGCAGCGGAAGCGCGAGTGGACAGCCCTGACGGCTAGATACTCCGGCACCTGGACACCCTGGTGCAGTAACCTGCTTTCCTAGACCGGTCTTGGGGGAGTTTTCAAGACTGCTAGTGAAGAATCTTTACTAAAGATGGGATTTCTTTTTCATCAGTCAGCCTGTAGATCTCACATCTCGCATCCCACATCCCACATCCGATACAGGACGTTGGGAACAATAAGCGGGCTCCTGGGACTTGTGGTGAGCAAGGGCAGCAAAGGCCAACATGGAACCGGTAAGGTCGAGTTCGGTAGTTGTAGAATTGGAAGAGTCATGGAATCCATCGACCTGTTATGTAAATTGATGTAATTGATGTCAAGCTTGTTAAGTAACAGGAAACTACCTACAGCCGCTACAACCAGTACCTTAGGTACCAGGTAGTTAGGTGAACCTAGCAATCGAGATCGCCCGATTAGGAAGCCAAGACTCAACTGCTGCATCCCACGCTCGATCCTGATTGGATACCCGCGCTAGCTGTTAGCTGTCGGACCTGCCGCCCAATAGGTGGCCGTGGCAGTGGAAACCCGGGATATTTCACCTCATCGTCCATTCCAGCTTATCGACCCCGGGCTCTTGTTATGACTGAACGGAATAAACTATAAGGAGATAGGCTAGCCGCTAACCGACGTCAACGCCTCTTTCGCCGCCGCTCTTTAGTCATGTTTATTCCCATACCCCACACGATTCATTGCTAATCAGGACTTTGCAAAATGTGCAAGAAGGATATTCGAATTACACAGAACAGTCAGGAATAGGCACTTGTTGACTGGCAGTGACTGGCAGACTGGTAGACTCTAGGCAGGTACTTACTTATTATTATTATGCCATATGAGCAGGTGACCAAGCACGTGCTCTGGGTAGTGTGTTTGGGTATAACAATAAGTGAATAGGAGAGTCCGCCTGGTCCTGCTAGTCCGCTTCACAACTTGCACGGGACCCGTTCTTCCCTATGTACGCTTGACTATCGTCGAAGACCGGACGAAACCCGCCATTCACTCTGGCGCTATGTCCCAACTTGGCTGCTAAGAAGCACACCGTACATATTGCCCTTACACATGCCCCTTACACATTGCGTGTGCATATAATATAAGTACGTATGGTATGAGCTAACTACTCGGCCGACTATGTGACTCCCGTCTTACTGCAACGGCCCGCCTCTTCCATGCGTCGATCACATCATACCGACCTCTTACCCTCTCATCATATAAAAACCCTGAGAATGCCTGTTTCACCATCAGCTACCATAAATTGTACGTAGGCAGAGAAAGTAAAAAACCTTATTCTTAAATCTTCAATGGAGTAGAATCTCTAGAGCCATCACATCACATACCTGACTGCCTGCCTATGAATGCTATGGGAACGACGTCGCCCCCCAGCGGCACCGGCGACATGGTCCCGGCCGCGGAGGCCTCGCCCCGCGAGGTCAGCCACCTGGAGATGCCGGAGCGCAAGGACCTGGAGCTTCTGGGCCGGCGGCGGCCGCCCGTGCTCCCGACACGGCTCGCCGAGTACGGCTTCGTCATCACCGTGGTGCTGAGCATGACCATGGCCGAGTACACGATCAGCGGGTTCAACATCGTGCTGCCGCTGGTGACCGAGGCGCTCCGCATCCCCGAGTCCGGCCGGACCTGGCCCGCGTCGGTCGCGAACCTGACGACCGGCTGCCTCCTGCTGCCCTGCGCCCGCCTCTGCGACCGCCACGGCGGCAAGGCCGTCTTCCTCGCCGGCCACGTCTGGCTGCTGGTCTGGTCCGTCGTGTGCGGCTTCAGCCGCGACGCCGCTGTGCTGACCGTCTGCCGCGCCATGCAGGGGCTGGGCTCGGCCGCCTTCCTGCCCGCCGGCATCGCCCTGCTCGGCCGCATCTACCGGCCCGGGCCCCGCAAGAACCTCGTCTTCGGCATCTACGGCGCCTGCGCCTGCGCCGGCTTCTACGTCGGTATCTTCGTCGGCGCCGCTAGCGGCGAGCTGCTCGACTGGCGCTGGTACTTCTGGATCGGCGCCTGCATCGTCGCCGCCGTCGTCGTCCTCGGCTACCTCACCATCCCCGCCCGCCTCGGCGATGCCGACCCTGCCGTCCGCATGGACTGGTGGGGCCTCGCTACCATCGTGCCCGGCCTCGTGCTCGTCACCTTCGCCCTCACCGACGGCGGCCACGCCCCCGGCGGCTGGAAGAACCCCTTGATCTTCGTCACCTTCATCGCTGGCTGCCTGTTCCTGTGCGCGGCAGTCTACGTCCAGGGATGGGTGTCGGCGTCGCCACTGTTGCCCGCCGAAGTCTTCAAGCCCAAGTATATGAAGCGCCTCATGGGGGCATTGTGGTGCTCCTACGGTGTCTTCGGCCTGCTCCTTTTCTACGCTAGCTTCTAGTAAGTCAATCCAAATCAACCAACTCCGTATAGAGCTTTGCTTGCTTGCGTTCTTGCTTTATTGCCGTCTACTTCTCCACAGGCTCTGACCGAAAGGTTGTAGCATCGAGTCGGCACTGAACATCACCCCCCTGCTCACGGCAGCCTGGTTCACTCCGCTCGCCGTCGGCGGCATGATCCTCGCGCTGGCAGGCGGCTTCGCCCTGCACGTGCTACCGGGACGCGTCTTGCTCATCATCTCCGGGATCGGCTACGTGCTGAGCGTGCTCCTATTCGCGCTAATCCCTGCACGGTCGGAATCGGGATCGGGCGAGCTCGAGCCCTCGCTCACGTTCCTATACTGGTCGTACGTGTTCCCAGCCATGTGCTGCGGGACCATCGGCGTCGACATCGCTTTTAACGTGACCAACATCTTCATCACGACGGCGACGCCCGCACGCCTCCAGGCCACCGCCGGCGCTCTCGTCAACAGCCTCCTGTACCTCGGCATGGCGTTTTGGCTCGGCATTGGCGACCTGGCCGTCGCTACCGCCGCGAACCGGCGCGGCAGCGAGGGCTCGGTCGAAGGCTTGGACGCGCGCTCCCGCTACCGTATCGGCTTTTGGACCGGCGTCGGCCTCGCCGCCGTCGCGCTGTGCCTCACCTGCACCGTCAATCTAGGCAAGGCAGCAGCGGAGATGACGGCCGACGAGAAGGCGGAGCTGGAGCAGGATCTGACAAGGGGGGAGGCGGCGGCGGCGGCGGCAGCGACGGGTCAGTACCCGCTTGGTGATATCAATGTGCCGGCAGGACCGGCACCACCGAGCACGGGTCAGACGATGCTGGGTAACCGCGGCTCGTTGCCGAGGTCGGAGTCGTCTGAAAAGCCTGATGGCAAAAACACAAACCCGGGGGTAGTCGACGCATCGAAACTTCCTAGCTAGGTGCTGGTCGTTTCCAAGCAGTCGATGGGGACCCTTCTTTATTTTAGCGTGTTATATGATGCTATATGATGGACGAGAAACACACACACACACACACACATACATACACACACATACAGACATATATATGAATATATCTTTTGAGTATGCCACCATTTTGCATGGTTTTTCCCGCGGCTTCCAGCGCTCTCCGAGGTCTTCTCGACCTGCGGATAGTTACTCGGTTCACCAGTGATGAGTTTTCCAGAGCACCGCCTGCATGAGCAGGTCCAGGCCATATCAGCCAATACGCGAGGCACACTTGCAATGGTTCTCCTATGGTTCCTAGCTTGTTCTTACCAGGACAAGACGTAGGCGATAGAAGGCGTCATGAACCACGGACAGGGTGGAGGGAACATGCCTCCGTCGCAAGTCACGTAGAAGTGCCGAGCCTAGGTGTTTCAAGGGTCATAATGGTCTGGAATCTTTGGTATCTTGGGGAGGAAGGACCTTTTTTTTTTTTTTTTTTCCTGAGTGGTAGATGCAGATAGTGAATGCTGTATGTAGTTGCTCTATGAGCAGCCCGTGCCAGGAACGGTCTCACCTGCCAGGCTGCCACTGCCAGAGAATGACACAGCTTCCTTGTGCGGTTGTGCCTGACCATGGAACGATTGCATACCATCATACGTCATCGTGCAATGAACGACTGGAACCTTGGAACCGTTTGCTTGCTAAAGAAAGTTCCGGTTGGCCGCAAGTGATTCATTCCATTGTATGAAGTTATCTTTGAATGACTCTAACGGTTAGGAACCAATAGCCGAGATGCAAAACATTGTTGCAAATGTGAGAGAACTAGGGGCTGGTCTACCGCTACCTAACCCGATATATGCCAGCGTCAACTACAAAGAAACACAAATAATCTGGTAAAAGTTAGAAGACAAGACTTGGTGTCACCATTGCCAGAGCCGATTCCCCGGAGCGAAACTGGTCACGTGGTTACACAAGAGTTTCGTTCCGCCTTCTTCACCCCTTCGCCTCTCTTCGATGCAGTCCGCAACCCCCCCCCTCTTATACTGCGCCTCGGTGCTGGTCCAGATATCTTCAGCAGTGGCTATTTGCGTGGTCAGCATACGGTAAGCCCGGGGATCACGTTGTTCTAGAGAAGTGATGCTGTAGACCCAACCAGATTCCGGTTGTTTGCATACTGAGTAGGTCAGTACCTACCCACTGTATCTAGAGCATTTTATTTATCACTAAGCTGACGTGTAGGCTTTACGAGTGGGAAATTATACTACAGGTAGGCAAGTAGGCAAGTAGGCAAGTAGGCAAGTAGGCAAGTAGGCAAGTAGGCAAGTAGGCAAGTAGGCAACTAGGTAACTAGGTAACTAGGTAGTTAGCTTATTTATATATGTACGGCATTCCTATTCAAACAGGTCGTGGTCATCGTGTCGTCACCATGATCATGGACATAACTAGCCTCTTGGACACGGTGATGATGTGCCCCTCCGTAGAGTCGCATTCCTCCTACGGTACGTTGACTCGCCGCTGCTGCGTACTGGCATAGGTACATACTGTACAGCTTGGAAGGATTCCGAGGCATGGTGGTCAGATGCTCAGCCTTGTCTGTCCAACTGCAGTGCCTCAACGTAGCAACCCGAGGCGATGTATCTCCCCCTTCTGCTCGGTGTCACCCAGGCACACCATGGAAGGCAACATGGCGTATGGCTGTCAAAGCAGGCTCCGTGTACCTCGACCCCGTCGATTCCCAATATGATATGCTCAAGGCTTCCGCGGTGCCCGAGACTTTTTCTCGCAGTGTTGGGGGCTCGCTGCATAAGGGGAGATTGTCTTAATACTAGCTATTGTTCAATAGTCAATCGATAAAACTGTGCCTCGAAACTCTAACTATAGAATCTTCGATGGTGGTGGGTGGGAAGGTCACTGCGCACACATCGCAACGGCCATGCACGCCTGCCTAGCTGCATTACCACCATAACCTCCCGGCCCCCAGCTTGAACGGGTCGCTGCCTACTACCAAAGTGGTTCGGGCTGCTAGGGAGAATCCGATGTATCAGTTTAGGACGGGGGTCTCTCAGAACTTGAGGTTGTGCAACGAAGAAGAGCCTTGCCGCACGTGGTCATCTCATCCAGCAATAGCGGGCAGGTTGGTGTGCTGCCCCCTCTATCTACAGTTCTGACTTTATGGCATGCTAGGTAGGTTGATGTATAATGTCAGACTGGTTAGACGCGTATGTCAGCACGGAGATTTTCAAGGAAAGGTAGAGTTCGTTGATAACCTGGGGCGTTCAGTTCAAGAGTATGACAACTGTGTAGATGGATGGATGACTCGGCATCTGGCCAGGTCTAACCGTCGTCTACAGTAGATAGGGGCTGGTGTAGGGAACGGCTGCTTATACCGGCTGTTCTAGCGAATGACCAAGACCCGGCACTATGTATAACATAAAAGAACTCATCATCTGCATAGCCCCATCCCCATGAGATGAGAGACACCACCGTATTGGCATGTACCTACTTTGCTAGCTGCCTTGGTCGTAAAGCTAGATACCTCGGAGAAGAACCCGAGCAATAGAGCCAAGCGTATACTGCCACATATGGATCGATATACTGTACACTGTTCTCCGGCCATCCGTTGGGTTGGATGTGATGAGTCGTTCCCATTCCGTTGCCCAGATCGCCAAGCAGGCAATGGAATCGAGTCTCGCCTGTCAATATCATCTGCAGCAAAAAGGCGGTGGGAACAGCCTCGCAGCGTTCATCGCTCACTAAAGAAGTTAATTTTGTTTGGCTTGGTCGTTTGGTTTGGCCTGGGAAGATCCCCTCCCCCATACCCCAGTTCCTACCCTACCCTACCTCTACCTTTATGACTAGGTGGGGTCGCTCTACGGCTGCCATATGTAGCCAGGCTCGGCGTGCGCGCCCGCACGATGCTGTGCGACCTCTCCCCAGGGGAGGGCCGGGGGCCAGCCAGTCGGCCCCATAGGCACCCGGCCGAGTGGAGTTTGATGTAAACTTCCGGCCGGTAGGTAAGTTAGCTTAGATGGGTCGTTGATGGGCGAACGCTTCCTTCCTCCCATAAGTCCGTTGCTCTGATAGAGCTGGCCGCGTTTGCGGGAGATGCAGGAACGAGACACGCAAGACATCTTGCTGGATGGACGGTTCGTTGGCTGACCTACAATTTGGTTTGCGGGTAGGCGGGAGCAAGAAACGAGCGAGGAAGGCTGACAGCCCGAGTGTATTATATGGCGTTTGTCGGGGAGAATGCAGTTGGCTGCAGGAATTTGATGAGAAGCCTCTGTGAGCTAGGCAAACGGCGTTCGGGGCAGGCCATGATACTGTGCTGTCAGGCATGCAGGTATACTCCGTTACACACTCATTATCTTGTCGACCCGCGCCGGCCCCCTGTCACATCGTTTCATCGACCCTCCATCTGCTACCTAAAGATAGATGCTCTTCAGCTACGCAACGAGAGTACTACGTGGGACGTAACTTAATATATGTGCATAGTAAGCACTTGAAACCGTGTGACGCACCACACCGCGTTCCCTCACGGGCCGGGACAATACGTACGCAATGGTGCATACAGCGTGAGGCCTTGTGGTTGTCGATGTACTGCGGGATCGAATGAGAACAGGGTGTCAGCCTTTGGAGTTATTATAATTCATAGATTGCCAATAGACTGCTACCTACCGGTAATCCATGTCCAGCTATGCGGTTCCCTCAGTAATTCAAGCAAACGTGTGGTCGTAGTAAGTCCTGTTCTCGTGCC
Source organism: Diatrype stigma (assembly GCA_022225965.2). Taxonomy (NCBI): domain Eukaryota; kingdom Fungi; phylum Ascomycota; class Sordariomycetes; order Xylariales; family Diatrypaceae; genus Diatrype; species Diatrype stigma. The sequence continues at coordinate 222,049 of JAKJXP020000009.1, forward strand.
AGTACGAGAGCCCTGATCAAGCACCAACATGAACACAAAGTGGGAGCGCTTTTCACCACACACAACCCTGCTCGCCGTTCATAGGTTCTAGATATATATGGCTGAGTTTTGCTGAGTTAATTTATATATAGCAGACCTTTTGTCTTATAAGTGAGGTGACAGACTATACTCTTGTAATCCTGGGAGCTTATACCGATATCGGTTAGACACCCCTCGAGCCCCTTTTACTTTCGTTCTAGGCGATATGTTTATAGCAATCCCAAGTACATGCGTCCCATGGCCTCGGATTTCTACATCTATGATGGGTTGGGTGCATTACGACCGGTCAATTGGGGTTCCCTTGTCCCTTATGTGTCTTCAACAACGATTTTAAGTTGTTAACTACTAGTAGGAGCTAAATGAGGAAGGGGCCTAGAAGCTTAGGCGAGTAGGGCGAATTATTAGCTCTCCAAGATCTAGTTATCGTGCGCGTACCTGGCGAAGGACTAGGTACGAAGTAAGGGTCACCTTGCACCCAAAGCTAGGCGGCGGCCCTCTAACCTAGTGCTAAAATGCCATGTGTGCCGCTATCGCGCACGGTAATTGTCACCCTGGACCGGGCACATGCGCGCTGGAGCTGGCAGTCCTTGGATTTGGAAGCAGGCAGGTATGTCGACAACCCGACTACGTATTTATGTATACACAGCCATAAACAGCTCGACGATTCAGGTTGATCGTGTGTGGGAGCAGCTATTTTCGTCCAGCAGGATCTGCGTGATACTGTGACTATTCACTAACTGTTCACCGATGTCCGATGGATCAAAAGTACAGCAAGTAATTCGTGCGTACATACATCAGTAAGTGCTTAGGTACTAGTTAGATGCCTAGGTAGGTACATGTATGTCCCATAGATCGCTCGTGCGACGGAATTTTAGGTATGAGTTGGTGGAACACTAAGAGCACTAGGCTAATTTTCCGCACTGATACTAGGTACGTATGTAATCAAACTTACGTGAACTCCATCCGAGATGTAACTCCAACTTCTTTCTTGGAGGTTGAATGCGGAACTCCAATACAACATCGAACATCTCTTCACCACGCTTCTGAGTAGGCAGCCCCCTAGTAGTTTGGAGGGCTTAGTCAGACCCCGAGGGAACGGAATGCTATATAGGGAATTGTATTGGCAATACAACACAATTTCACACAATCCCGAGCCTGCTGCTATCGATAGTCTGTCGCTGTCTGTCCGTGCCTGACTGCCCGGGTGAACTCGATCGTGCTTTAACCTTGATCGCCCGCATAAGACCCCAAACTGCCCCACAAACGGCAACTGAATTCTGGAAGACCCATGCCAGCCCCTATGTACGATGTTTTAACCCAGACATCTCCATCTGAAACAAGTTAGACCCCCCGGTCCCTGAGGTTCTGCCTCGCTTAAGAGCTTTACATACAACATTTAACTACTGTACGCATTTCGTAGGTACAATAGTTACAGAGGCCGAATGTTTAGAGGCTTCACTTGTAGTGACTGATGACTACCTACATAGGTAGTAATATGTAGATCGAGTCTTGAAAGCTGGGTTTAGATATACCATAATTACATGTAGTAGTTACTCACAGGTTGACTTCCTGATACTTAACTTCAAGGTTGCTGAAATCCTTGCCTACCCACGCTTTGTCACATGCATTATCATACCGTACATACCTACTAGTCATTTACCTCCTCTGCAAATCAGGGGTTAGGACCAAACTGATAACTCCCAGGGAATTATATACTCCAGTGACTCCTTAGGCAGGTTACCATTATTACTGTACCTAGGTAGCTTGTTCCCGAACATTCAAGTAGACATAACTACATACTTACCTATGTAGGTAGTAGTAGGTATGCAGGCTGTGCTTCATCTAGTTAGGTGTTCTTGGGAGCTGCTTCCAGCACCCTTAGGCTTACCCCATACGTGCCCATACTACTCTGCCATACCACCAACCTACGCACCTACTACATAGTACATACATGGTAACCTATTGTAGCGAGCTTGCCGGCCCTAATGATGCAGCAGTGAAGGTACTTACTTACATTTGATGCTCTTGTATGTATACATGTATTCTGTATGTGATAACTCAACCTGGAAGCCCGGCAGCCCTGACGATACCTAGACAATGTTACTGTATTTGTCTTGCCCTTGCGCCTCTCTGCCTCTTGGAGTCTCTGCCTCGCTCTTTTCGCCAGTTGCCGGCGAGGTTCATAAGTTCTGCTGATCCGCACTGGCCATGCCCATTGGTTTCGAAATCCGGATCGTTTTCTGGTTCTCGTTCTCTTACGTAGTAACTATATGCCAGACGATCTAGTGTTTGTACTATCCTAACGATCTAATGACGGGATCACTCTAATGACGACCTGATTTTTTCTGATTTTTTCTTTTGCTTCTTCCCTCCCTTCATGCAGCTGCCCGCCGTTGCTCAAAAGCATTTACCTACACCTTAGCAGTATTCTAATGGGCCAACCATCGAAGCAAAACCAAACAGATTGCCGATAGGATCGCCATCTGCTTTCGCCTTGCGACACGAACTGACTGCGTTAGGCGTGCGCATATGGGCGTGCCTATTCTGTCGTCTTATTGCCCACTAACTAACAGGGACCCTCCTGTTCCTTGTGGTTAGGTTATCCTAATAAGACTGTCGATAATCTAACGCCCCTGTTTCCGAACCCACAATGTCCGGTTCCTCACCCATTCCGGCTGCAGTAGCAGCTCCAGCACCAGCAGCGCCAGCAGCAGCGCCAGTACCACATCCAACATCAGCGTCGGTATGTGTGAGCAATGCAGCATCGTCTCGACATGTTCGTTCCAGGACGCAAAGCGTATCGAGTGACCGGCCTTCAACCATCGCGCGTAGCCTAATGTCGCCTCCGCTGTCCGTATCACCAGAGGCAGCTTTCATTGCTGCCTCTGCTGCTTCCCAGATTGTCACTAGTGACCATGACGGCCATTCAGAAAGTTGGTATGACCAGGTCGGCATCGCACCCTCGGGTGAGGCCGCGGTCGTTTCGCCTGGCGCGCTCCAACTTGCCAACAACTTCGTCGACCAATTGCTTTTTAACATGATTGCTGTAGCCGGATCTACCTCCTTATCAGCACTGCGAGCTGCCGTCAGCGACGTGCTCAAACCCAAACTTGCCAAAGATGCTATCAACCAGGCCGACGAAGAACTTCGCGAATACCTCGGCGGCGGTGAAGTCGAAGACTTGGTCGGCTCCCCCACAACGGAACCCTCTAGCGATTGGGATCTCGAGCTGGCATGGAAGAGGGCGCGGTTGCGATGTATGGTTTATTCATCGCTTGGAGACTTGGAAGAAGAAGACGAGGATTATTACATGGAGCAGGAACACCTCAGGGCGGATTCTGATGACATTTCATCGGAATCTGTATCGCCTGCTGTCGCCATTTTCCTTACCTCTATCCTGGAGTTCATGGGGGAACAGGTCCTCGTGATTTCTGGCCAGGCGGCTTTCAACAGACTGCGAGTAAAGTACGAGAAAGAATTCAAGGACGGCTCTCGATCAGCGGGGGATGTTGCAGAGCGTCTTGTCGTCGAGGAGCTTGACATGGAACGCGTTGCCCTGGACCGCACAATTGGACGGTTGTGGCGAGCGTGGAAGAAAAGAATACGATCTACTACGGAACCCAATTTCTCACGCCCCTTCTCTCGAAGCTCGATCAGCGCAAGTTCAAACCTACCGCATACCAGGCCAGGCAGTATGGCCACATTTACCGATCGGGCTAGCCCTAGTGCTCTCTTGAAGGATCCAGACTTTGCAAAAGAGGCGGAAGAAACGAGGCTGGAAGAGGAATCAAAGCTGGAAGATGACAATAACAATAAATCGGCTGCAGAGATTCGTCCTTCGGCCATTCCTTTGCCGATGGGCGGTAACGATGTCGCAGAGATTGAAGTTCCCGGACTTGTCTCTTACAGCGACGACGAGGGCAGTGATGAAGAGGATCGTGAAGTGACTCGAGGACGGCCACGACCTAGGAGTTCGATTCTATTTTTCCAACATTCCAACATTGAAACACCGGTACCAACCGGGTCGGAGCCGCAGGCCCCGGCTGGACCCCGTCGTGGGCGTTCAAACTCGCTGCCAACTCCAGCAGCGCAGCCATATATCTCCCCTTCACAGGCGAATACTAGCACGGCGCCATCTGCCATCGATCAGCAAGCCCAGGAAAGTCTCAGCAAAGACCAAATAGCTCAATATGCTCGTGACAAGGTTGGATCTGGGCCCAACGGGACGGCCAGCGCTACTCCAAATATTGTTCATCGTAGCATTACCACTGCAAACAGGCAGAAGGCACGGCGGTCTCGAGCTGCAGGTGATGAGGGGGAGATTGACGAGTTTGAAGAAGCGCAGATTCTGACGACATCGCGCATATCCATTGGAGGCAGGAGCTCTCCGGCGGTCTCAGAAGGCGGCATTGGAAGACCCCCATCGATTCTTATTGCACGTTCCAACAGCGTTGGCTCTGCTAGGCTGATCAACGTCCAATCGCCTCGCAGCCCCAGCATAGGTTCACGCACCGGCTCCTGGGAAGTCGAGTACAGCCGATCCACGGACATCTCTCGTGAGGGTAGCATCTGTGCCCCTACTCCACCTATTGCCGAAGAGCAGGAGCAGGACCAGAAGCTACCGCAACCTATCTCTGCCAACGAGGGCAAGAAGCGTAGTGGATTTGTCATGCCACCGAACCTGGACGTTAACATTGCCTCGGGGGCAAACCTGCGGTCCCGCAGCCCCCCGAAGAGTGTCCCCTCGCCGTCTTTGGTTCCGCCACCCATACCCGCACATACGTCAACCAAGGTGACCATTTTGAGCACCCCAACCCCACGATCGTCGTCTTTGCCAGAGAATTTCGACGTGCCCCATAGATCGAATTATAGGAATGCGCCACTACCGACCTTGCCCGAGAAGAGCGCCGGAAGGCAAACTCGCGGACAGACGAAAACATCTACTGTCCCTGTCACCCCCCAGCAGGGCTCGCCCGAATCAGCCAAGTTCCAACGCCCCAAGCCGGCCGACTCGCCCGCGTCTTCAACATCGAATAAACTCAAGGCGTTCCGTAACTCCGAAGACAGCAGTCCCCAACGCCCTACGGATATTAAGCGTCATTTCGAGGAGCTCATTCATAGTGATCAAACTTTGCAGTACACGTTGACGCCTGAACATATGCGAGAGGCGAGCGTAAGTTTTGCCGTTGTTTTTTCTATTTCCTCCAAGTCAAGTCCTAACAAATTGGCGCAGTCGAGCAAGTCGAGCAGGTCGAACAAGGACGGCAGTTCTGTGATCCATATGCCACAAGACAGCGAGGATGTCAACATTACGACACAGCGTTCCCAGTCCCGATCCCGATCCTCTTCCCAGCGATCATTGTCGCTGTCCAAGTCGACAGGCTTAAACTCGCATCCTCCCACAGACGTGATAGTCAGCGGAAAGCATACCGGTCCCGGCTCGAAACCACCGGTCTCAATGCCCATGAAATCCCGCTCCGCTTCTACAACATCTGCTTCTACAACGCGTGATGCAAGAACCCCGGTGGATTCGACTCAGGATTTTGCTGGTTTCATTCGCGGCACTGGACCGCAGGGGACTCCTAACCGGGTACGTACGGGGAGTGTGGCAAATGCTCGAAATGATAGCCCGCCTGTTACTGTTGCGCGGAGCATAAGCTCGGTCAACCGCTCCACTAGCTCTCTTGCACGCGCACGCCTTCAGGCCAGAGAGGCAGCCGTTACATCAAGCAATGGGAGCTCCGAACTGATCGACTTTATTCGCCGAGGGCCCCAGGACTCAGCTAGCAACAACCCTCGCATTCCGCGCCATGTTGCCCCATTCCGTAGCACCATGGACTCTGACCAGCTGTTGATGTCCGGAGCGACTGGCGGCAAAGCTGTAGATGCTGTGTTGCCCAACATCAGAGACAGCAGCCAAGCTTCAACCAACGTTACCGACGCTTCTGCCCCTTCCTCTTTCAACTCGCACAGTGCTCTTTTGAACAAGGCCAACAAGCCGACGGCATACGCACCCGACAACTTCGATGACGAGGATATGGTGCCGAAACGCAAACAGCGGCGAGTTCGAGATCCGTATGCCATTGATCTTAGTGACGAGGACGACGATCTTTTCGATGAAGTCCTGCCCAAGCCTAAGCCACCCAAGAAGGAGGAGAGCTTGATTGATTTCTTGAATAGCTATGAGCCGCCTCCTGAGCCTGAATCAAAGCCCGCCATGGCCCCTCCAATGCTACCAAAGAAGAAGTCTGCCCCGAATTTGATGCAGCGCCTGAGGGCCGGTGCGCACTCTAACAGTGGTTCATTTGGTCTTACCCGGAGAGGGTCTAATGTGGAAAGAATTTCTCACCAGGACTCTCGATCCTTGCATAGCCGAGCAAGTACCGTTAATCGTGGCTACACCCCAATTGCCGTGAACATCCCACCAGGAGCGGATAAATACGCTCCCGACTTGATGCCACCGCCGTCAAGAGCTCAAACTAGCTCATCCAACCGGGTGCCTATGAAGAGATACGAAGCCCGGGATGCTCATTCGAGCGCGACGAGGACCTCGGATTTGGCTAGCTTCCTGCGCGAGTCAGAACCACCGCCGTCCATGCTCGCGTCTTCTGATCCACCTACGAACGACAAGGCAGGCGGCGGGATTTCCCGCATGTTTGAGCGGCGGAAGAAGTCCACGGTCTTCTGATTGCTGTCACTGTCCTTCGTCCATTTAAATCTTCGCGTATAAACTTACATTTCTAAAAGATTTATTCACTTATTTCTCAGTGCTGGGTAGTGAGAAAACGGAAGACTTTATTCGATATTTATTCGATACGGCAGCATTCCATATATTCGGTACTACGGCGAACAATCAACAACGGAGGATTTCAAGGATATTGTTCCCCCTTCTAAATGCTATCGATCATAGCATCATCGCTTTGATTAGGCTTCATTCCCACCAAAAAGTTAAATTTGCGTGCTGCTTTCGTTCTCGGGAGCCGGGCGTGGTAGGGATAGAGTGGCCCCAGCACTTGCTGACATTATAACTTCATATCGGTTCAGCTGCTTGGAAGGCTGAAAGACCTAGCTTGAAGCATGGTAGTGGTCCAGGGACGCGATGTATTTTAGGGGAATCTTCGTTTCAGTTATGCAGGTAGTAGTGGAACGACGTCTATGGGCGAGATGAAAGATAATTACATTCCAAGAATTCATCATTATATTCCAACCTTGTCCAACCCACAGCATTATTCCTTATGACCTGTGGCAATCCTTGATGTTCCAGTATGCCCTCGTGATAGGAAGTGTCCACTACCTATATAGGAGGAACACCAAACGCACATATCACACCGCGGCTAATATGCATACAGGTATGTGACATGTAGAGCATACTAACAAATTAAACTACCTGGCTACCTAACTTCACGTGTCGTCACGGTAGGTGGTCCTCGGTTCGTCAAAAGCAAAGATCGGAGTCGGACGACCCAAAGCCGTCATCGTCACTATCTTCGGAGTTGTAGTCGGAGTCGTAGTCGTCCGAACTACTAATATCCCACCCCTTATCATATCTACCACAGTCATCGTCATCGTCGTCACTATCGTGATACCCACCGCAGCTAGACCAGGAAGGCGAAGGGGAAGGGGAAGAGGAGGGGATGGGTACGATAGGGGGGGCGCGCCCCCTACCCTTCACCCAATACTGCTGCTGCTGCTGCTGCTGTTGCCGCCGTCGCCTTCCAAGTGGCGGCTTTCCTCTCTTTTTGCTCGAACCTGCTGCCCCAACCCCAACCCCAACCCCGGTCCCGATCCCGATCCCGATCCCCAGAAACCGCGCGAGGCCGACATACCACCACCGCCGACGCGCCGCGCTGGTCTTTGCCGTCTTGCCTTTCTTCTGCTTCTGCTTCTGCGCCCCTTTCTGTCCCTGCCCCTGTCGTCGTCGCCGTCGAGACTGCGAGCTGACGTCCTCGGCAACGCCGTAGAGGATGGTGCGGGTCATGTCGCCGAGCTGTCGGTCTAAGAGGGATACTACCGCGCCTGCGCCTATGTCCGTACCCGCCCCGGCGGTCCCTGGTCGCGCTCCTGTTCTCGGCGGCGGCGGTGGTGGCGGTGGTGGTGGTGCGCCGGAGGACGAGGGCGGCAGGACCTCCGAGACGCCGGGGATGTACGTCCGCGTCATGTCGCCCAGGCTGCGGTGTAGGATCGTTGTGGGAGCGGTGGCGGCGGTCGGCTCGGGTGTCGGGGGTGCTTGGCCTTGGCTGTTGTTGCTTCCTAGTTGGAGTTGGGTCGGGGCCGGGGCCGGAGCCGGGGTTGGACCCGTTTTGTGGCCCTGATGGTTATGATGATGGTTGACTATCGAGGAGTATGGTGGAGTAGAAGTCGAAGAGGAAGAGAAGGGGGGAGGTTGGACCATGAGTTGGGCAGTCTTCGAAGGTAGGAGCTGCCTGGAAGAGGGCGGCTGCGCTGTACCTCTTCTCTTCGAAGATAAACGAGGGGTGCTAACGTACGCCCCACTCTGCGCCCTGTTGTTGGATGCCATCGTGCTGGTGCGGCGATACGCTGGATCTCGAGCCAAAGTTGTCGCTGTTGGTGGATGCGGAATCCACGTCCATATTGACTCAGCGGTCTTAACTGATGCGGGTGCTTGGCCTGCTGGTAGTCCGAGACCTTGACGCTTCTCGGGTCTGCCTTTGCCGTTGCTCTCGCCCTTGCCGCCGTCGTCGTTCTTGTTCTTATTACTGCTGTGCCCGGGCAACCCGGTTCTCGCCCTTCTTCGCGATCCATGGCGCCTGCTGCTATGAACATCGCCCTGCAGGGATTGGTGATCAGGTATAACGTGGCTTCGATGCAGCAGCCTCTTGCGGCGGCAGCGTCTTGGTGGTGGTGGTGGTGGTGGTCCATGCCGTTGTCGGTTTGCCGGCCTGCGCTTACCCCTGTATCCGGGTTCTCCAGGCGGACCGTTACTCCCCGCTCCCTTAGCGACGGAAGAAGGTCTCCTTGGTGGGCGGCCACGGCGGGCCACAGGCGGTAGAGCGCCATGCGTGGGCTTCTGTCTTCTACCCCTATTCGTGGCTCTGGAGTGGGACGGTGATCTTCTACACCACATACATGGACTTGGTGAGCGGCAGGAGGTTCTAGGCGCGGTAGAGCACACGTCAACGTAATCTCCCGAGCTGTTGCAGCAGCAGCAGCAACTGCTGCTGCTGCTGCTGCGGTGCCTTCGGCGAGCCCTCCCTCTTCTGGGCTCGGCTTCTCGTGGCGGGCTTTGCTCGCGGATTCCCTCTCGAAAATACTCGATGGCGCTCTTCACGTTGCCCATCTTGGCGAGCCCTTTTTTTCTGGTTTTCCCTACGGGGGTGTTTTGTTCGTTTACTTGCTGCTATTTGGCTAGTTGAATTACTGGCTGAGGAGTCGTCGAGGAAGTATAGAATCAAGGATGGGCTGTTTCGCTAGGGGAGTGTCGCTGAAGGATTCATCTGGGGAACAATTTTGATAGCAAGGTAGACTTGACTGACTATATTCTGATGCTGGTTCATGGATTCGATGTTGCCAACCCTGTCATAAAAGTCAAAGGGAAAAGAATGTCTGTTGTCGACTACGGTCGACGAGTGAACTGACACACCCAAGGAAAATAGTGTGCTACCTACCCCTGGAGGAAGTCACAAGGACGCCGTTAGTCCTACATAGTCACCCACTTTCGAGGACACCATAAAACCACCAAAGGCTATGTTTATTTCTTTCTTCTGCTTTCCCCTTTATACATCCCAGAAAGTTGACAAAATAAACGCAAAGCAAAGCTGCCATTTTGAGGAGATCAAATAGCGATTCAATCTCCCAGATATAAACGCCGAGAAGCAAACTTTTACCCCCTATCAAGCACCGCCTACCGACACGATGCTGTATGACCAGTACACAAGGACGATGATGGCTGTTGGCATCACGGCGGGCATCCTGTTCCCTATAGCGATCCTCCTAATCGCCGCGTGGGTGCTCCGGCATATGATGAATAAGCACAAAGCAGCAAGTCATCACCCTCAGCCTGCTTTGCAAGATGGTGGCGATGCAGGGGTTGCGGTATGAACTGGACCTCGTCAACATAGGAAGACGAGGGCGGATGGGCAATGGGACTTAGCATGGGACTTGGAGTGGATACGGACGTGAGTGAGCAACAACACGGGGATGGATGTGGACATGAACCCGGGTTTCGAGCTGGATGACTTGAGGCGGCGGCGGGAGGTGATTAATACAAAACTTTCCGTCCATAAGTCTATTTTTGTTGTCCGTTATGGTACACCGAACGTCTAATCTTGATCTTTAGCCCCAAGATCCCATCATAGTACACATGCCGCATCCCCAGCCCTAACATTCGTTTAGGCCAGGACCCCCTTCGTTGTGCATGAATCCTTACAAAGCCTTCAACTGGGTATTGTTCTTCCGGTCGGTCGGCAAGTACCGCTCAGCCAGGATCTCCTCGACGCTCCGGTCGTCGGCCCCAGGCGTCTTCTGGTACCGCTGCTTCATGGCCTTCTCCTCGGGCGAGAGGCCCGACAGCTTCTCGCGGAACTTCTCCGCGGCCTTCTCCTCGGCGGCCTCGACCTCCGTCTTGGCCCCACCAAGGCCCGTGATGGCCTCCTTGCCCCTGCTGAAGCCCTTGCCGAGCGCCCCCCAAACACCACCTCCAGCAGCACTGCTACCGCTATCCGAAGCGGCCACCTCGTCCGCCTTGGCTGCGGCCGCGTTCCCCGCGCCGCGGACCTCGCTCCAGGCCTTGCTCGCGGCCGCCTTGGCCCCGTCCGCGGCGCCCTCCGCTACGTCATGGCTACCACCGCTGCTGTTGCCGAAGGCGCGGGCCCACAGCCCGGCGACGGCGTCCTCGAGGCCGTCGCGGACCTCCTCCCAGTCCTTGGTCTGGGCCCAGCGCGCGGCGTGCTCGACCTCGGCGTTCCAGCGGCCCTTGGCCGTGTCGATGAGCTTGTGGCGCTCCTCGGCGAGGCGCTCGGCGCGCGTCAGCGGCGGCAGCTGCGGCGCCCGCGGGTCGTGCAGCGCCGTCAGCGTGAGCGTCTGCTGGCGCAGGATCGCGGCTTGGTGCTCCCGGTGGCGCCGGTGCGCGAGCGCGCCGAGGTAGGCGACGGAGAGGGTTAGGGTCACGCCTCCGGTCTGAGGTTCGGGGGGGTGTTGTTAGTTATGTATGTACTTGAGTGTTGCCATTGGCCTGTATTTCACCCGGCCGGTGGGAGGTGTAGAGGGCGGACTAGTAGGATAACGATGTAGAAAGAAGGAGGGAAGCTGTATACCAGCAAAAATATGGAAACTTACGAAGCCTGTTGTGAAGCCCATGGTGAGGAGTTCGTTGGAAGAAGGGTTAACATGTGCGCACGGTGGCGCGAGTCGGGTGTGTAGACTTTCAGTAGGGTGCAAGACTGGATTGGAACAGAGAATATGGGGTGGAACTAGTGGGTATAGAAGATCAAAGGTTTATACTAAGGGATTATTGGCTTGTTGTTTAATTGTTGTTTAATTGAGCGAGTCTTCGGTAGTAAATCGATATAAGGAGGCGGAAGTATCGCTTCAGCTATGACGAAAGTCACGCAAGCTCTCTAGCGGCCGGGCCCGGCTGAATGTCCAGTGTATGTATGTATGTAGTTATGTTTGTCCACTGTGCAGAGCCTCCCGGGTGCCAAGACAAAATTTTGGTAAGGGGGTAAGGGAGCCAGGGGTGGCTTAAGTGCTAACTAACTGCTAACACACTGAGCCTGGCAGCCAGCCTGCCAGGACAGCTAACTAAGGGCCCACTAAACATCCCACTGACTGCAGGTGCTTCGTAGACGCAACTTCGGAGCTAGTAAAAGCGTAAAAGCACTTACGGGGGGGATGCTTCCACACCTTTAATCTCTATCAATACCAGCGACGACGGCGACGTCCACGACAAAAACGACAAACGATAACGATAACGGTAGTAGCGGCTGCCAACGCTCGAGGATACGGACCGCCGTACTACCAGCGATCACGCCTACCTCGTAACATCACACAACAAGAGCTTGACCGGCGCCCTCGAAGATGGCGGGAGGTCTCGTCAAATACCGGCATCTGAGCCGAAACTCCGCCCACCGGAGAGCCCTCCTGCGCAACCTGGTCACCGCCCTCGTCGAGCACGAGTCCATCCGCACCACCTGGCCCAAGGCCAAGGAGACCCAGCGGCTGGCTGAGAAGCTCATCACCCTCGCCAAGCGGAACAACGAGACGAGCCGCCGGAAAGCCACCGGAATCCTATTTGTGCGTATATACGAGAGATAGAGGAGTAGAGAGACAGACAGAGAGAGAGAGAGAGAGAGAGAGAGAGAGAGAGGTTCAGCTAGCTAACAAGACCCCTCACCCTTCCCCTTCCCTTCTAGACCCCGCACGCCCTCCTCCCCAAGCTCTTCGGCGAGCTGCGACTGCGCTACGAGGCGCGGCCCGGCGGCTACACGCGCGTGCTGCGGACGGAGCCCAAGTCGACGTACGACCAGGGCGAGTCGGCGATCCTGCAGCTGGTGGACGGGCCCAAGGACCTGCGGTACGCGACGGCGGCGGCGGCCGTGGCGCGCGACCGCCGCCTGGGGCGCGCCCAGACCCCGCTCACGCGCCTGAACCGCCGCAAGGCCACGCGGTTCCGCGGCCCCGACGCCCAGTCCGCCTTCGAGGCCATGGTCGGCCGCATGGGCGAGATGCGCCTCGAGCGCCGCGGCGGCGCCGATCCCGTGCAGCCCAAGATCGTGCCGAGGAAGGCGAGCAAGGCGTCCCCGCTAGCCCTGGCCATTGCTGGTCACGAGGAGGGCAGGGCGAGGAGCGGCGGCAGCTGGAGCGGTGGTGGTGGTGGTGGTAAGGCGCTGGAGGTTGCGGCGGCGGCGGCGAAGGGGAAGGCGGCCAATCATGACTCCGCGTCGGCTTCGAGGTGATTTGGGAAGAAAGAAGGAACATATAAGAAAAAGGCGTCTGAAAATATGAATCGCTAGAGGAGCTGTAGATGGGTGAACGGACGGATTTACGGACGTATACATATATGTGTATGATTATGAATACGAAGACGTGGCATTGCACCAAGACCACACGATGTTTTTGATTCATTGAACCCGACTCCACTAGCACTCATCGATATTTGTTCAAATGTGTCTCACATCACCGGCCATTGCTGGGTTTATAGGGGGCACTGAGAAAGATATATAAAAATAAAAAGGGGGAGAAAAGAAAGGGGATCTCCAGATGCCAGGAATGAATTTACTCTCCCAAATCTATTATTCTCGTGCATTGGTATCGCCAACTATATATACCATATCAAATTATGTGCGTAATGCTCTACCACCTGCTACCACGTCACAACTATTCTACACCTCAGCTGAGACCAAACGGCTACTACTACGGAGAGCAACCAGCCAGCCCAACTAGACGAAATCAAACGTATCCCCGCGCTCGCGGATCATCTTGCCGACCCTCTTGGAGCCAACAACCCGCTCCAGCTTGAGGAAGTCGTAGCGCGAGAACATAGCACGGGCGGTAGGGGTCGTCGTCAACGCCGTTGTTGCCCCCTGGCCACCGCTGCCGCTACTGCCAGCGGCCAGGTACCCGCCGGCGATCTCCCGGTAGAAGAGCGGGTTGTCGGGCAGGCCGTAGAAGACGACGCGGCGCACGCCGCGGATGGCGTAGCGGCGGAAGTGGTGGGCGCGCTCCGTGTACAGCAGGACCTTGTGGCGGCCCGTCAGGAAGTGCGACCGCGCCCTCGACGCCTCCGCCACGCCCGCGTACTCCGACACCGCCCCGAACGTGAGCCCCGCCACCGCCGCGTCCGACGCGAAGTAGTTGCGCACCCGCACGAAGTCCAGGTACGACGGGATGAAGATCAGCGTGCCCCCGGCGTCCTTGCTGCTGCTGACAGCACCGCCGCCACCGTGGCGACCGGCCCGCTTGGTCAGGGCCGGCACCACGGCGCTGGTGAAGTAGTCGAAGCGGGCGTCGGGGTCGTCGGCGACCGAGGCCGCCTCGAAGCGGGAGAAGGTCTGGCGGATCTTGGTGCCGCCGACGCCGACGAGGTCCTGGATGGCACCGGGGTACTCGGCGGGCTGGACGCGGGCGCGCCCGGCCCAGTTCTGCCCGCCGAGGCGGCGGTGCAGCTCGGCGAGCTCGGGGCTGTGGAAGGCGGCGAGGACGACGGCCTGGCGGAAGTTGGGCGCGCGGCCGTCGAGGCACCACTCGCGGACGCGCGAGAAGTCGCAGCCGTGCGGATCGCGCGGCTGGCGGTTCAGGTGCCCCAGCAGCGCGTACTCGACGTGCTCCCAGTTCTGCATCGGCAGCGCGTCGGCCTGGTCGACGACCACGAGCTCGACCGAGCTGAGGAAGTCGTAGTCGACCGGCTTCTTGCTGTCCTCCTCGGACCCGATGGCCATGCGCAGGCCCAGCGGGCTGGCGAGGATCACGTCGGCGCCGTAGAAGGGCGCGAAGTACCGGATCGTCTTGCGCGTGAACTTGATCCCGATCCGGAACATGTCGTCGTCGTTGCCCTCGAACAGCTCGCGGAAGTCCTCGGGCCGGTCCGCGCCGAACTTGGCCCCCGGGTCGGCGTACGCGTCGTCGAACCGCTTCCGGTTCTCCTGCTGGTCCGGCTCGCACAGCGCGCAGATCGTCTGCACCACCTTGAGGGCCGACTGGCGCGTCGGCAGGATCATGAGCACCTTGGGCCGCGTGAACCCCTGGTCCCGCGGCTCGAAGTCCGTCCCCTCCCCTTCCCTGGCGAGCTTGGCGTTGTTCTTGATGATCCGATCGCGTGTCCTGTGGGTGAGGTGACATGTCAGTCCGAGGCTATCTATCACGAAGAGATGGAAACCAGGGGAACGTCAGGATACATACTTGAAGACGTGATTGACGGCGTGCAGGCATGCCATGCGCCGCAAGTTCTCGGCGTTCTGGACGGTTCGCCCGCAAAACAATACATCCTGGTATCCAAATACCAAAGGATACAGGACCTGCTCTAAATCATCGAAAGCAGGCCTTAGCTTATTGGCAGTTCCAGCGAGTCTTTGCTTTAGCTTGAGGCTTGAAGGACCAGATATCGTTGGCGGTTCTTTGCTCGGTGGCAAGTCCTTTCCGGGAATGTTCTTGACTATTCTCCAGCCGTTCTGCTCGTGCTGCGTCTGTGTGTACTCCCCGGCATCGACAGCCTTGAGCCGCTTCTGGAGCAGGTCCTGGTCTGGTTTGGCGAAGTGGGTTTCGAACGGATCGGAGGTGTCTTCCTCGTCGTCATCACCGTCCACAACGAACTCCACCTCGGCTTCGGGATCCTCCTCTGGTTCCTCTACGTGATCAAGGTCACGATCCTCGTCCTCTAACTCGGGTTCAGGTTCAGGTTCTGGCTCTGTCCTTGCCTTTGGTTTCGACCGACTTTCACCATCCTGGTGGGCCACCTTTCTCCTCTTGGCTTGCGGTGCCGAGTCCTTTGCCAGGCTTTGCATCAATGCCAGATATGGCCGCTTTGGTCCCTGGTCCTCTTCATCTTCGGACAGATCATCCTCGTCCTCGGAGGGATCCTGCTCTGACTCGGGACTGTCATCAGATGCCTCATCCTCCAGATCTCTGTAAGGTATGTTAGAACGCAATCTTGAACAATTCAGAGAGAAAGAACTTCATACTCAAAATCTGCTAATCTTGACTTTTCAAACCTGCCCCTACGGAAGCCCGTCTTGCCTTTTGGTGGTCCTCCTTTCCCCTTAGGTGGTGGCCCTCGACGGCCGGGGGGGCCTTTTTTGCTTGGCATTTTTGTAAAAGCTTTCTTAGTTGATGGACTCTGCACTTTGGTAGATCCTCAAGTAACGTGACTATAGCTTTGAATATCTGGTAATCGGGGTTATTGCTTTGAAAACCAGGAGTTCCGTAAGCAAGAGGCTACTTCGTATTATCAAGGCTACTCCTTCCTATCAGTAGTTTCCAAGATCCGAGTATGTCAAGATGGATTCATCCATTCGTAGCACTTTCCAAGTTGTATATCAGAGTTAATCAGAGTTCTGTCTAGCAGAGCATCGTCTTGCACTAACTAACGAATCCCTGCACTAGAATCTTTAGTCTCCAGCCACTGGAAGTGGGATTGGGGAATGCCCCTAACCTTTCCAACTGCCTAATTATGCGTGCGCCACAGGAAGTAACGAGGTACTCCAGGTACGTAAATAGTGTAACTCTATCTCCACTGTATTTCTTATCTTAGCGCAGTTCTCCTCTAATCGCACACAAACCCCCGCTGTTTCTACCAAGCGAAGGGGGGCAGGAGTGAAAATTAACATTTGCTTGCTTGTATTTTTGTATTTTTCGATCTTGGTGCTTGGGACCGAACTTTTGCGTTTGCCTGCCCCAGAGTCCATTGGCTGTGTGGGAACGAAGGAGCAGCAGCAACAGCAGAGAGCAGAAATCAGAAAGAGGCTCAAGAAACGGGACGAACCAACCAACAGCCACTAAAGCCTCTCATTTCCCTCTACACCAAGTTTCTTCACCAACAACTACAACAAGTACAACCTCCCAACCAAGGCACGGAACGAGAACAACCACCCATCATGGCTGTCGATACCGAGACCTTTCTGCACTTGTCGCGGCCTCTAGCACCGACATTACATTTGCAGAACAACATATCCCCGCTATCCGTCACTGTCCAGCCCGAAGTACGTCGTTCACCCTCTGCCCCCTACCCCCTACCCCCCTTGTGCTATACCCCTCCGTATACCATTCGGCCTTCTAGATGGAGCATTGCGCCGTACTCGTCTCGCATGTTATGTGTTATCGTTAGGTAAAGACGATCAATAAAAATAAATATGCTTACACTACGTCTTCGATAGGCCATCTTCTCCATCCTCGACCATGCCGTCCGCCGCGACATCCCCGCCGCCCCCGCCCCCGCCTCGTCGTCCCGCGTAATAGGCGCCCTGGTGGGCACACGGTCCGAGGACGGGTCGGACGCCTCGGTGTCGTCGGCGTTCGCTATCCCGCACACGGAGAACGAGGACCAGGTCGAGGTGGACGTGGAGTACCAGAAGAACATGCTGTCGCTGCACCTGCGGGCGCACCCGCGCGAGGTGCTGCTGGGCTGGTACACGACGTCGCACGAACTTAACAGCTTCAGCGCACTGATCCAGAACTTCTTCGCCGCGCCCGATACCGGAACGTTCCCGCACCCGGCCATCCACCTGACCGTGTCGACCGACCCCGGCGCCGACGTCCAGCTCAAGGCCTACATCAGCGCCCCCGTGGCCGTTAACGCCGAGCGCGCTGCCGAGAGCTGCCTCTTTATTCAGGTGCCCCACCGCGTCGCCCACCAGGGCACCAGCGACGCCGAGCGGTCCGCGCTCGAGCTGCTAGCCTCGGCCCGCGACGCCGAGGACCGCCGCGTCCCCATCGCCTCCGACGTCGAGGGCCTGGCCCGCAGCCTCGAGCACACCGCCGACCTACTCGACCGCGTCTCCGACTTCGTCAGCGCCATCATCGACGAGGAGCGCGAGCCCAACAACGCCCTCGGCCAGTACCTCATGGGCTCGCTCTCGCTCGCCCCCAAGGTCGACCCCGCCAGCATCGAGTCCAACTTCAACAACCACATCCAGGACGTCCTCATGGTCAGCTACCTCGCCAACAGCATCCGCACCCAGATCGACCTCAGCCAGCGCCTGGCTACCGCCACCCTCACGAACGAGGACCACAACAAGGACGACAAGGAGGGCGCCGGCGCGAACCGCGGCGAGCGCGGCGAGCGTGGCGGACGCGGCGGCAAGCGCGGCGGTCGAGGCGGTGGCCGGGGAGGCCGGGATCAGCGCGAGCCGCGGGAGCCGAGGGAACCCAGAGAGCCGAGAGAGCCGAGGGATAATGCCGAGTGAACGATCGGGCCGATACCACCACCACCCACCACCTAGAGTCATGGATGGTATTCCTCTTTTCGAAGAATAGAGAAGAGGGCAAGGAGAGGGGAGGGGCGGCGGAGACGTGTACATGAAGATAAAAAACTGCATGATGTCGAGCCGATTAGAGAGGGCTTATCGTTATGTATGGATGAGCTAGGCACGGCTGGGGGAAACTGGAACTTCTTGCCTGATTCGCCTACCTGCCCGGGTTTTGAGATGTTTCTCATGCTATACCATGCATAGTTGGGAACAGCTTGAGGGGGCAACAAGAATCATATGAACAAAGTCGCAATACGGTATAGCGTATAGCGAGAGACAAGGAGGGGAGCAAACTGGCAAGGCAGGCGTTCCGATCCGGTACAGATTTGGGGAGGGTTCCATCCACATCTATAGATCATGAGAACACTTCTGAATGAAAAATATGAACTTTCGCAAAAGAAATGTACCTACCTAAACTCGGCTTTGCCCATGACACAGATATCGCTAACCCCTTCCCCGAAACACCTAGAGGTGAAGTTTCTGCTGCTTGCTGGTGTAGGAAGTGTCCCGTAGTCCGTCTATCACGAGCGAGAGTACAAGAGCAAGCCCCTCTGTCCTTATGTCACCGTATGGTCGATGAGATGACTTCTCAGAATTAATCAGGTATAGGACTGGACTTCTGACATAATGGGTAAGTGGGCTGGTTGGGCAGCCGGCGTGTTTGGCTCGGGAGGACAGCTGGGAAACATCTATTCACCGACCACCGCCTCCGGGCCAGAGCTACTATATACTTACTATATATCTCTCATCTTGAGGAAATCCATGCAGAGCCAACGAGTTCAGGCGAAAGACATGTGGAGGAAAGATTATTGTTTCGACATTATACAAACCGATAGCTGTGTATATCGGCATACCTTCCCATCCACTGCTACTCAAAGTACCTGCGGAAGATAGTCGGAGTGGCAGCAGTGGTGGTGTATCTGCACTACATACGCACTCAAGTCTAGACCATTGTTCGTGATCGTTATATGATGGATTGATGATGATGATGATGAATGCATAACTAAAGTTTCCTTCTGCTTCTCTACGTAAGGAGGAAGCTGTCATGAAACCGCAGACCGTTCGCCGCAAACGCCAACCAATGCTGCGCTTTACGCACAGAAGACCCCGCCATTTACGCCATAAACATCGTTCTCTTCCCTTGCCAAACCACCTCTTTGAAGTCGATCACCACCAGGAAAACACGCCTTTATTGCCTCCGTTTTAGGGGAAGGGGGATCGTTGAGCCTTGGAAACATTTGCCTTCTATAAAATGTGTCTAGTTCTCTACGGCAACGAGCATTCATGGGGGCATCAGAAAGCAGCTGAGTATCAAAGGTGCTGTACTATATTGGGTGTTGCTGGAAGGGGGTCGTCTCTAGATCCCGGAAGGTGGCTTTTGGGGTAGTGTAGCCGGCGGGTTGCTATAGTTGGGGAGGTGACTAAATGCCTGACTGGGCCCGCTGGGTGGCCCTTGGTGCATGCCGGTTTTGTTTGGCATCTGGGGCGGCATCTGCGGGAGGTGCGCAGGTGGGTGCTGAGGGATGTATTGCGGAGGATGGTACGGCGGCAGGGAATTGTTAGATCCCTGACGACTCATTCCGTAGCCCGGCCCTCCCATGTACTGTTGCGGAGGCGGGACGGGTGAATTATAACTACTGTACGCTAGATGGGGAGATCCGATTTGAGGACTCCCATGCGGGGCTCCCATGTAAGGGGTGGCCATGGGAGGCTGTCCTGGACTCATCCCACTGCTTGGCACGAAAGACTGCGTTTTCGGGTTGAAAGCATGGCGGTTGTAGCTACCTGGGATGGGATGCTGGCTCTTCGGGTCGTGCGGGTTGACGTTCACAGGCAGCTGGCCATAAGCATACGGGATGCCATTCATTGGTGCTGCCATAGTACCCTGGGGCTGAGGAGGAGCTTGTGCTTGCGAAACACGGTTCTGATAGGGTCCAGGCGATGGTGCTTGGTTGACACTCGGTTGCCAAGACTGCGGCGGTGCTGCCTGAATCGGTGGTCCATATGCCCCAACCGAGCCGTTGGACGAGGGATAGCGTTGCGGGACAGGCTGAGACTGGGGCACATACTGGAGTTGGTTGGAAAAGAGCTCTGGAGTAGCTGTGGGCGGGAGACTAACTGTTGACATGTTGCCATATTGTGGATATCCAGAATTCGCCATCATGGGAGGGTAGCCCTGCGGCACAGCTGGGTAGGCTTGCGGCATTGGGGTTTGGTAGGGCTGCTGGAGTTGGCCGTTGTATTGCGGGTTCCCTATAGGAACATACTGCGGTGTCCAGTTTGGTTGCTGTGGAGGTCCGTAGTATGCGGTATACTGGGAACGAGAATCGAAACTTTCCGAATCGTCTCTACGCTGCTTGCCGGTTTTCCCTCGTTTCCCAAGGTTCGACTTCTCCCTTGCTGACACAGAGCTGGCTCGCGAGAGTCCATTCGCATCATCCTCTAGAATTATTCTTAGCAATCAGTTGGTAGATAGACCTAGAAGTTGGGACACAAACCTGCATTGGACTCAGCTTGCTTATCAGATGTCCCAAAGATCCTCTCCCGTGCCCTGTTGTATGCCTCTTCACGCTCCTCTCTCGTGAGTCTATAACGCGAGTTAGAAATTACGCAACTATCATAGAAGCAAGAATGGGCGCTCTTACTTCTCTTTGGTGTGTCCCTTCTCTTTACCATCACTGCCGACTTCGGATGTACCCTTGGATTGGTTAGTACTCGCCTGCCCAGATCCGTCCTCCTCCCCGCGTCGCATGATCTTCTTCGGGAGCAAGACGGGAGGTGGCGTGTTGTTGTTGCTGTTAGCCGTGCTCTCTACAATACTGGCGAGCGACTGCGGAACACGACAAAAGGGGGTCCTGTAGATTCGCACAGCGCCCTGCACTGCTTCGAATGAATGCGTCATGTGGTAGTAATCGGCGAGCTTGTGGGTCAACATTCTGCAAAACGAGTTGTTTGGAGGCAGATCCATATAGGGCTCCCTGTAGCGCAAAGTCAGCTCCCGTCGTCCTTCTGCTTGAATTGATATCAACTTACTTGGACGACTGCACAAAGTTGATGACATCTTGCTCTAGCCGCAGTAGAAACAGGCGGTCCTTGGGCGATTGCATAGCTTCAAGTAGTTTCTCATCAGGGTTCTGTCCATATACGGATGTATAATCAGAAGCAGCAGCGCCCGGGGGTAGGTTTGGAGGAACGTCGGGAGGGGCCTGCTGGCCGGAGGCAACACTCTGAGGAGTCAGTACGCCCTGATCCGGCGCTTCGGGGAGGATTTGGACAATCCTCCGTTCGGGCATGTCGCCAAGTCGGAGACGATGGACTCGGGCCACCTCTGAGCCCCGAGAGTTGGCGATTAGAGAACTCCTTATTGAGTATATTTCATCATCTTCGGCGGCTGCTTTCACGCTAGCACTGTCATCTGGGCGCAAGGATTCTTTCTCATCTAGGGCGAACGTGGTCCCGGAGGTGATACTTTTGCCGTCAAGACTAGGCGCCTTGGCATCCATCTCCGAGTTCGAGTCAGCTCTCTGCGAGTGATCGTCAGATGCGGAAGTACCAAATTCAACCTTCGCCTGCGATTTTGCAGGTGATGGAGATGACGATGACCCATTCACCACCAGACTCGGTGTAGAAGTAGCACTAATCGCATTTGAAGACACAGCAAGGTCCTTCATACCATCTGCGAGCTTGTTACCATCCGAGACTCTGTTGGCGGATGGCGCCATGGAAGCATTGTCTTTCACTGGAGTAGCAGCAGACTTTGCGGTAGGGGTAGCACTTGTGACGGCAGTCATTTTATTGTCCCTTGATACGGCGGAGGCTACGGGACTAGCAGATGGCTGAGTACGACGATCAATGGTAGGAACGGCTACCCGAGACGAGACTAGAGCGTTTTCTCTGGCACCGGATGCAACAACCTGTGGCGCATGGTCAGTTAGACTGTAGATAGATCATGGGGAGCAGCTCGACTTGACTGGTTGAGTGACTAGACACGAAAATAGAACCAGGGTATTTAAGGGGTTTGCAAGGCATACTTTAGCAAATGACAACTTCTTAGTACCAGTAGCCACAGGTGCGGTAGCCATGGTTTGAAGTAATGTCTCCCGGTAATGCAGATAAATGGGTATTGGTGTATAGGTAAGGAGGGCCTCGGTAATGACAGGGGAAAATGTGAGCCGGGCTTCAAGAGCTAATTACTCGATATTCCTGGATAGAACGCTTGCTGGAAGGATGACGATGACGACCTATACCCTCGGACGATGTTGGAGAAACCAAGTCGGAAAGTAGACCAGAACTCAGAAGATGGAAAGGATCAAGGTGGCCCTGGGGGAGTTCAGGATCGAGTTGACCATTGTTGTTGATTGGTATCTCCAAGGCTAGGTGTGTATTATGTGGTTTTTGTAACGACGCTCGGTTTCGATGTCGTCGCAAGATGTCTTGATGTGGGGGTGCTCTCTTGAGCATACGGTGATGGGCTGGCAATCCAGAGACTGCTTCGTGGACTTTCCCTAGATACTTGCTGGCCTCCCCAATAGAATAGATGGGAGTCAGAATCTGGTACAAAAGACTCGGAGTTTCCAAACTGACACAATTAGGATTGTGCGCTGGTCAGAGGCTGAGAAGTTGGTAGGAAGGAAGACTGTCGCAAGAGGGAGAACCGCAGAGATGTGTGGTGGTGGTAGTGGTGGTGGTGCTGTTGGTGGTGGTGGTGCTGCTGCGTTGCACCTCCGACTCGGTCGCAAAATACACAGTACAGTGCGCTGATGTTGGAGAAATAGGATCCGGGTACTGATCAAATAGTCGGGCAGCTCAGTCTTCCAAGGACGTGAGTCCAGACTTTTCAAGAGCTCGGACTAAAGCTGCGGCTGCTGTTGCTGCTGCTGCCGCCGGTGATGGGGGGGATTTGAGGTTGAGGTTGGAATTGGTGGTGCTTGGTGGTAGGCAAGTATTAATTATTATTATTATTAGACAGACAGGGACTTATTAGTTGAGCAGGCGGAGACACAGATGCCCAGAATTAACTTTTTGGTACTTGTGGTGATGGGGTGTGGGTGATTTTAGAGGATCCTGTAGCAGCAGTTCCCCACTTCCAGAGGTAAGAATGGAGGTATGTATGTACATATGCACATACGACCTCTGTTCCTTGGTATGTATGTATGTATGGCAATGCTGCGTCGACAACGTTAGGATGACTGGGCTGGAGGATGTATGTATGATTGTGATTGTATACCTAGTATATACCGACCATACAGGCAGCTTAGGTATGTTCATACATACATACAGAACTACATAGGCACCCAAGGAATCACTGACATCTGATCAAGCCATCAAACCAGAGCTCTATGTATATTATGGTTTCCGTATGTTATCTCTAGGGGCACTATCTCTATAATTCCCGAGAATATGCATTCAGAAGTATGCGATCTATACGTGTCTGCTTGCCTACCTACGTATGACTACCTACATATGTAGGTACCTCATGTACATGTAAGGTAATGTGCAACCAAGTGCCGCAAAGCAACTATCGTGCCTATCAGCACAATCCTATCTGAGAAGTGATTTGACATCATTACTACTGTGCTGGCAAAGTCAAGCAATGCCTTGGGGGATAAGTAAGTAACTATGCAAGCAAGTGTGCAAGTGTGTATGTGTGTTTAAGTAGGTAGGCAGGTGTGGTACACTAAGTGGTAGTGAGGCAAGTGTTGGATGGGCCACAAAGAGCTGGTATAGGAGGTGTTTTACCGCTTATACAATCGCAAGGACTGCACGGCTACATGACCATAACTATATGCAGATCAAGGCTTCACTATTGGGAGCTACCTACCTACTCTATGTACCTGAGTTACCTGAGTAATGTAGATGTAGGTTAGGTGCTATTGAAAGGCCAGGAGGTCAGGAGGCTCAGTTGTGTCCACGGGTTCCAGGTTATGCCAGTTCTCGAGGCACTTGTGCCTGGCACCTGCCGGCAGGAACCGCAAAAAGGTGGTGTGGATGCCGCACACCGGTACTTTGTACATACCATATCCTGTGCTGTGTCAACGGGTGTTTTGTGGCTAATGAAACCAAGTGCATTGTCCTGCAAAGCCACACCTGCACCTATTGCAAGCAACTCTTAACAAGAGTTACCGTGATAACTGGAACAAGCTATTGGCTTATAACCTAGGTATTTTGGAGGAAAACTCATCCGCCTTCAGTATTGCCATTCCCGTACACAGGAAATCATAAGGCTACTACCTATTGCATACATCCTCCGGCCATGTATCGGCGCGGCCCATCAAGAGCCACACCGGCCAATGTCCAGTGCCAGAAGTGCCTCAAACGAGATATGTATCCCAACAACCTCCCTTATATCTAGCAGAGTGAGCTAACATCCTCTGCACGTCACTATTCTTACGAATGCAAAGCTACGACTCAGGATCGGCCTTATGTCGCCCGTCCCTCTAGGACCCAGCAGCTCCTGAACCCGAAGCTAGTCCCGAAGCTTGCGAGTGACACGCCTGATGCTCTGCAAAAGAAGTAAGTTTCCAAGAAACCCAACCCAACCAGGAACGGACTTTTACTCATCAATCTGTAGGAAGGGGGTAGCTGATGAAGAGCTTGCCAAGAGAGAGGCGGAGAGGGCAAGGCAGCGGGAGCTCGAGCGCGAGGAAGACGAGTCCGAAGAGGAGGGACCGTCTAGACGCAAAAGGTCAGCGTCCCGCGAGGCGGCTTCGACTACTTCCACGAGAGCCTCTCGTTCTCCAGGGTTCGGCCCTCCTGCCCGAGGTAGGGCGTCTGTCAGCTCTCCTCGGAGAGCAGCGGGGAGAGCGTATGAAAGCCCATCACCGGCCGGCCGCGCTTCGCGCCGTGGTTCATATAGCTCCGCGGAAGGTAGTCCCCGGGGGTTAGACCATAGGGACCCGCCGAGGAGCATCAGCCCCGAAGCTCGCCTGCCGGAGAAGCCCATGTCTCCTGTGCAGCGAGACGTCCACTCACCACGAGCTCGCTACAGCACTCGAAGCGCGTCTCCTGATGATGATGGCCCAGCATACGGGCGACGGAGAAGGTACTCTTCGAGTCCCAGCAGATCGCCACCGCCAGAGAACCAGCGAAAAAGATTCCGCTCGAGATCGCCCGGACTGCACGAGCCACGTGGGGGAAGCCCTCCACGACACAGGGACAACAGCGCCGACGGACGTAGTGGGGGTCATCGCGCTCCGAGAGGCCAGTCTAGGAATATGGGAAGAGGGGCGCCGCCCCCGAGACGCGAGGAACGCGAACGAAGTCTCAGTCCGTTCTCCAAGAGACTCGCTCTCACACAGGCAATGAACATGGGTCGCTAGGACCAGGGTATGGTGTATAAGTTTTCACAGTATGGCAGTTGGGTTTAGGTATCAGCTCACCATCATATTAATTAATACAGCACAGCTGTCCATCCATTATTCGGATACGTAAGCGGGTAGCTCTCACTTTAAATGCGGTGACCAAAAACGCCATGCCATGCCATGCCATACAAAAACACTATACAGTAGAGGGGTAGTTTTTCAGAGCTACAGCAGATCCTCCTCCTCCTCGCGGCGCTCCCTCCTCTCATCCTCCTCCTCCTCCCTCTCCCTCACCCTCACGCCCTCGACCAGCGCAACGCCATCCATGCCCGCAGTCTCCTTCCCACCATCTCCATTCCCGTTCCCATTCGCGCTCCCACCACCATCACCACCACCACCAGCTGCAGCGCCTGCCGTCTTCTGGGCGGCGGCGATGCGCTCGCGCACGAGCCGCGCGATGGCGTTGTCGGTGCGCACGCCGAGCACGGCCAGCTTCGCGTCGAGGTCGCGCTTGAGGTCCCAGTTGGGCTTGCGGGGCTGCAGCTTGAACAGGTCGACGCCGGCGGCGTCGGCGGCGGCGGCGTCCTGGGCGGCGCGCCGCCGCACCTCGGCCTCCACCCCGGCCGCCTGCGCCTCCAGCGTCCGGTCCTCGAGCCCCAGCGTCGGCGGCGCCTCGAACCCCAGCCGCGGGCCCTTGGCCTCCGCGTCGTAGTTGCGCCCCGACAGGTGCAGGCGCGCCACGTCGACCTCCTCGGACACCTCTTTCCCGTCGCTCTCGTTCCGGCCTGCCGCTTCTGGTCGCGCATCTGGTGTTGTTGTGGTTGTTGCTATTGTGGTGGTGGTGATGGCGGCGGCTGAGTCTGGCTCTTCGGCTGCTGCTGCTGCTGCTTCTGCTTCTGCTGCTGCGGGTAGGGAGCCGGCCCGCTCGGATTCCGGCGCTACGATCTCGTCGCCGGGCTGCTTGCGCTTGAGGGTTTTGAGTTTCGCGAGCCGCGCCTTGCGGTCGTCGGCAGCGGCGCTCAGGGTCGCGCGTGAGGAGGACATGATGTTTGCGTTTGTTGTGTTGCGGGCGCGAGGGGTTTCTTCTTTTTCGTATCCTTTATAATATAGAGATCGATTCGGCAGTGGTCAATTGGAGATTTTCAGTGTAACCTCTACCTATATAATATGAGGTAGACTTTTGACGTTGAAGCTGGAGGCGTATGGTATAGCTTTACGCTTTACGTTAACTAGAGCTAGTCAAAGTCCAGAAGGCTAGCTCAGGTCGTTAGGCCGATCTTAGGCGGAATGGGTGGTGCAACTCGTGCAAGTTGATGCGCGCCTGCGCCACTACCATTGAAGCCTACCTACGGAAGAATTTCTGAAGTTACACTACATACATACATACATGTACATACATACCCAGGTACCTACCAGCCTGTGAATGCACCCGGGCATACTTAACCAGGTACTGCACTACGATAAGGTCTGATAAGGGACTTGACTTATAGTCTAGGGACAGGGGGCCTCAGCGATGCCGCCTACCGAGAAATTTATTAGTGACGAACTACCTATGACCTACTACTATTGCCTACTTAATACAGAGACGCATAATACAGGCCGGCAGATTCAAGGTTGCTCTATAGCTCAACCCATCGGATACATCGAATGCCCGAATACACAATGTTCGTTCCCAGGCCTACCTCATAGTGTTTCGTAACGATGGGACACATAGGCGTTGGACTTGGGCCGCCATAATCCTACCTCTACCCAGGTAATCGACATCCGATCATGTCGGCCCCTTTCATATGCCGACAATGCATCGCTCGACTATCGCAATCTTCTGTAACACGACTCAAGCCCAAGCGCTCACGCCTTCATACTCAAGTCGCTTCGAGTTCCGCATCCTCACCAGCGCGCCTCCCTGTCCCAGAGGATCCATGCCCGCTGAGTAGTACTAGGCAGCCGGGCCAGGTTGGACGGTCTATTAGGGGGCAGAGTATCCAGGTGCCCTTTTCGCCGGCAGGGGAACCATACTCGCCGGCAGGGGAATTATACTCGCCGGCAGGGGAATTATACTCGCTGGCAGAGGAACCATACTCGCCGGCAGAGGAACCATACTCGCCGGCAGAGGAGCCAAAAGAAGAAGAACATGAAGGAATGGAAAGACGATGGGATGGCGACTTGAAAAAATTCGTCCCTCGCAGTAGATTGAATAGGAAACAATGGGACAACTCCCCAGTGGCGGCGAGCTCTCGAGAGCTGCAAGTGAAGATTATGGAAGCCAACGGACAGTACAAGCTTCTGTATCGAGACCTGATGCATTTGTATGGGCTTTCCATTTCAGAAGCCCGGCATGCAGTTAGCCAGCTGGAAAGGCTGCTTTGGGGACAGGACGTGTCGGAAATGGCCAAGCGACTGAGCTTTTTTTTCGGTTGGAAGGAAAAATTTAGCGAACAGCTGCAGACTACATCCCAGAATACCACAGCCCCCAACGGCAATACCTCTGGGCCGAAGAAGATGCCGAGGAAGACTGCATTCTGGGAGTTTCTCGATGAAGATGATTATCCCACAGTAAAGGCTGCATGGCAAAGGCTTGACCCGAGCAAACGAGTGATAAGGTGGCCGCAAATAGCCCTTTCAGCATTAGAGTCGGGCCCAAAGGAACTGCCTGCTTTTATTCAGGCCAGCTTCGATCATGGTTGGTGTCCAAGCTACTTTCTGGAGGACACGGTCTACTTGCTCTACCGCACCCTAGGGCCAAAAGAATTCGCAGGGGAAGAAGGGTGCCCGGTTGTTAAGCTCGTCCTCTCCACGTTAGAGCAGAATCCACCGAGAGTTATAGCATTCGACCAGTCCGTTCTATACGCAGTTATCTCGGCCTTGAGCTTGGATGACCTCGTCAAATTCTACAAGACCCTGAAAAGAACCGAGCATCCCATCAATGCCAATACTCTGCAGCACATGGCTAGTCGACTCGCCAAATCTTCATCCCACAAGATCCATGCTGCCGACGTGATCTGTTCCCTAGCAGAAACCCCCGACTATAACATCAACTTGCCGGCTCCGGCGAGTATCTGCTCTTCGCTACTCACGTTAGACCCGCACCAGCCTATCCCCGAGGGCCAAGCACAACCGGACATGTTATTCAGGCACCTCCTAGAGAACGGGTTTCGTCCGAATTTGTTGACGCTGACTGCGCTGATACGCAATTTCTGCGTTCGCGGGCGTCTAGATACTGCGTGGAAGATCTTTGATTTGCTACTGGAACACAACTTTGAGCCAGATCCACACGTGTTCTCCATCCTTCTTAACGGATCGAAGAAAAGCTTCGAAGTTCCCTCCATCCGGAAGATCATCGAGATTGTCTTCTCCCGCGACGCCTGGACTGGAATCATAGTGTATGACTTCCTAGATATCATATATCGTGAAAACGATTCGCAGTCGGAGCGGAGACGCCGGCAGAAGAAAGCCAACAACGCATGGCGCCCTATGCTACAGCTATATGCCAAATTTTTTGACCTCAGTCCGCTGCAAAAATTCTTTGTTTCACCTCTCGAAAACGTGATCACCGAGACAGGTCTTGCCCCGAAACAAGCGACGGTCATGACAGAGCTGGCAGATGCGTTGAGACCTCTACCAGACCATATGCTATTCAAGCCTACGGGCCATACGTTGGTATTGCTTTTGGCTGCTCACGCTCGGTCGATCGATAATCCAGCCTCGGTGGTCGCCCAGTACAGACGCTTCACTAGGCTGCTCGACAAAAGGGACCCCATCGCCGCGACGCTCATCGCGGACAAGGGGACCATGGTCTACGACATCTACCTCCGGGCCATGATGCAGTTCAAGGACCGCGTGGAGACGCCCATGAAAGTCATCTACACCATGATGATAAGGGCGGAGCAAGAGTGGAAGCACACCGGCAAGAACGTCCGCCACCCGCTCCCCTCGGTCTACACCTGGACCATCCTCCTGAACGGCTTCAAGAACCACAAGCACATCGGCGGCGCCCTCGCCGCCCTCGACATGATGCTGCGGGTGGGCAACGTCCAGCCCAACCTCGTCACCTGGAACGCGCTCATCAGCGCCTACGCCCACGCGGGCCGCGTCCACGGCGCCGTCCGCGCCGTGCGCATGCTCGAGGAGGCCGGCCACACCACCGACGACTTCACCGTCAAGGCCTTCGGCCCCTTCTCGCGCGAGCGCCGGGAGTACGCCATCAAGCTCCTGGCGAAGGCGCGGGCGAAGAAGGCCACCATGGAGGAGTTCCAGATCCCGGAAGCCGCTTTCGGCCGCCCCAGCACCACCAGCGGCGGCATCAGGCC
Organism: Diatrype stigma; assembly: GCA_022225965.2. Taxonomy (NCBI): domain Eukaryota; kingdom Fungi; phylum Ascomycota; class Sordariomycetes; order Xylariales; family Diatrypaceae; genus Diatrype; species Diatrype stigma. Next base: position 251,614 of record JAKJXP020000009.1, read on the forward strand.
GGTATCGCCGCAGGCCGTGCTCCGCTTGCCGGGGAGACCAAAGGGCGGCGGTATAAAGCATGCCCTCGGACCCGTCACCGCCCCCGACGACCGGCAGCGCTCCGGCTGGCCTGCCGATGGTGTCCCTAGTGGTGATGGTGGCCGGGGTGCGGCGCCACCGCCGCCGCGACCCCAACAGCCGCTAAATCTGACGGAGAAGCTCCTCAAAGCCAGGGAGGAATGGAACGATGCAGCGAAGGAGCTCGCGCAAAGAAGGGAGAATATCGGCGCACCGAGTCGCCCATGGTAATAGGACGCTCGTTGCTATACCTATGTAGTTGTATAGGGAGCATAGCTGGTCAGTTCAAGCACGGGGGTTGGCGTTGGGAGATCTACTACCCGAAGTTGATATCTCAAGCCATATATATATATTTGTATATGTATGTACGTATGTGTACCATATCGCAGGGGCTCAACGGACACTTGTTTATAGTATGAGCGTCTTGCCGCATGGGTGGAGTTGGATTGATACCCTTCCTACTGGGTCATATCGAAAAAATACAATTAAATTCAATACTTACGCACTCCCGGGGGAGAGATTGAGCATCGCGGCTAAGTATAGTCTGCCTACGACGTAGACCACGGTAACTCCATCCATCTATGCACGTCTATAGGTAATCAGGCATACACTCAGGGCGGTTTCCGAAGGTTCCTGTAGCCGAACCTAGCCCATCGTATAGGGGTTTGTTGCGACGAGGGCGAACCTCTCCCTGCCAGCGGGACAAACCAGACGCAAGCCGCACTGGAGAGTGACGGCTGAACGAATTGCCACCACAGACTTAGAAACCAGATCCTGATGACAACCAGTACATGGCAAGGCACGGTATAATTTGTAGGTCTAAGTTGTCCAGGCAGAGTGGCTACAGCCGACACATGCGTATTTAAGCAATATAGAGAGCCTGATCGGCAGATATACCCAGCTAAGCTACACCGACCCAAGCTCCAGTCCATATAGAAGTAAAACAACAGGAAAGAAACAGCATCAGCGGTCACTCCTTTTTTGTCTCTCTCTCCTGGGATATATAGTAAATGGCGGTTCTACGCAAATGAAACACATCCTTCCGCAGTAATAGTGTGATTCACCAGCAGTTTTTCTTCGAGTGGGTAGAATACCTAGTCACAATGCTACGCTACAGTCCTGAAGGTGTTCTCTGGCCGCTCCAGAATGATCTGGTCGATGGCGTTCTGCAGGGCCGGTCAGTGTCTATATTTTTCGAAAGTGTAAGTTTGGGGGGGTTAGCTAGGACTTACCCAGTCGACCAATTCGGCATCGCTCAAGACGTTATCCAGGGGCAGGGCATCCGAGAAGTCCAGGGAGAAATCCATGGCGTGCATCAGAGACGTCTGGTCAAAGAGGCGCCTCGCGGGAGCTGGCTCGGTCGGGCCGTCGTTGTTGAGTAGGCTGGCTAGCGAGCCGTCTCGCACCTCCGGCTGGGGTCGCAATGGCGGCGGCGCGGGAGCTTTCTGCTGGGGCTCTTGCATCGAGATCTTCCGCAGGATTGCGCCTACCACCTTCGTGGCGTGCGCTGCCTCTTTGGAGGTTTGCTTCCTCGCTGACCAGATCTTATACGACGTTCCCAGAGCCTTCAGTTTCCGCGAACGATCCTCGGGGCTTCTATAGCGTTAGAGAAGGGACACTGGCTGTACTAAGTTCAAATGCGGCTTACCTGCTCGGTATGTGCTCGGTGAGGTCGAGGCAGAGTATCATCGATGCGATCAAAAAGTCGTGCATACTCAGGGATGAAAGCATATACTTATCATCAAATAGGCGGCCACCTGGCCGACCCTCTTCCTCGTATTCTGCATGGAGCTCTAGTATCCGGAGTGCTGCATCTCGACAAGTGTTGCGCGAAACTTTGTATGTAGGGTTGTCCTTTTCGCGGTTGAGATACGGTCTATGGAGCACACATAGACTCTTCAAGTACATCATCTCCAGCATTAAGCGATGCATAATATCTGGGGTGGTGTCTGTGAAGCTGTAAGAACGTATTGGCCGTATTTGCAGCGCTGGCGGCAATTGGTTTCGGTACCGGTGTATTTCATCATCGAGGGCGACGATCTCTTCATAAGGAACCGGGCGTATCGCCATTGAGTGCCGTATCACGCGACGTAGGAGCCGACACAGCCTGGACTTGTAGCTCAAGTACAATATTGAAGTAGGCTCACTTGCGGGCCGTGGCGGGGGCAATGCCATAGTGTTCTCGTCAAAGTCCGAGTCATACAGGTTTCCTGGAGACTCCGTGTCGCACTCATCATCCCGTATAACCGGTGGTATCCCGAGAGAAAACGAGAAGAGCACATCGAATGTCTCGATGAAGAACCACAGGCGACGGCGAATCTCACCTTCGAAGGGCGTTACATTCGCAAGATACTTCGGATCTCTGTGGTAACCCATCCGTTGCGCAAGCCTAGCTAGAAGGCCAAATTTAGTCCATAGTTCCAGAGTGACATCCTTCGCCTTCTGCATCTCAGTATAGCCATGCAACATGAGAGCTTCAATGGAATAGGGCTGCCCGGTCAAATAGTTTCCCGAAACGAGGCATTCTACGGCGAGAGACGAGAGATTTTCCACGGGTCCCAGCTCGGAGTCTTTAGTTATGTCCTCCCCTTTCGCCACACTGATGGAGCAAGCGACAAGTAGTATGGATGCCAGGCAGCTTATCCATAACAGGCTGACTGACGAGGTGTCTTTCCAGAAGCCATCGTATTCCCGTTGAAACTTGGCGGTGTGAATGTATGGTGCGGCAGTGAACCTTGACCTGAAATAGAGCAACACAAGCTGGTCTGTCCGGTTTCGGGAAGGCAAACGGAGGAGAGCTTGCTCACGACTTATGGTGGCTTGCCTGCCGAATATGAGGTCCGGACAGTCAGCTATCCAGGGCTGCCATGATTGAGGGGGTGGAGAAGGGCTCGGGGGCAGATCAGGCTCCGACTCGATGAGGCCCCGAATGTCGTGAATGCTCTCCAGGATCGATGCCCAGTGGGTGGCCCCGACGTAGCTGCTATCCGCAATTTGGGTTGCCGGCCCTAAGCGGGCAGGTTGCCCAGGAGGCCCGGGAGGTCCAGGGGGTCCAAGAACGCTTGGTGGTGAGCTAAGGTCGGAATGGGTCTCCGGGTCGTTCCGCTGCTCAGAGCTTGGAGGACTTTCAAGTGCACTCTCCCGAGGCTGCGCATTATACACGAGGCCATTCACCATGTCCTCCAGCTTCTGGAGACGAACCTGGAGAGCAGGCCGGGATACAGAATCATGCTTTTGGCGCGGGTCGGTGTGCGGCCTGGACTCGGCACGAGGTTTGCGAGCGGCCCTCGGGGCATACTCGCAGAAGTTGGCCTCGCCGCTCTTGACACACCTCTCGCACGGCTGCTGCCGGTCACATTTCACCTTGAGCGGGGGGTCAGATCAGCTTGAGCATGTTTATAGACACACATTATAAGGATTATACTAGTGGTAGACAGACTTTACGCGTGCGACACAAGAGGCACGACACGGGCGGGCGGTTGCGCTTCTGGATCTTGCGCTGAGAACCCTCGTCGGGCTGTGCGCGAAAGACGCTGGTTGCAAAGTGACCGGGCCGACCGTCCATGATTTCTGGGGGCGTCCGGGATAGCCGGCGATAAGGCCTGAGGGCGAAAGGATTTGATCGGATATGACTCGCGACTCGCGACTTGCGACTTACGACTACCTAAGCAGCAACCAGAAAATTCGGCGCTCGCAGCCGGCCTCTAACGTGTCTGACCAGGCAGGTATCGAGATGCAAACTGCCGAACAGCAGTAACTGGCGGGATTTAAGACGGTCCCGATTGGGATGAGAGTCCGACAATCAGACTGCTACATGAGTACGAAGTACGATGGGGCAATGGCTTATGGTGTAGGTAGGCATAGGCAGGTCTGGTGTAGGCATTGGTGCAGGCGTCCGGTATAGGTATATGGTATGTGGTATGTGGTATGGTATACCCGTAATGTCATGGCTCGATAACTAAGTCCAGTGCCAAATGCCAACCTTGGAAGCCAAATGCACCGCGGTTGCACCTGCACTTCGTCGGTGGTAATCGGGCTTATGAGCCCGTACCTACTTGCCCATATGCCCATACGCCCATGCCTATGTCCGATGCTCGAATGGGATTGCGAGGAATACTGCTAAATACTGCTAAATATCGCCGAATACCGCCAAATACTGCTAGGCATGCTGCAGGTAGGCGGCATGTAGGGGTCTAGCAACCGCTGTCCCTATATGCAGTTAGACTACCTAGATACGTCCAGGGTGGTAGTTATATCCCAGCAGTGGCTCCACCTCCACCCTTGGCCTCAACAGGTTACTGTCCGAAGACAAAGTACCGGGTAGGTAAGGACTCGTACATACAGTACATGCCTACCCTAGGTAGTACTGCACGCGCTTCCGAGGAGGTGTCTAGGTATTGTACATACTATAGTAGGCCCCGACCGACGGACTTTCCTCGGTGGAGATAGGAATTATTGCATTTCTAAGAAGAGTTAAATCGTCGTAGCTGGAGACTTCGGGACTAGGTAATCTTCCAGTGCAGGTGCTTGCCAACTGCCGTCTGCCAGCTGCAGTCTCGAGGCAGATTCGAAGATTACCGCAGACCCCCTGAGCTGACATCTCGTTATCCATTATAAGCGATAAATGGATAAGAATGGGCTCTTCGGAGGCCGAGGTTCATCCTTTGTACGAGAAACGAGAAACTCAAACTCGAAAATGCTCCCGGGTTCCTGTATGAACAGCAGCATCTCCACGATCTGTCTGATGCTTAGCTAATGCTGGACGTAAAAAAATATGCCTACCTAGGTACCAAGCATTCATTCGCTATGTCTGGTGCGCCAGGGACTGAATCCATCCGACGCTAGATCGTAAAGAGCCGCACAAAGCGACTGTACCACCGGTCTGCGGTGAGGATTCCTCCGATCAAACGACCTAGAACGGCAAGCCTAACACCGCCCGGCTCCGGGAACACGGGGGTCGGGCTTGCAAAGTACCGCCGCGCTTGCGGGCGTTACCCAGATCGGCTTGTTAAACGCCTTGGTTATCTGGACTCTAATTGCTGTTCGGTATGGCAGACCCTACTGAGCCGCCGCCTGTTTGTGCAGGTTTCGGGAAGCATTCAAAAAAAGGTCCGTACATGGTGTAACGATCTGATCAAGCAAATTCTTCGTAAGCTCCGAGATACGACATGTCCATGCCCCGAGCCCCGTAGGCGTCTCTTTAACGTGAGCGCCGAAACGGATATATAAAGCCTTGGTCCTGAGCATTGTGTTTCTCAGACTCACTGAACTGCGCCAGACAAACAGCTCATATCAAATACCCTTCTTCAATTTTCTTGATATATATATATATATATATAACGTACCTACAATTACATTGTCCACAGCTTTTTATATACAAGATGTCGTCTGCTACGAATCTGATTGTTCCTTCCATCTCCTCTCCTCTGGCTCTGAGGGTCGAGGAAGCCCCTATCCCGGAAGCGCAACGGGGCACAGCAGTAGTCGAGATCCTAGCTTCTGTCATCGGACCCGGCTATGGATTCCTGCTGTCCACCCCTCTCCCGTTCCTCTCGTTCCCTACCCCCAGCATCTGGGGCAACAACGCCATCGGGCGAGTGGTGTCGACCGGCCCTGACGCCGCGAAGCTCGAGAAGGGCCAGCTAGTCTTCGTCGACGAGTTCATCGAGGCCAGAGACGACCCCAACGTGGCCATCATCGCGGGCCTCATGGACGGGCTCTCGGCGCAGTCGAAGAAGCTGGCGAGCGGGGCCTGGCGCAACGGCACCTGGACGACGCACGCCGTCGTGGCCCTCGAGAACGCGACCCCGCTGGACGAGGGCCTGCTGCTCGGCAAGCTCGGGTACGACGTGTCCGAGCTGACGTACCTCACCCGCTTCACCGTCGCGTACGGAGGCATGTCCGCCATGGGCGTCAAGCCGGGCGAGACGGTGATCGTCGGCCCCGCCACGGGCCAGTTCAGCGGCGCCGCCGTGGAAGTCGCCTCTGCCCTGGGAGCCCGGGTCATTGCGCTCGGACGCAACACCGAGGTCCTGTCGCGCCTCAAGGAAACCTTCGCCCGGGTCGAGACGGTGATCCTTTCGGGCGACGTGGAGGAGGACGCGAAAGCCATCCAAGCTTTCGGTCCGGCCGACGCGTTCATCGACATCTCGCCTACCAAGGCTTCCAATGCTAAACTCACGCATATTACCAGCGCCCTCAAGTCCCTGCGGCGCCACGGTAGGGTTTCGCTGATGGGTGGTATAGCCGGGGATATTTCCATCCCGTACCAGTTGGTTATGATGAACAACATTGAAATCAAGGGCCGATGGATGTACACCCGGGATGAAGTCAGGGAGGTTGTAAAGTTGGTGGAGACTGGGCTACTGAAGCTTGGCAAGTCTGCAGGCCACACGGTGCATGGAAAGTTCAAGTTGGATGAGTGGCAAGCTGCATTGGATACCGCGGCGAATCACGATACGTGGGGGAGTGTTGTCACATTCACGCCATGAACCATTGGGTTAAGGCGCGCGCCTCTCTACCCTATATGTGCCATTGGTTCCAAAGTGTTACTTACATAGTTTTGAACTTCTCATCTCACTGTATACCGATGCTCTAAGTTTGCCTCATTACTTACCTTCAAGTCGTGATATTTGACACCATTATTTCAGCTTCTGGTTCCTTTCTAAAACATTGCACTGCCCCTGAGCATGGTCGTTGGACTTGAGTACCTGCGGTTACCATGATCCGAGAAGGCTATATGAAATGCACCCAGGTATATAGAATATTACTCTGAAAATACGATAGCATATCGTTTATTACTCTGGGAGAGGTCAACTTGGACTTGAAAACCTGAGTTGATCAAGATAGCACTCCATCATTCTGATAAAGCAATCTCCAAACCTGGAACGAGTTCACAAAACAGAAAGATGGATGGGTCTACTCATCAATTTTCCACTTGAACTGATGGCCTGGATGGTCATCAAGGAGATGGGCTTGGCCGAAGAAGACTTCTCTAGCAGTGACCCCTTCTTTCTCAACGCCCGTCCTGAACCGTCCCCTGGCCTGGAGTTCGGGAATCACCCATTGGATGATATCCTCAAACGAACCAGGGTTCGTTATATGGCCGAGGTTGAAGCCATCAACCCCTGAAATGTCGGCCCACCTCTCAAGCTCGTCAACAACAGTCTTAGGGCTACCGATGAACTTTGGCCTAGATGCGGGAGCGAGTCAAGGTTAGCTCAATTCTATCTCTTCATGCTAGAAGACAGCGGACGGCATATATGGATTCCAAAGCTCAAGTCCCATAAACGACCGAAGCCGTGGAACACCAATTGCCTCGAACCTCGAATAAGCAAGAAAAGAAAGGGGCTGGAAAAGACTTACATCATGCCGCCCAGCAACAAAAACTCCGCAATCCGCGCCTTCGTCCAGGAAAGGCCCTCGCTACCCGGCACGACGCTCGACCACCGATGGACCATAGACCGAATGGAAGCCTTATCGACGAATCGGAAGTCCTCGTCGTCCCCGTAGGTGGAGAGGTCCTGTCCGGTCCAGCCGCCGAAGAGGGCGAGGGCGCCCTCGCGGTCGCCGTACGCGAGCAGCTCATCGCGCTTGGCGCGGGCCTTCTCATCCGTCTCGTCGACGATGACGCACACGCCGGCGAAGACCTTGACGTGGGCCGGATCGCGGCCGAAGGCGTCGCGCGCCGTGCGCCGCAGCGCGTCGACCGACGCCTTGACCAGCTCCGGCAGCTGCGCCCCCACGAACACCGCCTCGGCGTGCTTCGCCCCGAACTCCGTCCCCGCCCGCGACGTCCCCGCCTGGAACAGGAACGGCGTCCGCTGCGGCGACGGCTCGCAGATGTGCGGCCCCGGCACCTGGAAGTACTTCCCCTTGTGGTCGATCCGCCGCACCCGCCCCGCCACCGCGAACTGCCCGCTCTCGACGTCGCGGGGCGCCGCGTCGTCGCGCCAGCTTCCCTCCCAGAGCTTTTTGGTTTGTTATCACATGTTAGTCTTTTTCTGCCAATGTTCCGTTCATTTCGCCACCCGCCCCCCCTTTCCCCACCTGGTCCCCTTCTTTACCCCCCAACTTAAAGCTAAACAAGATCAGGGGCTCAGGGGGTGTGGAGTGATGCTTGCTTGGTTGGTTTCTCGCTCGCTCGCACGCACGCACTCACGCTCACAAGTTACTGACCTTGTAGACGACATCCATGTACTCGTCGGCGATCTGGTAGCGCTCGTCGTGCTCGATCTGGGTCTCGAGGCCGAAGTTGCGCGCGGCGCTGTCGAGGTAGGAGGTGACGATGTTCCAGGCGACGCGGCCGCCGGTCAGGTGGTCGACGGTGGAGAAGCGGCGGGCCAGCGCGTAGGGCGGGTCGTAGGTGGTGCTGGCGGTGACGCCGAAGAGCAGGTTCCTGGTGGCGGCCGCCATGGCGGGGACCGCGTACAGCGGGTCGTTGACGGGGAACTGCGCGCCCGACGCCAGCGCCGGGTCCACGTTGGCCGGCCCCTTGTAGACGTCGTAGGGCCCCAGCGTGTCCGCGATGAACAGCGCGTGGAACCCCGCCCGGTCCAGCGTCTGCGCCAGCGACGTCCAGAAGCTCAGCCTGTTGTAGTCCGCCGTCTGGTTCCGCGGGTGCCGCCACAGCCCCGGCGACAGGTGGCCCGGCGTCGTCATGACGAAGGCGTTCAGGAGCAGCTCCTTTTTGCGCGCCTTCTCGTCATGGTTGCCGCCGGCACCGCTGGGCCCGTTGCCGGCTTGTTTCGCGTCATCCTGCGTGGTCGCCATATCTTTATTTCTCGTGTTGCTAGCAGGACAGGCACGTTTTCCGAGCAAGGTTCACTCACTACACTGCTATCCCGCAATACGGGGAGCGTCTTGCTTGATGAACCAGCTTGTCTCCGAACGGGAAAGGCCGCAGTCAAGTAGTTACTTATCCGGCGGCAGAGAGGCCTGTTATTTCCGAAGCGCGCTTCCAAAACGTTGCGACACGGAAGGGTCAAAGCACGTTTTTCACTAGCCGTACCTATAGCAAGCTTTCCCGGCGCCCTCTGATCTTTCGAGAACTAGAAATGCCGTCCCGGGTGTCTAGCAGAATGGAGCTGTGTTGTTGGATGGTGCCCCGGTTTTTCAAGGCTTTCCATCATCACTCGGGGCGATTGCGTGACAACGGTATCGGCAAGTTCCTCCCACCTGGGTACGACCTTGGTACGACCTTTGATTGGCAAATCGCCGGGCGGGCGGGCGGAATATTGGTAGATGCATATGAGATGGCACTGTTTAAAGAGAGACAGGCCCTTTTGATGGCCGCCTGTTAGGCGTTACCTGAAGACTCTTGACTGTTGTGGTCATTCTGGACAAGTGACTCGAGTGGCCGATCGATCAACCATGTCAGACGGCGCGTTCGCTATAAGCCTCCTTAGCCAAGGCGTGGGATATGGCGTCGTGGTTGGACTAGGCGTACTCTTCGCCGTCGTCATTCTCCTCGCTGTCAAGTTCCAGAAGGAATACCTTGGAGAGGATTCCGAGAAGTCTGAAATGTTCATGGTAGCGAACCGAACAGTCGGCACTGGTATGCCCAGGTCTTCAACTAATATAATGGCTAACGGCTGACGAACGAGGAACAGGTCTAACATGCTCGGCTGTGTTCTCAAGTTGGATGTGGATCAACGAGACAGTCTTTTCGTCAGTCCAATGCTACAAGTTCGGTATTGCGGCACCGCTTTGGTTCGCTTCTGGCGTCTCCTTTCAGATCTCTCTCATGGCCGTCTTGGGAGTATTAGTCAAAATCAGGGTCCCAAATGCACACACTTCACTAGAAATCATACGACTTCGTTACGGAAAACTGGGACATTTCACGTTCATCATACTCAACCTGATCAATAATATCATAGGTTGCGCATCCATGATCGTAACGGGATCCCAGCTCCTGGTAGGCTTGACAGGCATCAATCTCGCAGCAGCAACGATTCTGATCCCGGTCGGAGGTATGTGAGCCCCGGAGCTCACCTATATCTACATTTTGTTGACCATTATATGCTACAGTTGTCCTTTACACAGCGGTGGGAGGCTTAAAAGCAACCTTCTTAACAGACTTTCTTCACACGACTATAACCCTTATCTTGATCGTGTATTTCACCCTCTCTGTGCTAACCCACGAGCAAGTGGGTGGTCTAGAAAGGTTATATAATCAGGTACTAGCGACGGCGGACGATAACTATATCGACGGCAACTATCAGGGCTCGCTTCTATCTTTCAAAAGCAAGGGGGCAATGATATTCGGCATCATCCTCAAATTTGGCAACCTAGCTCTTGTAATAATGGTGCGTGAGCTCAGTAACTACCTGTCTGCTAGTGTTTTCTCGGTGCTAAATTCGAGACACTCAAGGATACCGCATTCTGGCAGAAGTCCTTCGCCGCCGAGGTCAACGCCACCGTCCCCGGCTACAACCTCGCGGCTCTGGCCATCTTCGCCGTCCCTTGGGCCATGGGTACCGTCATGGGACTGACCGCACGAGCCTTCCAGCACACGGCCGTGTATCCATTCCTCCCGGACGGCTTCTCCTCCGCGCAGGTGAACGCCGGCTACGTGATGCCGTACACCATCCACGCGCTGCTCGGCGCGGGAGGCAGCGCCGGCATGCTGCTCCTGCTCTTCATGGCCGTGACCAGCACGGTCTCGTCGTCCATGGTGGCCGTGAGCAGCATCCTGGCGTACGACGTGTACCGGACGTACGTCAACCCGCGGGCGACGGACCGGCAGACGGTGACGGCCAGCCACCTGGGCGTGCTGGTGCACGGGGTCGTCATCACGGGGGTCACGCTGGCGCTGAACTACGCCGGCGCCGACATCAACTGGCTGTCGTACACGACGAACATGATCAAGTGCCCCGGCATCTGCCCGCTGATCCTCACCCTCATCTGGAGCCGGCAGTCGAAGGCCGCGGCCGTCGCGGCCCCGATCGGCGGCATGGCCTGCGGCCTCGCCGTCTGGTTCGCCACGACCTGGAAAATCTACGGCGTGATCAACATGACGACCACGGCGCAGGCCGAGCCCTGCCTGTACGGGGCCCTGACGGCCACGTTCGCGCCCGCCCTCTTCTCCGTCTTGATATCGTACCTCGGCCCGAAGGAGATCTTCGACTGGAACGAGTTCCTGCGCATAGAGCTGGTCAAGGATAACGAAAAGGGAACTGCAAAGGATGTATTATCGCCAAGCTCGGGGTCCGGAACCTCGACGCCGGGGTCGGGGCCGGGGCCAGTCGCCAAGGATGAAAGCGGTATCAACATCCAACCAGCGGCGGAAGACACCGACACGGAGAAGGCCCGGTCCCCACCAGATGTGGCTTCCTCCTCTAGCTCGTCCAACGAGCTGGTGCACCCGTTCGATGCCGAGACCCTCGCCAGCCTGTACCGCTGGTACAAGATCGCGTGGGCGTTCCTCGCGTTCATCGTGACCATCACCTTCGTCGCGTGGCCGCTCCCGCTGTACCGGGACTACATCTTCCCGCCGAAGTTCTTCGGCGGGTGGGTGACCATGTCGATTGTGTGGCAGTTCTTCGCGCTCGGCGCCGTGGTGGTCTACCCCATCTACGACGGCTGGGGCGAGATCTCGAAGGTCGCTCGCGGCCTGTGGGGAAGATATGTCAAGAAAGGCGGCGTTCGTGCGCCCGCGGCGCGATGATGTGAGGAATCGCAGCGAAGTTATAATGGTAACTTTTCTGTCACGGGGAATATAGACGCGAGTGCGAAAAGTATCTCTGATAATAGATAGCATGGGCCTTTGTGTATGATAGAATAAGGAGAGCATCAGCTACCTCTAACCTTTTCTATTCCAGTTACCGTTGAGCTAGGAAAATATACCTAGAAACATATTTTTCGATTCCTATAAACACTGGATTGGAAAGAAAATCCCATTCAGTGAAATATAAACGTCGTCTGACATGACCTTAGTCAGGGCTCGGATATTATTCCCTTGTCCCATGGTCTTCTAACAGAGTATCACCTGCAAACATATTTCCTAGGGTACATTGTCAACGTCTAATAACCTAGAAGCTCCGTTACCAAGCCCTTGTTGCTTCATTTTGAGGGTTTGGCTATCATCCATGATAACACACAGTAGTCGACACTGAGCTGTTTGTTATCCCCAATCTATTATGAACAAAGCTAACTAGTAACGACTACGGCAACATGTGTCTTCTAATATGATTAAGGGGTATCGAAACTATGCCCATGAAAGAATTCATCTCAGGAGGCGTCGTTTGATCATGAACTCCTCACTAACCTGGTATAATCGTGATGGTGCCTGTAGGGACGATGCTGAACTGTGTGTGCTGGGAGCCAAATGTCCTAGGTAATAAAAGACGATTCGAGAAGGGAGTAATGTGGTGCTCCAAGGCTTCATCAGCAATAGAGAAGAAAGCCATGGGAACCAACACATTGGAATAACACATCACATTCGGTTTTAGCTTTGGTTAGACTTAACTATGGGGTAGGGATGAGGAGGGGGGGTCAATGGTGAAACAGTACAAGGTATAGATGACTATACGACGTCGATCAGAAGCCGGGAGGTCCTATTAGAAGGTTCGGAGCGGTATAAACACGAAGAAAAGCTGTGTTGCCAGACAACCCCCTGGAGGTGTCGGTTGAATATGGGCCCAGTCTAGCAACAGAGGATGGATAAACCCATGAACAGTAAACAATATAGAGTATATGCGCTGGAAAGGGGGTGACTCACGTTTCATCTTTGGGACTGCAACCATAATATGTAAAATGAGCGCTTAGGAGCTGTGTGGTATGGGTTCGGGGCAAGGCGTTTTATGAGGGCTTGTCTCCAGATGTATCGTCAGATGGCTGTTAAAGGGGTGACGTCTTAATAAACTCTCTGCAGGCCTCCAGCGGCTGCAGATTGCGGCTATATCTTATTTTAGAAGCACCCAAAAATAACGCGCTCCAACAGAGGCGAGGGTGTACCTGCGCAAGTATATTGTACGTACACGCAGTAGGGGACCGGTCGTAGGGCTGGGTCGTTGTGGATGCCATGGGCACGGCGGGTCAGGACTATGACGAGACTCTGAGGCTCGAGGTTTATACACTTGAGGCTGGTAGGGTAGTGGTAGGGGTGCCCAATGAGAGGTGAGCGATAGGCTCCTATAGGCATAAGGCATGGTACCTCGTCCCGTTGTACACTCGTCGCTGGCGAGGGGAGCCCCCCTTACCACGAGCTGGTGGTGGACTGAGGCTCACGATCTCTTCGCAGACTGCCATCGTTGCCCCGGACGCCAGGCGCCTGGCGAGTAAAGAAGGGCCCAGCTGCGCGGATAAGCGCCCCCAGCCTCGGGGGGAGGCCTGCACGACATGCGTAAGGGTTGCCAGGATGCGGAGTGCGTGCCTGGCGAGCATCTCCCCCTATGGGTAGCTTGCCGCACAGGCGGCGTCACGCTTAACCACCCATGCCTCGCTCAGGGTAACAGCCAGGCGCAAAGCGGAGGAGCTGAGCTGGAGCGTAGGCAGGTAGGGATGGAAGGTTGCTTTGGTGCCTTGCAGAAGCGAGATGGGGGAGAGCGCGGGTGCGACCATAGGCCATGCAAGTAATCGGATCCTCGAGGCTCCCCAGCAGACGGGCAGACTGGACGAAAATAGAAGCATGGAAGCAATGAGGTGCTTCTTAGACGCCGGCGCGCTGCGAGGGTGCAGCAGAGGGCAAGATCTAAGATCCAATCGCCAGCGAGCCGCACGGTGACGTCGTGTCGTTATCGCGGGTTGAGCCTCGAAGCGGGCGGTCTTCTAGAAACAGAGGTCGGGGCGTCGAGCCACACTTCGGCGTGGGCGGCGCTTAACCCGCCTCTGCTCCGAAGGTCGAGCGGCAACCAGGGCGGCTATCCTGTCGAGGCCATCTCCTATTGGCTGAATGTTCGGACGGGTATCTCCATATCAGCGCAACAGAATGGCTACCCCCTAGTAAGGGGCTACACATGTAATAATCAGTCGAATCTTCTTAGTGGATATTCTTTGCTATGAAACACTTACATCGTCTTCACAGGACTTATAATTTAGAAAACATCTGGAAGTAAACGCGACACTTTTCCCGTCCGCGTATCGTAACAGGGGAAGGGGGGTGGGGGGTGGGAAGAGTCGACGTTATAAGCGACTCCACCTAGCTACTTGAAGTCTTGTGGTATACTTCGTACATACATAGTAGTAGCCGAGAGGTGTGTATGAATTTCTCAGGCCTACGTATATGTCTGTCTTTGTGAGCTGTTTGGGATTTTATACAAAGTAAACAGGCATAGGAGAGAATGGCTCCCATCTACTTACGAGCGAAGAGCGAAGAGCATATAGTTAGTTAACTGAACCTACACAAGCACAGCCATACTCATACCTGAGGCTTTGCATATGTATCAGGGCAGGCGTTTTTACACTTCCAGCGTGTTAGCCTAGTTGGGCATTATTCTCATTGGTTACCGGGGTATACCGCTGATAATGGTTGCTGGTATTAGATCTCCTATATATAGATCCTGTATTAACTGTTGTCGGCGGGTCCCAAACCCTAGACAGTAGGTATATTCCCCTGAGGTGTAGCCAATAGACTTGAGAGATTAGACTATATTATGCATGCTGGTGTCTAGGTATAGAGCGTTTGCTTGACAATGGCGGCGTTTGGGTCACCCCTTTTTATCAGCCATTACCTATTCGTCTTTCCTCAGAAAATAAATAGACTAGGTTATGGTTGCAAAAAACGATGTGCGTCAGGCACACTTGACAGGGGTGCATTTACCTTGTGTGGCTCGTGACAGCCAACATCGATATTTCAACGTCAATATACTCTGTCTCCTTCTTGTTTCGTACTTGTTTGCTACTGTAAAACATAGCCTCTTCTCAAACCGCGAGCAGTAGGTGTTCTATCACCTGAAATCCAGTTGACAGGTAACTTGTTGACCTTCTTGAGGTAGGGAGGGGGCTGAGAATCCAGCTGTTTGGTAACAACCAGCCAGCCACTCGATAGGTGGTGGGCGAGAAAGGCTTCCACCTGACTTATTATTAACAACCAACTGCAGATTCATGACCCATATAATCGGATACGTTGTCGAATTTCATCCCCCCTTTTGCCTTCGATCCACTAATTTTCATAGGTCCATCCCAAGACCACAACTACCGAAGTCACCAACGGTAAACAGACAGACAGATACCCCAGCCACCGATTTTTATTGATTACCTGCAACCTTAAGGCCTGTATTGTACAGAGGCAGCGACCTTTGAATACACTATACACTTTGATTACCATAGCGTTTCCATTGGCATAGCATAGCAGGGAGGGTGATGCTGCAAGGCGGCTTGCCGAGATCGTCTCCGGAGATAGGTAGGTAGCAAGGAGTAAGGCAAACGGAGCAGCGGAGGTAGTCGATCGACAAGCAACCCGTCAGCTTTGCTCCGAGCTTAGGTGGTTCCTACATACATATGTAAGTCAGTACTAACGAGTTAGTAGTTAGTATACGCATACGCATCTCTCTTGGAGACGATAGTTGTTGGTGCAACAGTGCCCACAGCCCACCCACTCTTCCACTCGCCCACTATCTCATTGTTGTATAGGATGAACTCCGTGCTCGCTACGATACCACGATACAGCAGCTACGTGCAGATGCAGATTTCAAGCGCTGGGACTGGCTGGGTAAGGTAGACACGTACCATAGTAGTTTGATAGTGTGCAGTAGGTATGCATGCATACACACATGTATGTAGATTTTATATATTCTATAGACCACCACTGACCACCACTGACCACCACTATAGCTGTGTAGGTGCGAAGTATACCTAGTACAATACAAGCCTACAGTACGCTTCAGGGCTTGCCTCGAAGCTGCAGGTAACCTCGTCGGCCTTGCTGCCCTAATCGAGCAAGTCCTACGATGCGAGTTTCGGAAGCTTCAATCGATGGCTCGACCAAGAGCGCGCGCGGAGGAGCGAGGACAAGCTCCATCGAGATCTGGCCGGGGTATATTGCCCGCTCCTTGCTAGTAATGCCTACTACGTACCATGCCGAAATTATATGTAATCACGCGCGGCGCAAAATGGCATTTCCCATACACAGTAGTGAACGAGCTTCATGCCATCCATCCTCAGCTGTCCTGTCTGTCACACACACTTTCTCTCAGTTGTGACCCGAGTGACGGGAGGCTGAGTTCACCGACGCTTGGACTGGCACACTGGGACGCTAATGACTGTATCATCTCGGCTCTGACTCGGCGCAACGAGGGGCATCCGCCTCGAATCACTTCTGATCACTGAACATTTGGAGCAGATCCCCATGTTGTTTGACGAACCTGAGCAATTCCTGTTGGCTTTTGTTGTAACCCTGCCAGTGCTTGCCCTTGCCGTTTCTTCGTTGCTTGCTTGCTTGTAGCTTTGCTTGCTACCTACCACCTAGACTATATAGGCGGCTGATGCAGACTCTGCCTTTTTAAACCCGATCGCTCTGACAAAGGCCCCCCCGGTCGATGAGGGGTAGTAGAAATGCAAACCTTGTCGGAGCACGTTGCTTCAATGGGAGTTGGACCAGTGCAAGTGCCGACCGGATTAGATGACGGGCATGGGGGAGAAGAGAAATGATAGAAAAAAAGAAAAAGAGGAAAAAGAGGAAAAAGAAGTGCCAGCACGATTCGTCCAATAGGACGGTCGAGTTTGCGTCTAATGCAAGCTCTATCACAGCTTCGAAAAAGCTTCCTCGTGCCTTGCCAAGCTGCCGATTGCTCAACAGGAGCTATAAGAAGCGCAACCGAGTTTCTAAGAAAAGAACAGCTGCGGAGTCTTACCCACATACGCGAGCTGCATGACGGCCTATAGGCCGGCGACCTGCAGCTGGCCACCCAATCAACATCGTGGAGCCGCTTAGTAGCGATCCCTCCTAGCGGTCCGATGGCGGTAAAGGGGCGAGTGAGTACAAAGCATTTCGCATATTTCCCACGAGGTCGGGCAGGTCCGCGGCGACAAAAACCTGCGACAAGCGCTCCGCGTAGAAGGTATAGTGATACCTATTGGGCATGCAGTGGAAGTATAAACATATGACTACCTATCTAGGCGGTATTTGACTCCATAGAGGCGTTCCATGAAACCACAGCCATGCTGGGTATGTGTGCATCACCTAGGTCTGGAGGTACACCGCCAGTAGGTTCATATCGCCGACCATTGTATCATGAAACGCTTCCCCAGCTCCGATGTATAGTATGAGCGCCTAATAGCACACACGCGCGCACACACACACACACACACACACTTGCTCCCTACCTAGCCAGAGAAAATGTGATGCTAATTAATTTCTATCCCAGTAAACGCCTGAACCTGGTGAATGGCCAGCCGGGAAGATCTTCCTCCTAGAGTTACATTTCTAAATTTAACTTTACCGATACCTGATCCTGGATTACCAGACTTTCAATGTTGCCAGACTCCCGAAAGTGCCTGGGTGCCTAGCAGGTGGTTATTGTACGTATGATGTAGGCGCATTGTATGTTGTATGTATCTACCTTGCCTATCTATACTTATGTTGCATGTATGTACGCACATACTTACATACCTACCTAGGTATGTTGCGTGTCGTCCAGCAGCTAAACTGCTAAATTGACTGCATCGTGGCTATGCGCTAATGTACCGCTATGTTGCGATAACTTCTACTGCGTACGTGCGCTGTATGTGGTCATGAATTCGAACCCGCGGGTCTACGAAGTAGGTAGTACGTATGTAGTATGCAGTGTACGGTCGATCTCCGCTTGGAGATTCTTCGCCTTCAGGTGAACTGCCGGGCTATATAAGCAGGTTATCTGATTCTCCCGCGCCGCTCTACACAATGTGACGACACGACACGGGAGAACCGCCGAGTGACTCGAGACCGGCCGGCTTGTAAGACTTTCCAGAAACCTGGGATTAGCCAAACTCGCTCCACCGCAGCTCGGATCGAGCAGGAAGCCTTGGAACTTGCAACCTTGGAACCTTGGAACCTTGGAAGCCTACAACAGATCAGAACCGCGCTCATCCCCAGGCGCACACATACATACCCAGGCCGGGCGTCAGCAGCAGGCAGGTGCACTGCCGCCCAACCTCACTCGGGCTGCCACCGCTCGCAGCCCGCGCCTAACTGCCCCTAGGTATGCGGATTAGAGCCAGCGGACAACAGACACCAGGAGACCGCAGGTGATACGGGTTACGGAGAGACAGAGCAGGTCCATGATAGGGTGCAAAGTCGTTGCAAAGGACCTTGCATCGGAGCGGTTCAGACAGAAGTCGGTTATATTAGACGCGGCTTATGCGTTACAATGCCCGCCGAAATCTCGAGACGGTTCAAGGGAAGAAAGCAGTACGCCGCGTCAATTTGCATCACAGGTACATCCCTGCCTCCGGCGCTCATTGGCCAGAGACGCAGGGCCACCAGCCTACACGCTGCAACATGCAACACCATACCTGTCGGTAATGCTCCAGAGCCTGGGCTTCTGGTTGGGTGATCGGTTTGCGTTTGATCGTTTCCCCCACACATGCCACCTACATGACTGATGGCCAGGAGGAATGCAGAGATGTCATGCTCAAGAAGGGATATCGTCTTTCGCGAAATGTGGTACCTGTGCCGCGCGACCGCCTCCGCAGATCTAGGACCCTTCGAATGCTGCCCAGATCCTTCCACTCGCAGGCCGATATCCCACACCCTGGGCCGGCCTCCAGGTCGCCCTGGGCCAGAAATACCACCGACTCTTGTGCTAGTCTGGTCACTTGGCAGGCCCGACGTTTGATGTCTAGCCAGGTCCCAATGCAAGATAGAGAGATTCGTATATATTGAGAGCCTAGCAAGCGTAACTATACCTAGCAAGTAGGGCCGTTCTGCGGCCGTTTTCCATGAACGCATTCTCATGCCCTGCGGCACTGATTTATCTAGACCTCTATCCATTGGACCGTGGACGACGTGTGAAGCGACGATACCGTGCTTCTCCTAACGGTCGTTGTGCCCGAAATAGGATAACAAGCACGAAAGCGACGAAGTTACTATGTATGTAACTAGCCAGCGCCAATACCCGCTGCACCAGTGATCGCCGTGGAATCAATACCAGAGGGAGCTGATAGGGCAGGAGGCGTCTCCTGCCAGTTCCATCTCCCGCGATGGTATAGAATAGCTAGAATAGCAGCGTTTGGAGCGGCGGCTGTCCTCGGGGAGTCTAGCTTAGGCGACACCTCACGTTGGATTCAGCTTGACCGAGGGTATTTTGTTTGCTACCTACATTATCATCGGGATGTATTATCAAAGCATAACCATACGTGGTAAGCAATTGAACTATATCATCCGAATCCGAGTGCCCCTGCCGGCCTGCCTAGCCAGGGCTGCTCGTTAGTGGCCACGTGAGGATGGACATCCGCGGTTACGTAGGTAGTTAAGGTATCATGGTGTTTTGCTGCCGTTGCCTTGTACTTAGCTCGTTGCACCATGTAGGTCGCTGCTGGCTGGTAAGCTGCACGTCCTTGAACGGCTAGGGTTGGTGGGCCATGGGCATGACTGCACCATGGTGTGCATCAACGTGTTGGTGAGAAAGGGAATTGGCCATCATCATCCATGTTGCCATGGCAGAAGAACGCAAGTGCAACTGCGTTAAGAGGTGGATGATGCCCCTATCCGGCTAGCTCGTGGTCTATCGTCGACTTGACTAATCCCGGTCGAGCGTCCCCTCCACAACGGCACGCTGGCCAGGTACATCCCTCTCATGTATCTCCGCGTCAGGATGTCTGATGAAGGCGAAGCCCCCCCCCCCCCCGTCCAAGCCCAAGCGCCATACGCCCATACAGGCCTTACAAACCTTACAAGCCATTAGCCACGAGCTTCATGGTCGGTCGGTCAGCGATCTCGTCTCGTCTCGTTCCGTAGCGTAGCCGTAATAGTTGCCTAGTAGCGATAGTTGCAGTCTAAGGTAGAGCGCGGGACTCATCTCAGCGCGCCCGTCACCCTGAGCCTGCGCCTAAGGTTCGGTCCATGTTCCCCTCGTTCTTGGGCCTTCTCGGGGTCGTCATTCGTTACCCTGCCCGTCCATGTGTCTATGTGTGGAACTTCAAACCAGGCCTCGCGCGTGCTGTACCCGCCCTTAAAGCGTTGATACCTATCACCACTGCAGCACTGCAGTTGTAATATCCTGGGATGTAGGTGCAGGTGCGGTACATCATGATGTAAAATGCCACAGGTACGTGGGCGGGTACATGATCGCGGGCAGGTATGTACGTATTCGCGTTTCCATGGCGCATGTATCTCCTACCTCCTACCCTTGCATCAGCACTTGAGGGCCTGCACCCGCGCTGCCCCAGTGCACGTACACGCCCTCCTTCTAGTGCCCTTCTGCATGTACATATGTACATACATGTGCGTGTATGTATGTATGTAGACTAGGTATGTATGTACTTACCTACCAAGCTATCCCATACCCATACCCAGAGCCATACCCAGAGCCATACCCAGAGCCAGAGCCAGAGCCAGAGCCATAGCCCTTATTCACCAAGCTCGTCGCAGCCCTTCACTTTCAACAATCAACCCACTGCCTATTCCTTCTCTTCTAACTTGATCGTTCGTTCCCTTGAATCGGTGTGGTAGCTTCCAATGCCCGGCGAGAGGCGGGTTTACGGATCTATCAGCTTGAAATTCGCTACCACTTGAATCTGCTTACTAGCTGCTGCGCATCGCAACGTCACTTATTCATCAGTGATCGGTATCGTATCAGCACTGGTTCTCCAATTCCAGAGCTCTGACAAAACAAACGCAGCATAATCGCGCGTTAAATTTCCAAGCGCCAGCTCCATCCACGCACCAAACTTTCCCGGTATTCAGGACAGCAATTGGCACGTGGGGGTGAAGCTTCTGGGGGAGAACTCAGCAGAGAAAAGGGAGATTTTCGAGCATCGCTTGTATCGTGGGCTGGACCGGCACGACAACGACTTACGATATTTTCCCTGCAAAATCAGGCCAAGTCAGGTCAGGTGTTATTTGCTGTCCTCGACCTTACACAAATTGCAGAAGTCCACCAGCTTTCACCAGCCTTTCTTTCCCATCCACAATCCCCGGATAGGCAGCGATAGCAAGCAGCGACCACCAGCTTTCCGTTGGCAACTTACTTACTTACTGCGCTGCAACTACAGCTGCAACCGCTAGGCCAGCAGGCAAGGCGTAAATCATCGGCGCAGCAATTTACATAACACACCGCACTGCACCGCGATTTAGACCTTACTTCAGGTCAACCTAACCCCGGGACCTGCAGTCCAGCTAGGGCCATCTCAGCTGACGCAGGTAGTCGAAAAAGGCGGCTCTGGCTGTAGCTGTGACATATAATTTCGTCCCCCCCACACGCCTTACTATCACTGGTAGCTTTCAGGGTCTGAATCCTTCACCGCGCCATCGCCGTCGTCGCTCGTTTCGACGTCCTGAACAGCTCCTAGTGGCTAAGTCCCAATTATTATTTCGCCCAACTGTGACTCGGCGCAGCTCTCTCGCCGGACCGCCGAAATCAAGAGGCGTTCGCTTCACTCGAAGCTGTAGGGCAGGTGTTCCCATTTCGTTCGTGGCATTGTCTCTCTGGCGGCTCTGCTTTTGCTGGTTCACGCACGAGAAGGATTACTTCTGAGGGCGGGTAGCTAGTCGGATCAAGTACATACCTAGATCTTGTTCAAGGTCCGAGTCATTGTTCCAAGCTGTCCTCGGCTGCACGTGCTATTCTTAGACTACGGATGCAGGGCGCGGATTTCAGGAACCCACCTCGCAGAAGTGAGCAATCGCCTTTTTTCACGTCAGCGCAAGTTATTCTTCTATGCACCTAGCTCAGGGTCTTCGGTCCGAGGACGTTTGCAGCCAAAACATGGCAAGCTTCACAGCGCTGAACGGCGCCGAGGCAAAGAGCTCAGAGGGCCCAAGCGGTAGCCCAGTCGCGAAACGCCCGGCGTCGGAGGAACCTTCCGGCAGCCAATTGCCGGCCCCGGAACCGAAGAACGGAGAAGTATCTACGAATCAACGGGAGAGTTGGGCAGGTCGGACCGCAGAAGGATCCTCTTACCAGTCAGCGACCTATCCCGACGTCGAAGGAGCACACAAGCGCAAGAGGACCAACTCCCCCGAACCTTCAAGAGAACATCAAACTGCGCGGGAACGGCAGCCCGAATCACGTGATGCATACGTGACTCCGCAACGAGAACGAGATTACAGGCCCTTTGGGGAGGAGAAGCGAGATTCTCATGCGCTTTGGTATGCGCAGCAGGGTCGGGAGGATCGCATTGCTTACGACCAACAAAATTCGGCTGGGGCGGCCTCGCAGCCTGATGATCAAATAGGGGATTCTTATCGAAGAGGAACGAGCCACAACGAGTCTCAACACGAATACCCGGCTACAAGTCCCGACGGGGAAGATACCCCAGGGGGGATGTATGGAGGATCGTATACTCCTGATGACCATAGAGATGGCGCTGTCCAGTCTGACCCGAAGAAGAGGAAGCGGAACTTCAGCAACAGAACGAAGACGGGCTGCCTGACCTGTCGGAAGAGGAAGAAGAAGTGTGACGAGTCTAAGCCCGAGTGTAAGTTAGCCGAGTCTCGGGTCAACGGTAGTCAGTTGCTGATTGTAGAGATAGGTACCAACTGTGTCCGTGGCGGCTTCATTTGCCAGGGGTACCCCAACCAACGAGGCTACCAGAAGTTAGAGAATAAACCTTCGGCGGTTCCGCTCGAGTCCAAGGATCCTAGCTAT
This sequence comes from Diatrype stigma, assembly GCA_022225965.2. Lineage (NCBI taxonomy): Eukaryota > Fungi > Ascomycota > Sordariomycetes > Xylariales > Diatrypaceae > Diatrype > Diatrype stigma. The sequence continues at coordinate 274,399 of JAKJXP020000009.1, forward strand.
GTGCCCCCTGGGGCGTACGGGATGCCCCAGCCGCAGCCGAGTAACTATCCCAACCCGCAACCACCAGGTCCGAAGCGGGATCCAGTCCCGCCGTATCGTGGTCAGCCACTTCGAATAGATCCGCCTCAAGGCCGACCCGTCCTGACCGACGACGACCGACCAACAGCGTCGACGATCTCGACGATCCCAACAGCATCGGTTGCAAGCCCCGACAACAAGATGTCCGCCCTTTCAGCATATCCCGCAAACGCTTTTCCGACGCCGATCAGCGCTGTTAGTTCAGTGCAAACGAATTCTCTACCGACGCCTTTAAGCTCTGTGGATAGACCGAAAGAATATCCACGAGTACCGCCTTTACACGACCTCACCCGCACTGACCCAGAAACTCCTCACCCCGGATCGCTACCGCAGATTAATATTCTTCATCCGACTCGGGCTAGTAGTCCAATACCGCCGCCGCCGCCGCCTCCGCCGCCACCCTCGACTAACCCTCAAGTTGCAGCTCAACTCGCTCTATCTCATCCATTTCCTGGCGGAAGGCAACGAACGCAGAAAGAAGCAATGCTGCAAGGCCGGGAATATTTTCCATTTGACCGCGAGTTAATGCTGGAGCGCCAACGATGTAGCGCGGCCTGTTGGAGATTCAACAACTCGACGAACCCCAACACAGGCGTCTCGGGATCCGAACGGTCTCGTCTTTTTCGGGAGATTCTGAACCCAACCGAGCCGGTCAACATATCTCCACAGATGGCATCTCCGGTCACTAACGTCGGCCGCGTCGGCGCAGAAGTTGTCGTCGAGGCTCCATTCACATGCGATTATGGATACAATCTTACTATCGGGAACCATGTCTTTATTGGTCGAAACTGCACGATAATCGACCCTATGGAGATCAAGATCGGCAACAACTGCTATATCGGCCCGAATGTGAGCCTCTTTGGAGCTACTTTGCACACCGACCCCAAGAGGCGACAAGGGAGCAAGAGCGCACATGTTGGGGCTCCCATCACCATCGATGAGGATGTATGGATTGGGGGCGGTGTGATCATCATGCCGGGGCGCAAGATTGGAAGAGGAGCAACTATCGGTGCCGGTTCCGTTGTCACACGGGTAAGTACAATCACAGCCGTCCCATCATGAGGACACCTCGCTAATTTGGTTCTAGGATGTGCCGTCCTTCACTGTCGTGGCCGGCAACCCTGCTCACGTTTTAAGGGGGGCTAGCTTTTGAACGTCTCACGAAAGACATCCTTCCTTATCTTGCGTATTGCTCGTTTCGCCTCACGCTCATGATCAGTTATGATACCCAATGCCATGCTTGTATTCCTGTCTGCGTTTTTGCTTTTGCCCTCTTCCGATTTTTGCTCACTTGTACGAATACCTCTTACGGCCGTATTAGCTCATCAATTCCTTGGATATGGGAGATATAACATCTGGCAGGGCGTTATTAAACAGAGAAGAGCGGGTCTTTTTATGCTATTGTTACGAGTCGACTTCTTTAGAGATATTCTTCACGCCCTGTATTTCCTGCTTTCTGTTTTGGAGCGCATCCTGTTTTGCTGAATCGGAGGAATTACAAAAATACACGGAAGGGAATGGATGGGCCGGTCATAGCCGCGGTGTGTACACGGAAGGGGGCCGGATATCCCTAGCTTCGGCAGCTCTGGGAGCTATGTTTCAATGGGATGAAAGCCATATTTTTTGTGAAGGTCTATATTCATTGCACCGGTTCGCCCTGCTCCTTGTGCTTGCTTTTCGTGTCGAGCAATCGGGGGCGGTCTGGGTCCGAGCTACTCTACTCGTCTTTTAAGGATGCTCAACTCTCTTGGGCTCCCACCGCGCGCCTCTCTAGCTATACTATATGAACTATCTGGTTACAAGCGAGCATCAGCATTGCAGTATTGCACCCCGTGAAGATGTAAATATGCATAGTAATGCGCCTAATAAATCCTATCGTCATATCTTCTTTATGCCGACTAAGACTTTAATATTACATATAACTTTTTACATATGAGGTCGTGGCGTACACACCCAGGAGATACTAATAAGCATGCGTGTAGTTGTAAAGGTAACTACATATTCCATATGCAGATCGGTACCCCGTAGCCCCGTGTAGCAAAGAGCAGCTTCGAACCGCGCTCCGCTCCACTCCACCGCGGCACGAAGAGTGCAGGGTTGGGGTTTGAAGTGCGGCGAGCGCGGCTATTCCGGCGCTGGTAATTGCAATCGTCCTCGGATGTCGGACAGATACGAATATTGTAGGTAGTTATTCGTATACAGTACCCTGATGCCAGCTTTAAAATCCTAGTAGTAACGCCACAACCACCTAGGAATTAACAGAGGAATATTAACTATAGTTATACATACATACCTAGGTACCTACTAGGTAGTTGCTTATTGTATCATTAAGCTCGGAGATGCCTACACTCTACCCCTTGTATTATAGTATGAGGGTCCGGTAATGCCTTAGTATCTACAATCTGTTATCACGTATTCCAAATGTTCGTTTCTATAAGAAAGGCTTATGTTCGGGATAATTGGGTACAAAGCAGAACACCCGATAATCACCCCATGGTACCGGACCCTCATACAATAATACAAGGGGTAGAGTGTACCTACATAGCTTTATAACACATCCAAGAACCCGAGGCGAGGTCCGAGAAGCCATCGTGAACACTACGAGGTATGGAAGAGGCCCCTCCCCATCGCGTATTCGGGACAGCCTGGGCGAAGCGTTCGGAACAGGCACGCCGAAGGTCCCTCCTACATACCTACTACATATGTATGTATATACCTAGTGGACGTCCCCCAATATATGTAGATCCTACAGCACCTACCTAGCTAGACACGTGGTGCTAGACTGCAGACTTCGTAACATGCTGGGCAGGTAACCGAACTATTCGTAACGCAGGTAGGCATGTAGGTATGTGCATAAAATAGTGACAGATCGCGCGCTTCGGCAATGTCCCATGACTGGGTACACATATATATGTGCGCTTACTAATAAGAGAGCTGAGAGGCAGACGCAGCGAAGTTAGGCCTGAAAGGGCATCATCCCCGGCCCCATGCGCGGTTTGTCCAGGGTATGTACCCGACCTCCAGCCTCCAGCTGTAGCTACATGTAGACTAGTGCCTACGGTACCTAGGGTGGGTAATATGCTATAGCTCGGGATTCTCGGGTATTGGCATTGCCCAGCCAGAAGAACGAACCCCGCTACTCCCAGAGAATTTAGCGCGACGAGACCGCCAGTCGACCCAGTCTCCATCCCGCCGCCCCTGGTTGATCTTACCGTGCCTAGTAGGTATAGTACCCGATAAGATCGGCAAATTCAACAACAAATGCCCGGATGGTCTAGAGGTATGATTCTCGCTTTGGGTTCCCACCTTAGCATGCGAGAGGTCCCCGGTTCGATCCCGGGTTCGGGCCCAACCTTTTTGCCTTCTCTGCAGCAGCAGCAGCGAGAATGATGAATGAATGAAGTCTCGTTCTCTAGTGAAGTTAATCTTTTCTATTTTTGTTTTCTTGGTCTCCTGAGTTCGATTTCCGAGATGTTGGTAACTCGGACGTCGAGCGTTCCAGATTCGACCATGGGTTTCGGAACTTGGGCAGAGCGCTTTTGAAAATGAACATGAGGCTGAATATGAACATGAGGCATAGACTTACTGAGGTTTTGTTTCCTGTGCTTACGTTGCTCCTTTCTTCAACTTTACCAAGTATAGCTACGATCTCAATGCTTATGATAAACAGCACGTGACTCATAACAACACTTAACCTGCTTAACATATATGATGCTGAGTGACTACTGCCTCTGTAGGCTATTAGCCGTCTCTGAGGATAGGCTTGTCACCCGGGTTAGGATTAGTGCGCCATGCCGGCCTGAGATGCTGTCGGCGAGACCTACGACATAGTAAATCGATGTCATCTAGGCTGCAAGCGTACGAATCATGTTCTTGGGAAGGGCAATGCGGGCGAACATGTTGAGCTTGGTCGTCTGCTTTAGCCGGATCCTAACTAACCCTTTCGACTACCGTCTTGACAGGGAATGAATGCTGCATCACGGTTTGATGGACTCCAGCTAGACCATAGAAATGCGCACCAATCGCGACCATGCTAGTTGGAGAAGAGGTAACGACGAAGGAGGAAGAAATACGGTAGCGACGAAAGCGAGACGGGAAATGCTCATTACGGCTTGGCCTATAAGGTAGTGTGCGGTGCAGTGTAGTATCCGGATATTTAGGGGCCGAGACTGTCTGTCTGTCTGTTCTATGTTGACAGACGGAGGTAAACAGCCTATTCTAGAAGGGAGTTGCACAACGTATGCAGAGCTGCAGTTATATGGGAAAGGGCAGCAGTTACTCTCCCTACTACTCCTGATCGTCACCACGAAAGAGCCTACGCCCTACGTGCAGCGCAGTCGAATCAGGATAGCAGGCGCAATGCACATCTTCGGGAGCGCACTTTTCGCGTCAGCGGCTTCGGCCGCGGTGACGTTCACGGTCCCCAGCAAGTCCGGCGAGGGGGGTTACAAGTATGCGCCCGTGGATCCGGCGCCCGTTGGGATATCGTAAGTTCGCCTGTTCCTGTTCCTGTTCTTATTCCTCCTTCTCCTCCCTGCCCGCCGGCTCCAAGTCAGGCACCTAGGTAGCTCGCTGGCTGGCTGCCCTTTCCAAAAATGCCGGGAAGAATAACCACCACCTACTTGCATGTGAAAGGCCTGTCTAGAAGACTCGGACTGGCAGATGGGATGCTAAAAGAAACCAAAACCCACAAAGCTTCGAGTTCTTCGCCTTCCCGTCGTACTTCACCAACGTGACGGCGACGGAGCGGTGCCTGGCCAACTGGCGGGCGCTGACGGGCGCGTGGCCGCCGATCCGGGTCGGGGGCACGACGCAGGACCGGGCGCTGTACGACGCGGCGTCGGCGGCGTACGTGGAGTACAGCGTGGCGGACCCGCGCGACGCGCCCCTGGACCTGACGTACGGCCCGCGCTTCCTGGCGCTCGCGGGCGCGTACGGCGGCACCGTCGTCGTCGGCCTCAACCGCGGCCGCAACCAGCTGGCCAACACCGTCGAGGCGGCCAGGAGGGCCGTCGCCGAGGTCGGCGACCGCCTGCTCGCTATCGAGCTAGGAAACGAGCCCGAGTGTGCGTGTGTCCTGTCGTGTCTTGTCTTTTCTTGTGTAACAGTTGCGGCTTGGTTGGTGTAGGACTGGAGTGTCCCCTTTTTTACTGAAAGGAGACGAACCCCCCTTTCCCCCTCACCTAAAAAAGAAGTGGACGATGACAATCATGTGAGAAAGTTGGCTGGGGAAAAGGGGAGAAATGCTGGCTGACAAGAGAGTGTGCCCATCGTTCGCAGACTACGACCGCTCACCAGTACAGCCCATCGCCCAGTCCGGGTGGTCGCCTGAGATAGATGGCGCGTCCCAGAACAGCTGGGACGTGGCAGTCGGACAGGCGATAGGCAAGGAAGGGCTGATCCAGGTGAGAGAGCACCGAGCCCCTTTCCCTGTTACCCAGTTTGAAGACCCATACATGCTTCTAGATCACCTACCTATCCGTACCTATTTACCTACCCTTCTAATACTATAAAACCCTTACCCCCCCCCCCTTTCTTTTCCCCTCTCTTTCCACCCAGAACACACTTAAGGGGGAAGGAAAGAGGAGCTGTGAAAACTCATTGTAAAAAAGCACACGAATAACAAGACCCAAACTAAAAAAAACAAACAGGCCGGCAACTTCAACGACAGCCCACCCAAGTGGGGGCTGGCGCAGCTGATCGCAAAGCAGAACAGCACCGCCCGGGGCTATGTGGCCACCTACGCGCACCACAACTACCCGGGGGGCTCGGTGCAGGGGCTGCTGAGCCACAGCGGCACGGCGAGCAACGTGCAGTCCAAGTTCGAGGCGGATGTCGCCGCCGTGCGGAGCGAGGGCAAGCCGTACGTGCTGGGGGAGACGAACTCGGGTGAGTGAGCCGAGTTTTGGCATTTTTGCTTGATTAGGGTGTTGTCATCTTGTTCGTTTTCAGATGCTTTTCGAGTCGGGTGTTTGTGTACTTCTGCCTGGATTCGCTCTCTCCCTACTAATGACGACCCCCCTCTGTCGCTCGCCCCGTAATGAGTAGAAGAGTGGAGGAATAAAGAGGGGTGATAGCAGAGAAATGATATCTGCCTGCCAGACATCCTAGACGGCGAGCACAAAAGAAAGGGCTAACGAATACGGGGGGTTCATAACAAACAGTATCTGGAGGCGGAGCTGCCGGCGTGTCGCCCACGTACGGCGCGGCGCTCTGGACGATGGACTACGTGCTACGCGCCGTGTACACGGGGATCTCGCGGATCTACTTCCACCACGGCACCGTGGGAAACTGCCAGTACTGCTTCTGGGGAAGGTGAGTTCAGTTCGTCGAGTTGTCGATTGCAAGTATGGGTGGGACGCAACCCTCCCATGCCCCCTGTACTTATCTATCTATCTTGTCTACCCATCCGCTTCCCCATTGTCCATGATCGCGGACCACTCAGCTAGTCCAAACTAACCAGTCCTGCCCTGCCCCCCAAACGAGCAGATACTCCATGGGCGCGCCCTACTACGGCGCCACAGCCGCGACGGCCTTCCTAGCGGGATCGCAGACCATGACGGCGCTGGACGACGGCAGCAGCGCGTACGCGGCGTACGCGTCGTTCGACGCGGCGGGGCAGCCGCTGCGGGTGCTGCTCTTCAACTCGGACTACTTCGGGGGCGGCAGCAGCCGGAGCACGCAGTCCTTCGTCCTCCGGGGCCTGTCGTCGGCGGCGACGACTACTACTACCCTGAAAGCGAAGCGCCTCACGGCGCCCAGCGCCATGTCGCGCCAGGACCAGGGCGAGACGCCTACGTGGGGCGGCCAGACGTACGCCGACGGCACGTGCGAGGTCCAGGGCGGCGAGGCGCTCGAGGACGTCGCCGTCAGCGGGGCCGGGGAGGCAAGCGTCAGTGTCGGGGCGGCGGAGGCCGTGCTGGTTTATTTGCGGTGAAGTGGATGGGACAAAGGAGGGGGACGGGAATTAGCTATACTGCTCGAAGTTGTCCATTTACGAGTTGCATATTTTCAGGGGGCATCCAAACAAGAGTCTACGCGTTCCGTGCACTACCTAGTTGAAGTCAGGTATATCCGCGCCCTTAGCTTTATTTCACATTCCGCGGTTACAACTTATGAATGGTTGCCTTTAGCTAATTTCTAATTTGCTCCTCTTGTTAACGTTCTCTTGCACGCTCAAAGATGACCCATCTTCGTCGCAGCCCGGAAGCCGGTGCAGTCAGAGTTCGATTGCTTCTGTATGAAATGGTATTGTATTGGTACTGAAGCACTAGTGATGAGAGGTATAATCTATCGACGTGCCTGAGGCTGCAGTAGTGCCTCAATATCCGATCGGATTAAAGCCAAGGTGAGAAAGGATGTCGGGAAAGCTTCTCTTCTCAAGGAATTACTTCTTTTGCCTCTTGGCGCTCTTGTCACTAACAGAGCTCATGACACTAACACTTCGCTTACGCCCGCTGCGGCTTGTAGGGCGTTCGCCTTTCTCATCCGCTGTCTCCTGCTTGACGTCCGCTTGCTCCCCGTGACTGTCGATATCCATAGTGGAAGCGGTCCCTCCATCCCCCTCGTTTGTTTGAGTCGGCTGTTCGTTGGGTTGGCGCTCGGCCGTAGACTTGTCCTCGGATGATACGACATCGTCAACTCCAGTCGTGGCGCTTTCGGGCTGTTTGTCATCCTGAGGCTTAGACGCCTCTGAAGGCTTCTCTTCCTTATTGACTGTACTTGAGGGTTCCGGAGGAGCCAAATGCTTCTCCCGCTCTGCCTTCTTGGCACGCTCGACCTTGATCTCAGCCTCCACCTTATCATTCATCTTCCGCATGTCCAACAGTATGCCTATCGAGTTGAGTAATTTCTCCATCTCTTCAACAACTGCTTTCGTAGGCATGTTCAGACGACTGGGAATGTCCAGTTCGGCTAGCGTATTTGTTATCCTCTGGTGCTGAGCATGCGACTTGGTGGTCAGGATCTTGTTGATCCGCTCATAGCGGAAAGTTGGGCCAGAACCAAGTCGGTCGTGATACGAAACACCATAAACTTGTTTGTCTACTTCACTAAGCTGTTTGCGCTCTGGCTGCTGTGCGCCCTTCTTTGTAGGCTTCTCGGGCCGTTCACTATTACCGACAGAGTCGCGATGGGCGGTGGTAGTAGAAGCGGCGATGCTCTCCCGGCGAGACTCCGAAACCGGGGTAGAGGCCGGGAGTGCCGGCGCCTGAGCAGTTACCGGGGTGCTTGCTGCAGCATTCTCCATAATGGACTTGCGCTTCTTAGTCTTGTCCTGGGTCATGAGGGTCTGCAACAGAGTCTGCAGGCCAGTACTGGACTTGAAGGCGCTGATATCCTGGTCGGTGTGTGGGTAATCGAGGCGGTTATAGAGATCCCGGCGCTCTTGGTTGAACTTCTCAGTACGTGCAAGAATACGACGCACTTCGATGAGCAGAGCTTCTTCTTCACGAGCTTCCTCCTTGGAGCGGCTCATGAAGCCCTCGGCAAACTTCTTGCGTTGCGCCTCGGAAACAGGGTTGAAGTTGGCCATGGTCTCGTGCAGGGTATATTCGGCAGGGGTCATGTACTGCACAGGCTTCTGGATAGCCATCATCTTGGCTGCTACCTCGTAGTAGCGAGCTTTCAGATCCTCCATGCTGCGCGCTTTGGTAGCCGGGACTATGGCGGTATGGGAACCTGCACCATCCCTTTCTCCATCAATAGGTAGACTTTGCTTATAGTCATACCGATCCCATATGAGAGGCCAGCGGAGATCAAAGTCCCTGGCCAGGTCGAACAGGTAATCCGTCTCCTCCTTTGTCCAGTCGTTATTTGTCAAGTTGTACCGGTACTGCTCGTCGCTGTACTCGGGAACATCGACCTTCACATTGAATTTGGCAAACATCGAGTCCTCGTACTCGGGGGGCTTCTTGTCGACTCCTTCCCCATCCCCGGCCCCGGCTTCGCCCTCCTGTGTTTGTGGCTGCTGCGACGGAAGCTCAGTCCGTTTCCTCCAATGACGCAAATGTAGCGACGCATCTTCGCGAGCGGAGTTGTAGAAGGGTCGTAACTCCCATCGGGCGGCGGGTTTTCTACTGCCAAAACGTCGTTTCTTGAAGGTGGAAATCTCGGGGACGATGGCAATGGGGTTGTCTCCTCCGAGGTTCTGCACCTCTCGCGCCAACCCTTTCAGACTAGGACGAGGCCCAGCGGTCCTTTGCTTCTTGGTAGGACGAGGGCCAGATCCCTCGGCAGGGAGGTTGAGGACATCGCGGACATCAGAAGAAGCCATGTTGGCTACCTAGGCAGGTATGTTTATGGTGAGCTAGGCAGGAGGGGCATATGCCTATAGTGATCTCTAATGGTCACGACAGCTACTAGGTAGCGACCGCCGGTTGCAATCGGATTCGTCTTGGAGGGGAGTATTAGGTGTTCTACGCGTAAATCGACATTATATCAAGGGAATAAGGGCTTTCTACTGCAGGAGAGATCGTCGATACCGCGTCGACGCGTCGTGTTTGATGGAAATCGACGATGGTTTTCTTTTCTCTGCCTTTCTTTCAATTGGAACCCGAAATGGGCATTTTTGCGACCGCAGCTCCTCCACGCTTCAATGATGGTGGACTTTGGACGGACCCACCACTGACTTGCCTGACAGTAGGAAAGAATACTGGAGCTCCGGCTGTTACTTCCAGGCCATTGAACCTAGGTATGTAAGCACGTGATATTTCATACTAACCACAGGTCTTATCGTCGATAACAACTCCCTGTAGGTAAACTGTAGTTAAGCTGTAGGTACCTACCTAACAAATAACCAAGCTACGGGGTTAGCGTAGGGGTACGTACCCGTACTGTACCAACCTAATCCAGCAGAAGTCCAATTGACCCCCTGGCAAGGGCGATTTTTGAACGTGGCAGCTTCGATCGGCCGGTGGAACATTACGAAGTGCTGCCATACGAAGTCGAGAAATCGAGGGACAGCCCACGAGCCTACCTCCATAGCTCCCCAATAACCTACTTGACGCAGCCACGGTCACCACAGACGACGATTTCTCTCTTCCCCGGCCCCTTCTTTTCTAGAAATCCGATTACGAAGCGCCCGATTCGATCTTAACTGTTCGATCCCCCATATAGGGAGGCCGGACCGGGGGGACACTTTGCAGCATCCGAGATCGAAAGGCCGGAATAAGAGGACCGTCCCAGGAAAGAAAAGAAAAAAACAGCGATCGGCGATGAGGGCGATTCTCCCCCTCCTGTTGCTGAGCACCGTCGCTCAGGCGCTCTACTTCTACATCGACGGGACGCAGCCGAAATGCTTCTTCGAGGACCTGCCCAAGGGGACGCTGGTGGTCGGCCACTACGAGGCGCAGGAGTGGGACGACAACGTGCGCGGTTGGGCCAAGCACGACGGCATCAGCATTTACATCTCGGTCGATGTACGTTCTTGTCCTTGTCCCCGTCCCGTCCCGTCCCGTACCCCCCTTCAGCTATCCATCCCCCCATCCATCCATCCATCCATCCATCCATACATGAACCCATGACTCTACAGGTATACTATGCTATACGGAGAAGCATGCAATCGATCTAACGGAATGGGGACACAAAAAACAGGAGCTCTTCGACAACGACCACCGCGTGGTGTCGCAGCGGGGCAGCGCCTCGGGGAAGTTCACGTTCAGCGCGGCGGAGGCGGGCGAGCACCGGATCTGCTTCACGCCGTCGAGCAGCAGCGGGCGCCAGAACTGGCTGAGCGTGCTGAGCCCCAACGGCGGCATCAAGCTGCAGCTCGACCTGGCCATCGGCGAGACGAGCGAGATCGAGAGCAGCGACAAGACCAAATTGGAGGACCTCGTCACCCGCGTCCGCGACCTCAACTCCCGCCTGCAGGACATCCGCCGCGAGCAGGTCTTCCAGCGTGTACGTCGATTTTTACTTTTTCCTTTTTGGTTTCACTGTGTTTGTTCATTATTGCGTTTATGCTCTCCGCCCCCGGCTGCGCTTCCCCTCGCTTCCCCTTTCTCATATCATCTTCTTTTTTTATCACCCTCTGCCTTTCAGGTTCATCCCGTAGCCTTCCTGTCTGTTGCTTAACTCCTTGGGACTGTACATTGCTCGCTGACACGAAGTCTCGACACCGAAACAGGAGAGGGAGGCCGAGTTCCGAGACCAGTCCGAGACCACCAACTCCCGCGTTGTGCGGTGGATGGTCATCCAGCTCATCGTCCTGGGCGCCACTTGCGCGTGGCAGCTCTCCCACCTGCGGTCCTTCTTCATCAAGCAGAAACTCACGTAGCCGGAGCCTACATACTGCGGTGTGGTATAGTGGTAGCTCGAAAAGATCAAAGCAAGAAAATATCTGCGGCAATATGAGGATTTTGTAAAGGTCGTGATGGGTGGTGGTGGATATAGTGGTGGAATTAGATAGATGCCTGTGTGTGTTTGTGTGGGTGTGAGTGGGTGCGCGGGTTCCCAACCAAGTACATGTTCATGAGGGATACTAAAGGAGACATGATGCTAGTAAACCCAATCTGGCGGGAGTCAGAATAGGATACTGGCAGCTCCTCCCCGCGGAAGGGTCTTGAAGCAAAACAAGCCAACCGAAAACAAAGAGAAGAGGACTCCTTGTACCGATATACGAATAGCATCGCGACCAAACTAAGTCGCAAGTTCCAATTGTTGCATCTCTTGTGCCTATTGATCATGTTGTCTATTTCTCCTTTCTCCTCCAGGAAGATCACTGCCTACGAAACAAAGGCTTCGTGAGTCAACGGTTCTGTGTTGAATGGCTGATATCGGAATGACTGGTTGGTGACTGGCAGGAAGCACTTCCAGAGTATCTGGTGCAGATAAGGCCTTGGCAAACTTGAAAATGTAGGAAAAACGAGTCACGACGTTACACTTAAGAAATTTACATTCATCATTATTAATTCGGTTTTGTTCACTATTCCCTTGTCTATCAACGCAGAACCCAATGCTTCTCGCCCATCTGTATGCCAGATTTGACTCTCCATCGAATGCCACGCAACATACACTATGTCTCTCACTCTACACCCGCTTGAACTATTTGCCTCCTATACCACGCCGAGGCGATGAAGCCCCCGCCCTTCTTCAGAAGCGGCATTATGAACAGTGTGCGTTGAGGGAGAGGGGGGCGAGTAGGACGGAGGCCCCATCCCAAATGCTTGTAAAAGAAAAAAGAATCCACCAGCGCCGTTGCTGCCGCTTCTGCCGCCGCCAATCGTCGCTGTGCTTTACTGATTAACAGCTTGTAATCTATCTCATCCAAAGCGAGGGTCGTGAATGAAACTACCGTCATTCCTTCGTTTTTTCCGATGTACGCCGAGCAAATATCCCATGGTGTTGAAGTGACCGATATAGCAGAGGCACGAAGTAACAGGATCCCGTTTCACGGACATCGTCTCAAGCGGCGCAGAGAGCTGCTGCTATCTGCAACTCTGGCTCTAGACCACTGTGAAACGAGAGACGGGATGTGCTGCTCTGTTGCTGATGTAGCAAAGTGCTGACAGCCAATTCTCGTTCGCTTGCTAATTGGTCAGAAAACCAACCGAGAGGTCCCTGACCATCAAGGGAGGCTATGAAGTATTGAAGACGCTCTAGGAAGGTGATGAGTGAAAGGTATTAAAATAATAACTAGAGATGGCGCCTTGTACTGAATCTGGCCGGCCTCCTTCAGTTTATATGCCATTACTAGCATGCACTCGTGGTTTTTAACCTAGGACTCGTTAGCATCAGGAAGACGGATTGCGTCGTATCAGTGCTTACCGCAGCAAAGGACCTTCATGAACTTCTGGAAACCAGTAGGCTCAGGTTCTGCCGCCCGTGCAGCGGTGGGAGATGCTTGGGGCCCGGCGCTCGACTGGGGCGCCATCCTCGGCGGCAGGTTTTGATTACTATTCTGGAACTGAGCCTGAGTTGATCCCGTCGGTGTAGCCATATCTCGGAGACCCCCCACCGCGCTGCTGCGCTGAGCCGCTGTGGCGCCGGGGCCGTTTGGCCGGCGCTTGTCCGTCGCCTTCGCTGGCGACGGAGGTGGGGGCTGCGCGGCGTTTAAACGGTCACGTGTGAGGTGTGGTGTGCTGGCACCGGCGCGAGAGTGGCCATGGAGTTCCATCTGAGACGGACCTGGCCGGGTGTTCGGGTTGTGATAGCCATGCTTATGCATAGCGTCCCACCCTTTACCCGAGTCCTTGTTGATCTTCATCCAGTCATACTCGCCATCCTCTACCTCGCCTGTGTTCTTCAGTGCCTGGGTGAAAAGCTCCCGCAGGTAGTCATAGTCGGGTGTGTCCTCGAAGCCAAGATTTCTGACATAGGTCAAGTACTTGCTGAACTCCTCGGGGAATCCTTCACAGAGATCCTTAATCTGGGTAGTCTGCTTCTTCTCCCCGATCTTCTCATACTTCTGCTTGTTCGTTGCCGCCTTCAATCCTTGCCACGGAAGTCCGCCCCGCAAGAAATACATGAAAACATGACCAAGTGCCTCCAGATCATCTCGCCGGGACTGCTCGCGTCCTAAATGAGTATTTATACTCATATACCGAGCTGTTCCGGAAAGTGATTTCCGCTCGCGGTAGGGAATGTGCTGCTTCGACTTGGGATCTCGGTATTGCTTGGCCATACCAAAATCAACGACGTGTATTACATTGGCAGCCTTGGTACCTGGACGGCCGATAAGGAAATTGTCTGGTTTGATATCTCGGTAGATGAGGTTTTTCTCGTGAATTGTTTGCACCCGAGAAAGCTACGAGAGGAGTCAGCCAAGCAGGTCAGGAGGAATGATAAGCAGGAACTTACCATCTGCTTCGCAACCATGACTACAGTCTTGATTGAGAACCGCCGGTTGCAATGATCGAATAGATCTTCTAGCGACGGCCCCAGCAGATCAATCACGAGGATATTATGTAGGCCCTCTTGGCCGAAATAATAAACATTGGGGATACCGGCTGCAGGTAGTTAGTAGACATTACTTCCAGGGTCCAGTGCTAAGAATACAACTTACGGCAACCGACGAGGATTTTGTATGTACGGTATTCATCTCGCAGTTGGGGTGCATCGCTCTTCCGAGGCTCCTGTTTCCGAGAAGACAGCAGTCAGCATGAGGCTTTTTTTGTTGAAGCAGGATTTGGAGAGCCATGGGACGTCCAGTGTACATCGGACAGGCCCCCGGACTATACATCCTACGAAGTTTCAAAGAGGCAACTTACGAATTTGATGGCAACTTGTTGATTGTTCAGGAGATTGGTGCCCTCGAAAATGACACCAAAGGATCCCTCACCAATCTTCTTCCCAACCCGGTAGTGAACACCGACGACGTTTGACGATGATGAAGCCATGATGCCGATTTACTCAATTCCGTCACGATTGTTGGCTGAGTAAGGAGCGGACTGGATAGGACGCGAAAGTGGACGGCAACGACACGATCGGAGATGCAGGTTGCAGAAGATGCACAAGGCCACTCGTCGGATATCGGCTTGGGTGTGTGTCCGTCTGCCTGCCTGCCTGTCGGGCTGGTTCGCTGGCTGGCTGGCTTTCGCTGTTGTTGCTCCTACCCAGGATACACTATGGAAAGGAGTACCTAAGATACTCGGTCGCTCAGTTGACAGGACAGTTCATCTCCCCCCGAGTCTTTGATGAGAATTGACAAAATAAGAAAGACACAAATGGAGTAAAGCCGGATGAGCCAAGCTTTACCTCTAAAGATGGTATCAGAATTACAGAGCCGCCGGAGTGGGAGGGCGAAAGCGAGGACGAGGGCTCCTGAATTGATTGACCTGACCGGAATTGAGTAAATGAAAGGTACAGCCAGCAGGTTAAGGTTGGAGACGGGAAAGGGAGAAAAGTCGGCCAAAGGCTCCGCAGGGCAGACGCAGCAGCAAGCAGCAGCAGCAGCAGCAGCAGCAGTACAGGGACGGGCTGGGGCGCACTGATGCACTGATGGATGGCACTGATGCCAGTCACTTCGCTCTATGCAGGTTTGTTACCTTAAAGGGAGAGCAGCGCACAGTCCACCTGGAGATGAGAGTTATGTACCCAGGTAGGCTGTTAGTTGTACGTAGTTACATACAGCCTTTAAGCAGGCATACACGCATCCAGGCTGTCAGGCTGTCTGGCTGTGTGGTCAGGTGCAGTCGTGCGGTGAAAGAAAGGAAGGCGGACGGCAGACGGCTCATTGTGGCCGACAGTACGAAGTACCTCGGTACAGTAGAAGCAACCTTGACTGGATGAATGGAAGCAGTGAAGGCAGCACCCTCAGAGGTACAGCAAGTACATATGTACATACACGGCCACACACTAGCCGCAACAGGATTTTAGCGGCATCGAGGTGCCACTACTACACACTAACTAGCACTAGCTCATTGAACTAAGCGGACCAGTACCTTACCAACCGCCAACCCAATGCAAACCCAACCCAGCCAACCCAGCCTCGGCCGGCCCTTAGCAAGATAGCCGAGTCCTATTTAAGCCATAGACTGACGCTATCCAGGTGTGTACCTACCTACCTAGTACTAGGTGATAGTTAAGGCGCTTTTTAGTTGCTTCGTACCTGAATTACGGAGCAGATTTGAACAATTACTTCACTGGCAGGGAAAGGCGAAGCTAGAGTACGTAAATACTCAATACTTTGGTTGATTCCGACTGAGTTGTCCTAGAAACTGAGAAACCAGATGACTAAATGCACGACACCAAAAGCATTTGCTTCATCTGCCGCTACTACCCAGTTATTACTAGTGAGGAATGTATGTAATGTATGTACCTAATGTAATGAAGGTTTTCATGCTGACAAGCTGAATGGTTGCCGGTGAGAAGTCCCGCTCGGCAGGGTCCACTAAAAATCAATACATTGGAGCCGTAAACAATCAAACGATTCAAGCAGGACTTAACTACCTGCTTGATGCATAGCTGCAACTATATGCAACTATAAAGGCATGCAGCCTGGTTTAGGCCCGGTCTTTCCGGCCACCTGAGTTTAAACCGAAATGGGCACATCTCAGGTTACCCCTTGCATTGGAGCGTTGAGGAACACGAAAACTGCTGGTGATATACGAAGTAGTCGGACTAAAAATAATGCCCTTACGAAGTAGTAGTGCTAGTTTGCTCTCATTAATGGGCGATAGAGGGCTTTTTGGATAGAATCTGGAGATGCTTGACAATTCAGCACGTGTATCTGGGTGTATCTGGGAATTGTACATACAGTAACTAGTAGCGTGTACGTACAGTAGGAAGAAGCCCAGGAAGCATGATCGGACAGTTGCTAGTAGCACTGTTTGGAGCGTCCGAGGATTTGGTCGATCCTCGATTGGCCTGATCAGCGAATCAACACGTCCCGTTATTTATACCTACATACAGCAGCCGCTGTTGCTAGCCTGCTGGGCCTGCTGGGCCTGCTAGCCTGCTGTTCTAAGAACGGTATCTGAGGGAAAAGGGGGCACTCATCAAAAGGGAACTTTATGGATTCGATCCGGCGGTGCGCCAGTGCGCTTAGCTATGTAGGTACTTAGCATGTTCTATGTTTTACGTTGCACATCAACTAAACCACTAACTATCTCCAGGTACATATGTATGTGCACGATGTTGGTGATATATTACGCAGTATCACTACTGAGACCATCACTACTAGAAGTTGATAATTCAGCAACTCTATCGTCCTACTCAGGGCCTCCAAGGCTCCGGCTATCCCCAGATCGCGTTCAAACCTCCATTCGGCTGATGATTAACGATTGACGATGATACACTCGATCCTTGATTAGCTCATGCAAGGCTTGCCAAAGACCAGGATATGCTACGTACCAGAGTATCATCGATCCGGTCGATTGGGCGCATAGACCAACGGATTGCTATACACAATATGAACATTATGTTGAAAGGAAGATGCTTCATGGTCTAGGCTCTCCTCACTTTTAGCTTCGATTCATCCAACGGCCTTCCTCGCTTTATACAAGTGCATTTACATTCATCTCGGAGGACGCGCCAGCCGACCTTCTAGACACTACCTGGTAGACATCGCGAGCTTTATTCTGATCATGCCTACCCGTCAATCTAGTTCTTTGTTGTCAGATTCGGATCTATCTAGAAAAACCTAGGTAGATATCCATATCTATTATCTATAACATATATATACACGCGACGCTGCCGGCCGTCCCCGGCGCTGGTCTCCGTCTCAGGCGGAATCCAGTATTTAAATCAGCCTAGCATCGCCATCGCCTTCGCGCCCCCCGCATTCTCCAGTGCCAGATCACCGCGCCGGTGGCAACTCCGTCAATTGACCTTGGACAAGTACATAAGGAGCAAGTAGGCGTGGCATATTCTTGCCAGCACACCAGACGATATGCGTATTCGCCGCCGCCAAGGGTTTTATTGCTCTCAGCTGATAGGCGCCTGCCTCGCCTAGACCCTTAGGTGTGAGTAGCTGTACGATCACAGCCGCCCAAGCGCAGCCATGCAGAAGACTCAATTAGCCCCTATATAGACCTAAGACCGACAAATGAGAATCTTCTCGGTGTCACGGGTAAGGCTATTGGTTCAAGGCATCCTCTCTTCTCCATTATTTCGTTATCAGCTTGATAGCAAACCAAGCCAGGTAATAGATGCCAGCCTTTGAATAACGAGGGGTTGAGAGTATCTTACCGTTGTTTGAGGAGGTCATCGACCTTGGGTTACAGCCATCACTACTATGTACTCCGATGGACTGACTTCGCATCCACAAACGCCAATATGAAGATTGGAGTATCCGGAGAAAACACAGCGGCGATGTTGATCGGGCTTGTCTTGACGACATCGCCATCATATATCGCGTAGCCTAGATAGCAACACGAACAGTAGCTTCGTGTACAGGAACTCATGGCTCGAGGCACATAAGCTTGCACTAGTAGTCACTGTCCATGGACCATTATACCGTTTGCCTATTAGCTTGATTGGCCCAACCTTTTTTTGCCTTTGATCTGCCTTTATAGCTGTACTACTCGATTGGGGGGAAAGGGGGGTCCTATCATCTCGAAGGCAGGTCAAGCCAACAACCTTGCCGATCACGTCTGCATCTGTTTTCCAGTTAGCTCTATCAGCTCGATAGGAAGCAATGTGGTCGGGGAGGTTACTATACCGTTGTTCATATGGCTTACTGCTGCATAGTGAGATCTAGCGTCGCCGTCGCGAACGTAGATGACCTCGTCGCATAGCAACCGAGAAGCATTGAGACGGGGTCAGAATGGTCCTTTAGTCTATGTAAGGATGGCTAGGTCCCCAGGACCTAGGAAGTAGTAAGGACAGTTCACCGGGCTCGTCAGACTACACTCATTCGTCCTTTGACATTGGTCATTAGTTTCAGTATGAGCAGCAAACGCGGTTAGCGGCGACATGGGGAATCGCGGAGAATGAGAGCCCAGGATCTACTGGCACTATCAAGCGCCTGAATAGCACTTTGGCCTTCGGGTCGCTTGCGGCTTCTTGTGGCATAGCTTCTGGGAATAGGCTTTCTATTTTATAGGGGCAAGGGGGTTCCTCCGAGAAGTGGTGGTGATCCCCCTATCATCTCGACATCTTGATGCTAGGAATTTACAGGGTAATAGTTATTAGAAATAAGTTGGGGCCCGAGAGCTGGGAAGTCTAACCTTAGGTCTGAATTTCTTTGTCGGTATCGTCACTTGTTCATCACGGTCTAATTCTGCAGCATCGCATTTGTGGTACGATGGTATAGACCGTTGGTTGTTCTTACAATCCATAACTCCCAGACAGCAGACTCTGGAAGCCATGGTCCAAACTTTTGAAGTGTTCCTTGACTATCACATATCTCTCACTTGCTTCTCTTTAGGATAACTTACGAGGGATCACGTAATAACCCACGAATCTTCGATTCCCCATCATGTATTATGCTCTACACCCATTACACGATGCTTGACGTTGGACTGCAGACTATCCTAGGCATCCAAGCAGCAAGTTCGTTGGTAAGCAAGCATATTACTTTCTGCGGTGAGTTTCACCTTGGAGAATTAAGCTTGATGTTTCTCAATAACACACCTAGTTCGTTGCACCAGTTACTACGAAGTTACTTCCTGCAATCGCTCAAACGGTGATAACTCGAAAACGTACTGACCAAATTTCAAACAAGATCATAACCCAATTGGACTTGGAAAGTAATTACAATAACTATCGGCCTGGATGCCACCATGATACACCCCTTGCGTCTTGTCCGGGTCGCCCATTACTTAAAGGGGCAGCGGTTGAAGGTTTCAGCGAACCGATACAAGACACGACCTCAATGTCTTGCCATGCACAGAGCAAACTGAGCCCTCCAATGTAAGGGGGTATTATACAAGGTAGTTATTGCGAATGAGCTTGGTAATAGGTAGGCAACAAAGTACAACATGCAAAAGAAAGGAGAACTTGCTGGGCTAACTACAAAACTGTCCGATAAATGGTAGATTATTTCACACCTCAGCAAGGAGGCATACATATTCATTCACCCTTCCCCCCTTTTTTACCGCTGCTCTCCAACACAGCAGATAAACACCTTTTCCGAGAAACTCAGTCGCTTTGAAACAAAGGAAAGGGGGCTTTGGCATATCTAATTGCCAATGAAGACCACTGGAACACACTGCAGTTTGGCCAGTCACCAACTCAAACAAAACGCAAAGGGCATAGCAAAACACCCAGGTACGCCTCGTACCCGTAAGTCCATCAGTCAGTCCCGCCCACACATACATGACTTCATACAATCTGTACATCCTCCTTCTCCCCTCCCACCCCATCCATCTCTTTCTTCATTATCACCGCCTCCACGCAACAAACCCCTCAACACCTCTCCCCATCAACATAGCTCCTGCCATGACCTCCATGACCGCCATCATGCTCAACATGACCGTCAGCACCACGACGATGCTGCTGCTGCTGCTGCTGCTGACCGTTCGCATTCCCATTCGCACTGACGAACACCCCACCCCACAGCCCCTGCTCGATGAACTTGTCGACGTCGCCGCCGGCCTCCTTGACGGCGCGGATGGTCGCCTCGCTGATGCGGCGCTGGCGGTCCGCGAGCTCCTTCTCGCGCCGCGCCTTCGTCTTGCTCGACCCCGACGGCGCCACCCCCATCATCAGCACGTTCTTGTCGCTCGGCGTGAAGTTGACGAACCCGATCATGGCCGCCGCCCCCCGGTTGCTGCTGCTGGTGCTGCTGGTGCTGCTGCTGGCCCGCCGCCCCCCGCCGCCCGGCGTCATCGTCGCGCCCGCTTCCGCGTGATCGAGATCCATGTCGATTCCGCCACCGCCACCGCCGAGACCGTGGCCGAAGGAGCCCGACGCCGCCGCCGTCGCGGATCGCGGCGTGTGCGGCAGCGGCTCACCGTTTCCGTTCAGGGATGATGCCCGCCGATTGTGATTCCCACCGCCGCCACCACCCACGTTCCCGCTATTGAAAGACCGTCTCTTCCGTACGGAGATGGAGCTCGATCGGTGCTGGTGCGGCGGCTGCTGCTGGTGGTGGTAATGAGGAGGGTAAGGAGGCAGCAGGTGCGAGCGCCCGCCGTGCGGCAGGTGGTGCGCCGGCGAGGGCGACATGGAGGACTCCCGTATGGAGAACGCGGAGCGGCTGTGGTGCAGCTTCCGCGGCGACGTCATGCTGCCGCCGCCGCCGCCGCCGTGGTGGTGCCGGGCTCCTGAGGAGGGGGCGCGGGGCCGCGCCCGCCTTGGCTGCTCCGGGTGCTGGTGCGGCGTGCGCTGGTATTGCTGCTGGTAGTGCTGCTGGTGACGCGAGGGGGTGGTAGATGAGAGTGTAGGCATGGGAAAGCTGGACCCGTCCGCCCCAGTCGCCAGCGCTCGCGTCGTCGAAGCGGAACTCCCGCCGTTCCCGTCGTCAGCAGCAGCCTCATTGCTGCCGCCGCCGCTTCCGCCATTGAGGTTCAGGTTGTTGGCGGCAGCGGTGCTCAGCACGGCCGCCTGCGGCTGGCGCGGCTGCGGCATGTGGATCATGAGGCCCGAGAGCTCGTCGTTGCCGCCACCGAGGCTGCCATAGTCGTACGATGACATATCGGCCGCCGTGATCTGCTGCTGCTGGAGTAGGGATGCGTTGTGCATCGTGGCCACGTTGTTGTTGCTTACATGGGATTGGGGGTGGTGGCCTCCTTCGCAATCCGCCTCCCACCACCCGGGGCTGGGCAGCTCTCCGCCATTTCCGTTGGGATTACTGATGTCGTTCTCGGCAATGTAGACCGGAGCAGTAGCCGCCGATGAGGAGGCCCATAGTTGGACGTCGTCTGTGGGGGAGGTGGTCAGGAGACCGTCCATGGTAGACCACGCGGCCGCGACGTTGTCGTGATGCAATTGTGACCCGTGCTTGCCCTGTCTGTATGAGGCTGCATTGTTGTTGCCATTGCCATTGCCGTCTCTGTTGCCGGCGGGTTCAGTGACGGCCGGCATGCCGTGCTGGTAGAAGGCATCGGCCCCCTCCAGCACGGGAGTGTGCAAGGGCGTATCTTGGCCTTGGATCGTCATCGACGAGCCGCCGTTGGTAGCTGCAGCAGTGCTCACCATCAAGCCGTCGCAGAACGGGTCATCGAAGTTTCCGCTGACGAAGCGCATGCCATGATGACCCGGCGTGGGGATGGTGCCCGTCAGGGGCGGCGACAGGGGCAGGCCGTCGTTGTCGACAACGGGCTCGGACTTGATGGCTATCTGATGGTGAATATGCCCCATGTGCGCGTCAGGGCCTTGCTGCTGTTGATAATGATGCTGCTGCTGCTGCTGTGGCGGCGGCTGTTGCTGTTGTTGATACTGCCTAGAGGGCCTCACGCCCCTCTTGAACGCAGCTCCCATGATTGGAGTGCCGTGCGGGCTGCCGCCGCCGCCGTGCCTGTTGTTATTGTGATCCGCTGCCACTGTTGCTGGTCTAGATGAGCGGTGTGTCGCCCTACGGACCGTGGCGTACACCGACTCCACGAAACGGTGGTGCTTTCGCGGGCTCAGCGATGGCGGCGTGCTGGTCTGTTGTTGTGATAGAAAGGGCGGGCTCGAGGGGGCCGTTGCGTTGGCCTTGGGAGACCGCAGGGAGATGCCCTCGAGACGGAGAAGCTCTGAGTCGGAGATGGAGCCGCCGAGGACCGGGTCGCCCGTCAGCACGGAGAGGAGGTCGGGCGGCGGCGTGGAGGAGCCGTTGTGATGAAGGTGGCGATGATGGAGGTGATCAAGATCTACTGCATCGGAAACGTCCCGCGGGGACGAGATCGTGAAAGGGTCGTCGATTGCTGTCGTTGTCGTCGCCGCCGCCGTGGAACCGACCACCCCAGTCGCTGCTGCGGGCCGACCGATATCAGAAAGACGCTCCTGTTGGGCGTTCGACGAGCTCGCCAAGCTTCTGTCATCCTTCAGTGAGTCGAGGAGGAGGGACGGGCTCGGCGGATCCTGCTCGAACATGTCGTCGGCGCTGAGGCCCACCGTCGTCGCCCCTGGATCCCCCGCATCAAAGGTGACAAACTGGTCAAAGAAGCTCTCGGGTGCCACCGCCCCAAGCTCGTCATTGTCTGACCAGTAGGCGAGGTGCCCTTGGTCTTTGTCCATGGGGTAGTGCACCGCCGTGAAGGCCATCACGCCGAAGAAAAAAGAAGGGGTAAAAGCAAAAAGGAGAATCGTAGTAGCTCAGCTCAGCAGTCAGCTCGAGCTCTAGGGTGGTGTTGCTTGAAGCGAGATCTCAACCCCTCGTCGGCCAGGAGGAAAGCGTGTTGTGCAGAAAGGGATGAGGAAGAATATAAAAGTGAGTTAGAAGAACCGCCGGGGAAAATGGTGAGAATAAGTTGTATCCGTCCGTATCTGGTATGTAAGTCAACAAAACATGGGCATGAGAAGGGACTGCCACAGCAACAGCAGCATAGGTATGAAGACGATTATATAAGCCACGTTTCTTGAGGCTGAAACGATATCAAGCATCTAGTAGCATCGAGTGAGCCACGAATAGAATAGATAATTAGATAATCAAATATCTAGGGAGGGGTGTGAGGAATGTGAGGCAATAACAACAAGAAAAGTTTCGAGGGATGGAGAGAGAGAGAGAGCTTTGACGGAATATGCATCATTCCACGAGCACCCTTTTAAGTGTTCCGACGGGGAAGCCAACAGTGCCGATACTCGAGTCCTGCCCCGAGTCTCCCACGCCTCCTCCTCATCCTCTTGGTGCACCACTGGCCGAGTATCATCATGATCGGGCCCCATATCTGAGACACAATTCTCGAGGTAGGGAACAAAGAGATGCTATTCTGATCAAAGAAAGAAAAGGAGGTAGTCAAGGCCATCGTAGGTTGACGAGGATGGGAGAAGTTGACAGAAGAGGGACCCTGCACATCCGCCGACTTGCGCGGGAGTCCTGCGGATTGTGGTGTGCAAGTGCATGTTTTGCGTGGTGTGAGGTGACAAAGAGACACTGGAATGTCGGCTCATTTGGCCGAGGAACGAGTCCAGGTCGCCCAATCGATCGGCCCCAGTCTGTAAAAACAAGGAATCATCGCCCATTCATTGCTTGCCCAGCAACGGGCCCAACCTGGGGAAAATCAGTTAATTTGTATTATCAATATCGCCTAATAGGGGGCCTCGAGCACATAGCAGGTGTTAGGCACGTAATCCTACGTACGTATAGTTAGTAGAGAATAGCTACTAAGGGATGCAGATACGCACCTAAGGGAAGACCCTCTCTTCAAATCCAATTGTGCCTAGCTTGCGCTCATTAGATGTTATTGACAGGCTACCCACGGTGTTGTCCGCGAGCTTGCAAGAATGGATTCCTTTGTCAGCAAGTCTACAATCGCATCGTCGAGGCGCTTTGCGGACAAAGACCAAATGCCTCGGCGACGCCTCCGTTTCCGAAAGCAACAATGAGTAAGATAAGAAACCCTTCGAGATCGCAATGGCTTGATTGATGTATGTTGAGCTAGCTATCCTGAAGTGGCGACAGCTTTTGTTGAAAGGATCCCCTTGTTGAAGTGTGACCTTACGCTCCTCTCACCTAGGTGGGCGCAAGGTCTGTCCGCATTGGACTTGACCACCCACGTAGTCCACACACGGCTCTTCATATTGCAAGAGCCTACCATGCCCCCCTTTCCTTACTCACTTATAAGCTCCTTTCCTTTGTCGCCTCGGTCCTTACCGGCCAGTAGAGAGAACTACTATAGCAAGTAAAGTAACCAGGCAACATGCCGTGAGCCCGTCTAAACCCCTGATGTATACAGACACCAGGTACCATTCTCCCAAATGCTCACCCGTGGTAACCAAATGTCCTGCTTTATTTTTATAATGCCGTCCACCACTCAAAACTCCAGTCCAATGGGGTATATGCGATAAATCAATTTCCCAACGCCCAAATACACGATGTGTCCCTGAACCTGTTTATGTCGTTGTCGTCGCCGCCGTCGCCGCCGTGCCCGCTGGTTCTGCCGGTGGTGCATATGGCTTCGTCTTCGGCTTCCTCCTCCGCATCCTCGGTATGTTCCTCTTCATGTTCCGACACTGGACCCCCACGTCCATCGACGTCCTGTATCTCAGGGTGGTGCCCGGTTTCTTCACCCCAGTCGGAGCGCCCGCTTCCCTCAGGGCGATCGTGTCGTCCAGCAGATTCTCGTCTGCGCCCTCGCAGTAGTTCGTGTCGACCTCTAGGTCCATGAGGTGGTCGAAGTCGGCAAGCCCAGAAGAGGTGGTGGTGGTGGTGGTGCTTGATACCGCCGCTGCGGGGGGTGGGGGGATGCGCAGCAGCGAGGGTCGCGTCGTCAAGACCGGAGGCTCTAGGGTAGCGCCTTGCACATTGCACTGCACCTCGTGCTCGACCATGTTGGTCAGCAGGTTCTCCAGACAGGGGTGGTTGTGCTGCTGCTGTTGAGGTCGCGGGTCTGTCTGCCGCCGGAGTCTTCTTGACGAGATAGCTTCTGAACTTGGATCCGTGCCGGGACCTGTCAATTCCGGCTGTGAAATCCCCTCTGCCCTCTGTCGATATGAGGCCTGCGGCCTGTCCCCCTTATGATTCGTGGGAGGCTGTGTTCGAAAAGTTGCCACTGGCCCTCCCGCGTGCTGTATTCGCGCACAGCCTCTCGCTACTAGACATTCCGAGCTGTCCTCTGGTAAGATCCGGGACGACTGTATCCGTGCCTGCCTGCCTGAGATGGAGGCCTGCTCACGAAGCTCGTGCGCAAGCCGATCTATTCCTTCATTCTCGGCCAGGCCGTGGACAGTGATATCGGAAGCAAGAGGGTGAGCTGGTCTAGCCGGCGCGGCAGCTAGTGAATAGCGACCGTTGTGACAGGCGCTAGGGCTAGTTGGTGAAATGGGTGGATCATCGTGGTCGGACATGCCATCCGGATCTACAGTCAAGCCGAATATATAATCCTCGAACATGTTTCGTTCGGTATCCAGGTGTTGTGGCCTGGGTCCGGCGTCCAGTGTTGTCGAGACGTGAAACCAAGCCTGAGGGAGGAGTCTGGACGGTCTTCAGCAGAAGAGGGGATTTGACAGGTTGCTGCAGGTGTAATGTTGGTTGTCAAGAGAAGATTCCGGGGGCGCTGGGATTTTTAGTACCACCCGCACCTCTAACCAGCAGCTACTGTGTAGCTAAACAACCTTGAATAAACAGCCTGGCAGCAGCAGCTAAGCTCGAACAAACTCACGACTGGTTCTCCTCACGACTTACATAGTACGAGTCAAGAGTCCAGGGTGATCGATCGAAGCTGGAGGGTGACACTGACACTGACACTGGCACTGACACTGACACCAGAGCGAAACGCCTTTAGCCATGGATCCGATAGCATGTCGCGCTAATGCAGAGCTAATTGGCCTCTTTATTAGCCCTGGTAACCCTGCCTGCCCTGCCTGCACTGCTCCCACGGCGGCGGTTGATCGACTTCCTGGCCAGGCGTATTACGTCTTGTACGGCCGGTTGGTTACTAGGTATTGTACCTACCTATGTACATACCTACATACCTACTTACACATTGTACATACCACATCATACGTACAGCAATTCCTGCCTTTCTTGACCTGCTCTTGCTGTGGCAGGTGCTCAGCTTCGCAACGCAGGCATGAGCAGCATGAGGTAATCCAGAGCAGCAGGCACGGGTTGGACAGGGAAGAATTGAATCATGTGTCACCAGATGATTGCCCGAGTCTATCGATGCAGCATCGCTTCGTCGCTTGTTAAGTTCGACCCGTCAAACCTCAATTCATCCGATGATGGCGAAGCTACCAAACCTACAACCTGCCTGCATATATACATACACACATACATACACACATACATACACACATACATACACACATACATACACACATACATACATGTAGCGTCCCGCTGCGCAGGCCACGCTCCATGGTAGGGGAACCGTACAACGTGATTCCAGGTCTCATTGGCCCGTCGAATCCCTGCCAGCCACTGGAAGGCTTATTACAGGCTTGGCTAGGCTGCATGGCTCTCGTACGATACCAGTCAACCGAGCTTCTCATGTCTCGCATGTGCTTGCGTACATACTGTAGGTAGACTACCTACTTTTAAGAAGTCATCTTGGCGTTCTCGTAGTTTAGCATGTACGTGTGCGTTGTACTAAGCAACGGCCAAACCCCGTTTCATCACGATAGACACCGACACCAGGATTGCCAAAAACCAGGATCGCCAAAGGAAGACGTCAAGACCCATGGAAGGCTCCTTGAAGAACAGTAAGACAGTCGGTCGCGCCGTGGGTGCATGTACCGCACACACGGGTATTGCACACAGCTGTGTAGTTAGGGGAACAGCAAGGAGGATCCGGTCGGGGGGTCGGGGTTTGGCTGCGTCAACTTTTCCCAACTTCCTCGACAGAGTTTCCACGTTTCTGGATACCGATGACACCCAAGTGCAGCCGAGTGGGCAGCTAGCCAGTGATTGGCTTCTGGGGGGGTAAGGGTCTGGCAAGGTTTGGGAAGCTGAACGACTGGAACTGGAGGTTGTCCGGGTTTGTCTGCATGCCAAGAGCCTCTTCGCGGCCCCCACTTCGAGGACCACTGGTTCCAACTTCCGAGATTCCTCGCGGGGGAGACAGCCAGGCGAAGACCAATCACGAGCCGGGAGGGCTACGGGGTCCTACGGGGGTCACGGGGTCTTACGGGCGCTACTGGGGGGTGCCTACGGGGGCCTCTGGAGAGAATTGCCACGACCGCGGGAGGTGATCGGCCTCAGGAGGGTAAATTAGGGCCGATTTCCCCTTCGTAGAGGGATACTATGCCAGAATCACCTGTCAGGCACACAAGTACGCATGTACTTGATAGATTATCACGTATTCCACCTACCTGCCTATATCATTTGGGGGCAAATTAGCTGAGAGATCATGCCCCCAGTGCACCCCCAGTGCAGGGTGGTAGTACTGCGTGTGGAGCGATGATGCCCTTTCGCTGTTTATTCTAGGGCCGGGAAAGACCGGCATTCATGATTCTGAGATGGCACCAACTGCAGACTGCAGTTGACATCCCATCCACATCATACATATATATACAGGTACTCAGTAGAGCATTATGAGTTGGAAGCCGGGGATATTTGGAATCAGGTATGCACCTACGGACCAAAGAGAAAGGGGGGATGGGAGTAAGGGGTTTGCGGTTTCTGGAATCCAATGAGGCAGTGCTGGCAATGCTGGCAAACGCTGGCAAACGCTGGCAATAGGCAGGGAGGTGCATCCAGATCCTCCCAGTCGTTATCGTAGCGATCAAATCATGGCATTGGAAGGCGTTTTCAAATGACCAACCTCAGGAATATTTACGTTCCGAAACGCGACAAGGCGATGCAACTACAACCTTAAACGATACCGAGAACGGGGCGCCACATGATGAAGTCCAATGAGCGACGAATCCGGAAAATTAAGCCTGCGAAGGGGGCCTGCATAAATTAGCTACCTCGTCAGAAGTTGTATGTCTCAGTCCCATCCCATCCCATGGCGATGGAACGTGGCTGATTGTAACATCAGACATGTGTGTACAAACAAGTTTCAAGAATCACGCATTTGTTACCGACTTCGATGAAGTTGGGCTCGCCCCCTGGCAATAGTGGCATATAACATTCGTGTCACGTGTCGACGGTTTGGATCAACCCCTTTCTCTTCCCCTTTCACTGTTGTGTGTTTTTCACCAACTTGTCCGGGCACCGCGCAGAAACACATATTTGGTACTTTGTCCTCCAACTGCAAGCTTCAAAGTTGCGCCGTTTCACGTAAAGGACGTTGCTCAGAATTGATGGCTACTCCTACATACCCAGCCCGCAGGGTATTGAGACCTTTAGCCCCATTGAACAGTAGCTGAAGAAACTTTGGTTTACGGAGCCATAAATACGATGATATTGATATACATAGGGATAATCAGAATGAGAACGCAGCCTTGAGATGCTCTCTCAGCCTGACCTACAATGTAACGTCGGGCTACATGCGTTACCATATATGACACATTCAACTTCTAAGCGGCTTTCCTCTCCGTTCCGAAGCAATGGCGAGTTTGTGGCGCCCTTCTACGTCCATCCTCTATTCACGGTGTTGTATCACAGCCCACATCACGCTTTCTTTGTTCTCTGTAGACGGCTTCATTCGTTGGTAACAACACCGGTGCTAGTCTACCCCCATTGATCATATTAGACTCGTGGTATACTGTGAGTTGTGTATGATTCGTCATAAATCAAGTCCCGAAGACTGAACGCCATCTTTCTCTATCCCAGCTTCAGCTACTTCATTGTCTCTTGGTGCGAACAGAAACAATTCCATTGAGATCTGAGAACCAAAAGGGGCACTGGAACAGACAGCTAAACACAAGATTTAGTACCTCTCTTTGTCTTATATCGGCTATATAAGTGTAGGAGTTCTATCACTAGAATCGGACCTACATTATCAGCCAGACACTCTACCCAGAATTACCAAGCACAGATACTCAGAAGATTTACAACGAAATGGACCAGCAAGACATCCAGAACAAGGTGGCAGAACTGCCAAATGAGCAGGTCGTTGTTGAGGAGAAGGACCAGGCTCAGCAGGAGAACGAGGTGAACCTGGAGCCACAAGAAAAGGACAATGACGGAGGTGAAAGCGACAGTGGTTATGAGAATGACGACTACGGTAAGACATCACCACCATGGGCATTCCTGACCGACCTCATCGCCGACAGAGCGCTGGAAGCGGTGAAGGCCTCAAGGGAGGTCAACGCGACCAGGACGCCGGCGGAACACCACGCCTACTTCCGAACCGTGTTCGAACGGATGCGGGAGGAGGCCGCCGCGAGAGACGACATCCCGAACGCCGTGACGGAGGAGCCCCTACGGAAGCTGAGACTGAGGTTCATACCTCAACAATACTCTAGTCGATGCCACTGCTGCTTCGACTTCGAGAATTTTCCCCAGGCCATCGTGCGCGCCAACCCTGATCAGCCGGGCGTCATCACCAAGGATCAGGTCCTCGAAGCCATCTGTGCTACGCTTCACCCCTTCCCGGAGAGCGAGGGAGATCGCTCTTCCGAGCCTTCCGGAAGTTGCGAAAGCTCCGCGGAGCCGTCAGGCGAGCAGGAGGAGGAGAGCGCTTTGCTGTCTTCCGGCGGCGATGGATCTGAGGAAGACCGTCCTTCCATCAAGTATGGCCAGCCGGCGGACTTTAAATTCTTCGTATTCAATTTCGCTTGGATAATGAGTGGCAGGACTCTCATAGACGAAGTTCTGTTTGTGTTCTACCGGAATGCCGATAGGTTGGCTGAGGACTTTTATCTGGTGAACTTTGGCGACCCGGCCAAAGATGATGATAACAAGGGAGAAGTGGAGCTGGACGAAGAAGAGGAGTTTTTACGGATCAGGAACCTCATTGGGAGGGATATAGGAGCTAGGAACCGCTCCGGCTGGGAGGTGTAACTTCTATCCGAAGCTTTCCACCGTTCTATTCTGTATACAACCACTCTTCCAGCTCTAGCTTAGGAAGCTCGTATCTAGCCGGACAACCATCACTTTCCACTATATGCCCCAAACTTCATACGATCCTCTAGAGTGTTATAGGATGAATAGATAGCTTCGCTATGAAAGGAGCAAGTGCTTGCTCAGATAGTTGATAATTAATTAATGTATTCCCGGTTACCCCTGAATCGGGAGAAATCCCCAATATAATGGCAATTACGTATTGCTAGTCCCACTGAAAACGCACTATCATTGCCAGACAAGGCCTATACAAAAGCTTTCTACCTATCAGCGGCCCTCAAAGAGCTCACGGGAAGATGCTGGTCAGAACGTCGCCGTACTCCGTGTAAGACAGCCCCATCTTCTCGATATCGTAGTCGTTCCAATACCCACCCCCGGCCAGGGCGCTCTGCGCATTCCAGCTGCTGAACTTGGACCTTGCCTGCGACGCGGTCGTGCCCTGCGAGGGCTTCGAGTCGTTCGTGACCCACACGAGCGGCACGACCTTCATGCCGAGCGTGCTCTGCCAGCCGCCGGGGTCGTTGCCGGCGCCGCCGTCGTAGCACTGCAGGTACGCGCGGTCGAGGAGCAGGTCGGGCTCGGCGCGGCCGCTGTTAGCCCGCGCGGCGACGGCGGCCCAGAAGCCCGAGTTGGTGTAGGGCGCGATGGTGTACCGGTAGCCGATCTCGCCGAGCATCTGCGCGAAGGCGACCGTGCTCGCCACGTCGTAGATGGACTCGTCGTCGTTGTTGACCGCGTCGAGGCCCCACGCCTCCCGCAGCGCCGCGAAGTTGCGGTACAGCGCCGTCTCGGGCCCCGGCCCGGGGTCGCGCATCAGGTCCGCCACGTGCTGCGCGTTCGTCGAGATCTCGACGCGGTCGATGCCCGAGCCGCCCGTCTTCAGCGAGCGCACCTTCTCGGCGAGCGCGTCGCCGCCGACGTAGGCGCCGCCCGATGCGACCAGCACGTCCGTGCTCCCCGGCGTGTTCGAGTAGTACATGATGCCGCCGTCCTCGAGGATGCCGACACCGAACATGATGACGGAGTTGAAACCTGAGGTCGTCAGGGACGCGGTGTCCGACTTCATCACATCTTTGAACAGGTATATGCTCCTTATGAGGGCGACTGAGGCATTGCAAAAGAGCAGCTCAAGCAACAGAGCCCTCGCCAATGTGTGGTACTTCATCACTTTCAGCTGTTTGGATTGGTTTCTTGGCCACGAGAAGTCGTAGGAAGCTATCGACTTGACAGGTGATGAGCAGACTAGCACTTCCCTTGTAACGTCGAGTCTCTAGGTAATGCGTTTTCAATAAGTTTAATTGAAGAACGGTCATCCCCCTTGAGCTTGGTATTTATATACACTGTAGCATTGTAAGTATGGATAGCTCAGAGCAAGGCACAGCTTAGGCACCAGAACCTTAGTAGCAGTGACATAGTTCCACCTAAGTGTCCATATGTTTGCGACAACATGCCGCTATTCGAGCATTTTATCTTCCTCCGTCCGTTGTTACATTGCCGAGAAAGCTAGCGACTAGTTTCCTTGATTTGAAGAGTGCTGGGAACATGCCCGGATCTAAACTACGGCTAAATACCTACGTTCCTACCAAAACTGTATGGGCGGACCTCGTGTTCTCTCCAACGGCTTGGCAAGAGTATATCTTTCTTTGGAGAGTCTATCTACTCCACCTTGAACATTCTTTGGCCGAACCCCTTTTTTACTGTGCCAGTGTCGTGAGATACCCACTTGATGCCTATTCTAACTACGGTATATAGCTATAACAGTAGGGCTGCCGTCTCTAAGATTTTAACAATTTTGTTAATAATTCGCCTTAATCTAAAGTACTTTCAAGGCACGAGGCGAGTTATCATGCCCGGACATTATTCTGCGATATCATTGACATCAAGTACCCCTAGGTAGCATTGGTGGGGCTCCAACCCTTTCAACCCCTCCACCCCTTATCCGCCCTTCACGAACGTTAGATTGAAAGTGTCAATCCTTCCAAGTAAAAAGAATAATTTATATAATTTCTAAATTATACTTAGTCCGATCGTAAGAGACTTGGCATGTAAGTAAATTAAATGCTTCTTTGTAATATTGTTGCTCTTTATTCTTCATAGGTATTATCTGGTACTCAAGTCTTCTACTGAGTGAAAACACTTTCTTCTATGCGTTTGGGTACCATTTCGCATTTGATGTCTTGCGACATACATAACCCAATGCCTAGAAGTCAGGTTGTAATCAGCTGCAAACTGGGACCGAG
Source organism: Diatrype stigma (assembly GCA_022225965.2). Taxonomy (NCBI): domain Eukaryota; kingdom Fungi; phylum Ascomycota; class Sordariomycetes; order Xylariales; family Diatrypaceae; genus Diatrype; species Diatrype stigma. The sequence goes on from JAKJXP020000009.1 coordinate 306,637, forward strand.
GTGGTCGGATGATCACCGATTATGACAGTAAGGACTGCCACACTTTGATCTGGCCAGACTCTTTTTGGAGGTTGTTCATTATCCTCCATCGTCTCAAATGATTCCAGGAACCCATCGTTCTAGGAAAGGGTCAATCCTTATACTTGTGTAAGCATAACCGTGTCGAGACCAAGACGACGAAGGTGCCAAGGGTGGAAAAGGGGGCGGGGCTTGATCTATGATGATATCTTAATGCTTTCTTCAAGCCTTTTGCCCTCGGGCATGACATCGACATATTTCTTACTTGGAAAGATGTCCAATCATTGTGAACCACGTAGCTATTGTGGCATAAGGGGGCTGACTCTCTGCATTCGCTTTCGATAGCGATCAATCATCTAATATGACATTGTCCACACAGGATGAGCATGTGTGCACAATCTTAGGGCTGTGCACAGTTACCGTTGTATACGTGTATAAGTAGATTGGAGCTGCATATAATGTCGTGTTCGGTGCAGTAGAGTACCAATTACGTGTAGATTTGAAAAGCGACCTTGGTGGAGTGATAGGGGTGCCCCTCAACTACGAAGGCCCCTTGGGGATCACACATTTTATACTTCTTTCTCTTCCGATTTTTGCGTAATCAAGCTTTCATTCAACCCCCACCCCCCTCCCCCCCTTCCCCTCCAACCCTTCCCTCTTTATAACATTGCATGGTCACCTCAACAATGTCGGGCTTTGAACTTCTCGGCGCTTTTGCAGCTGCAGGCCAGTTAGTTGAACAAGGGTCCAAGCTAGTGAAGCTTGCCAGAGATTTGTATGACAGGATCCAGGATACCCCAAACGAGATACAGAACCTTCTCGGCGAGATAGACACCCTCTGCAACCTTTCCAAAGACATACAGTCTACTCCAGCGCTTCAGACCCAGGAGATCGCGAAGGTTCTCCAGCGGTGTTTACTGTATATTGACAAGCTGAAGATCGTCTTGGAGAAGATTCAATTTGATGAAGCAGATTCGGAGCTCAAGAAGGTTCGGAAGGCCGTTGAAGGTCTTATTCACGACAAGGAAATTGTCGATCTCTTTGGAAACCTTGACAGAGAGAAGTCTTCGTTACAGCTTAATATTGATGTCATAAACTCGTAGGTGCAGCTCCTATCCTGTGGGTGTCCTCGGTGTCATACTCATACCTTCAACTGTTTAGCTCTGCACTGAACAGTATACAAGGGCAGATATCATCGATGATCAGCAAGTTGAACAATCCGTCAACGGAAGACTTTTATGCCCAAGAAAGCATTTCTGCTCTGTTCACCACCAGTCCAACGATTGACCGATCCGGCCTCATTACAGCGAAAGGCGACGTTGTCCCTGGTACCTGCGAATGGATTGAAGAGAAAGCTGAATACCAGTCTTGGCTGTCGTCAGATGAGGGCCTGCTGTGGATATCTGGAGGCCCAGGGAAAGGAAAAACAATGCTATCTATATACCTCACCCAGCAGCTTGAACGCTATGCCGCTGAACATGGTGGCATTGTCTCCTTTTCTTTCTGTAACAACAAGGACAACCTGCGCAATAACGCGGGCTCGATTGTTCGTGCATTGTTATACCACCTTTTCATCCAAGATCCACGTCTCCTTGGGCCGTTTCTGCGTCAATTTGAAATCCAGAAACACCAAGCATTTGGCTTCGAGAACCTGTGGGCCATTCTTCTCGAAGTCATACAATGCTCTGATAGGCCAGTTATCATCGTCATTGATGCGATAGACGAATGTGAGCAGGCATCCTTGAAATTCCTACTCGCGAAATTTAGGGGGGTGTTCTCTAGCGTAATAGCCACCAAGCACCTACGATTGCTGATTCTCAGTCGAGAGTACCCCGATTGCATTGGGAGATCGCTTCAGGACTACCCAAGAATTCGCTTAGATTCGGACAACGACAACGACGCCAAAGAAAGCATTGATCGATACATCTCGGTGAGCGTTGGCAAGCTGGGTTTAGACTATACACTATCTCAGCTTGTGGAACGTCGCCTACGAACTCAAGCTAATGGCACATACCTTTGGGTCAGCTTCGTGATCAGAGAACTCGATGGTAAACCTCCTACCGAGATAGAGGCATGTCTGAAGGAGATTCCAACGGGCCTTGACGAGATCTATCAGCGAATGCTAGACCAAATACCCGATGCACGCCGAGACACTGCCTTTGAACTCCTTTTGTGGGTTACATTGGCTGTACGTCCTCTGTCAGTGGGCGAGTTGGTTCAAGCCATGGGAATTGAGGCAACTGGAAGACTTCCAGCAGACCAATCAATCCGAGATTCTGTCAGGGATTGTAACCACCTTCTAGGCCTTGATACAGAAGGCGTGATTTATCTTGTTCATCAAAGCGCAAAGGAATTTCTTATGCAAACCCTATCTGAATCACCGCGATCAGTTCCATCACAGGAAAAAGCCCACCTCAAGTTAGCCAATATCTGTCTGTCATATCTCTTGACATGGTTCCTAACAATAGGAAATGCATATATATACGACGACAAGGAGCAGATATGCGAACAATGCCCGTTCCTCGAGTATGCAACAGATTACTGGCAGAGCCATGCCAGACAATGCGGTTCAAGCTACCAAGATCTGCTAAATCACAACCCTGCCTTTTTTGCGAAGAAATCCATTATTCGGGAATCGTGGCATACGATGTTCTTGAGAACCCGACAGTTTGGTGGAAGGCGTGGATACATTGGTATTGAAGAACTAAATAACCCTTTGCACTGGGCGGTCGACATTGGGCTCACAGGGTGGGTAGCAAAGCAACTTCATCACAGCTTCCAGAGGAAGTTCGGTCAGCCGACTTGGATAGAACGAGGACACGGGGAACCTGGGAAATCACCACTTTTTACCGCTACGAGAAAAGGCTATGTTGATGTAGTGAAGTTGTTGCTCGAAGGCGGAATAAATCCAAATGGGACTAATAGAAAAGGAAAGACATCCCTCCACCAGGCCGTCCGTGACAACAACACAGACATGGTCAAAATTCTGCTTGACTTCAAAGCAAATCCAAATTCCCAGACCAACAGCAAGCTTCGTAAACAACCAATTCATTATGCAAAGAGTTCGGAAGTTGTCACGATGTTGCTTGACCGGGGAGCAAATATAGAATGTATGACGGCAGACGGCGAAACTGCACTACACCGTGCCACTCGAGCAGGCCTCTTGCAGGTTGTAACCACATTGCTTAGCCGCAGAGCAAATCCGAGTCCAAGAAGCGATGGAATAACGCCATTAGCCACAGCGCTTGAAGATAACAACATCCAGATTGCACAAGCCCTAATCGAGTATGGAGCAGATCTACTGTGTATGGGCCTGAAGCTGTGCCGAAGAGCCTTCGCTGGGAGGTTCGACATTGTCGAAGCTCTGCGTGAACCGATACTGCAGCGCAATCCAGACTTTACATCTTTTCTAGATGCACTTAGGGATCTAGCAATTCATCCCGACTCTCAGCCCGACCTAGTTGCCCTAAATCTCAAGGAGAGAGAAATATGGTCAGATATGTACGCGCTACTCCATCTGGCTGTTGAGAGCGGGCAAGAGCATCTGGTGCGATTTTTGGCGAACGAATGCCCAGAAAGATTGAAGTCTGACTTCGAGCATGGACAACGGGAATTTTCCACGTCAGCGCATGGGATTTGGAGTCAACAACTTTGTACAGCGATTCGAAATGGGAACGAACAAATCGTCCGCCTTCTCGTGGACGAGTACAAAGCTGACATAAATGCGGGAAACTACTGGGGGCGTACACCACTCCATATAGCGGCCACTTGCGGGCATGAGCAAATCGCCCGCCTTCTCGTGGACGAGTTCAAAGCTGATATAAATGCGAGAAGCTATTGGGGGCTAACACCACTCCATGAAGCGGCCATGGGAGGGCGTGGACGTATTGTCCAGTTCTTGATTGACGAATGCATGGTAGATCCAGTCTCACGCAACCACCAAGCTGTAACGCCTCTTCATCTTATCACAAACAGATTTTGCTCAGACAATGTTTCACGAAACATTGTAAAGACTATATCGAGGGCAGCAATTGAGAAGCATGGTCCTAATATGGACTACCGTGACAAGGCTGGGAATACCCCTCTTCACGGATGCGTGAATTCCGCAGTGGCGTCCGCCCTACTAGAATATGCCAGGATCGACTCCAATGCAAAGAATATCAAAGGGGAAACACCACTTCACATTGAAGCCCGTCACCACAAGTATCAAACCATGCGTGTATTGCTCAATACTCATGGAACTGACCCGAACATCCAGGACCGGTCTGGTGATACTCCGCTTCATCAAGCAGCCGCCTGTGACAATCATTACCATTACAGTGACCAGGCCGTTCGTATTTTACTTGACGAACCTCGGGTGGACGTAAATGCAAGGAATATCTTGGGACGATCGCCACTACACGTGGCTGCCGTAGCGGGGGGTGCAGGATCTATTGAAATTGGGAGAGCCCCAAGTGGGAGCGTTGCGAAGAATTGGAATCCCAAGGCTTCTTCACTATTGCATATCATTTGGCCAAACCTACCAAGTGACTGGCTTTGCCTAGGGATGAAAGTAGAGACAATACGTTTGCTTCTTAGCCACGGAGCAGACATTACGGCTGTTGATAACTCAGGGGATACTGCATTGGACCTCCTTAAAGGCTGCATGGTTATTGTAGGCCATGAGAAACGTTGGGGTATGGCCCTCCTTCGACGGCCGCTGACCAATAGCTTCCTACCTCCTGAGCTGAGGGGTCTAAGCATACGGTAGTTAAGGCGCACATGTTGGATTCTTGTAAAAGAAAGGACACGTTGAGCTAGCTTTCAGGGAGAGATCTTCGCATTTCTGCGGTGTTGCTTAGGCATAACAACCATCCTTCGAAACTGCCATTGTACATGAGTGGCTTTATAGTTTGGATTTCGACGTGGGGTCCAGATTTAGGACTTTTCCCTAACCTTTCTTGTAGTTAATCAGGCGCCCTTCTTGATTATCCCAACTTAGAAATTAGTATAAGATCCGACGCCTAAACAATGAGCCCTCCCGTAAAGGCTGCCGGAGTGTCAATCCACTCCACCCACTCCATCAACAAACCATTATCGTGGAGAGGAGCGGACGAACTTTACGAGCGTATCGATAAATTTGAATGGATATGAGCGGTCGTGGATGTCGTGAACACTCATAAGAATAAAGACCGTACAGACCAAAATAAGGGCTGGTCGGAACCAAGGGCCCATATTTTGTCAATCTCGACGAGTATCCTTTGTGCGACTAACCCCTATTCAAGTCCGTGCAACCCTTGTTTTCACAAGTATCTACGATTACAAGCTAATGGACATGCAGTGAACACGAAACATGAGGCCTCGCGAATGGATGGAGAAGGCTCGTATTCACAGATCCGTAGACACATCATGGACGCCGTGGAGTGGTTGACGCCCTGGCAGCTGTTTTATCGCTCCGGACTGAGGCTTCTAGAGGGGAAGCCATGGAAGGGTAAGTCCGAAAGTCGTCGATGTATTTCTTTGGTGCCAGATTGTTAGATACTCAGTATAGACAGTATCTAGTAAGGAAACGATAATCCGACTCCTTCCGTGGCAGCTGCGTGGACGCTAAGGGAAGAAGCCCCTATCATATAGAGCAGCTGATGAACCACTGCTAGTCCAGTACTATCCATATGTAATTGTGCCCAGCCCTTTAAGCCAGGTTTTAATCGTGGTCTGAATGAAATATAAGTAAGTCTCTAGAGTTAAAGCAGAGTGTGCTCTTGCCTATTAATTAGTCAACCATTATTAATTGAAAAGCCAAGAATTCTGCAATAAACACACGATGGCATCATACCGGCATTGCGCCCCCATATGGTCCTGATCGACACGGTACTTGATTCCACCCACACAGGCTTCATAGTACAAAGAGCACACACCTATGGCTCAAATTAGTGACTAAAGTGGACAGGAGGGGGCGCATCTCGAGGACACTTTCCTCCCGAAATGGTCTGTTCCGTCATATCTATGAGATCCCGGCGCGCGCCTGTCCTGAGTCTTGGATGCGGACAACCCAAGCTGCCAAGTTAAGTAACCTCCAAGCGCCAAGATTCACGACTTCCATCTCCAGCACCCAGGATGTCTATCCCGCACAAAGACACTCCGGCTTGAGCCTTAAGTTGACGTGCAACGGAATAACTTAATCAATGCTTCTCTTCCCACTTGGGAAGACACGGAGTAGCTGTGCGGCCGATCGACGATTTGTTTTCTGCTCCTAACTAGGTGCGAGGGGGAATTTTGGGGAAAGGGGGAGGTTCCGGCATTGACAATCATGCCGCGGAGACTGGCGCGCGATGTCTCATTTGGCAGGTGAGCCCGCTTATCCCTGGTTCCCTGGAATTTACGACCGAGGACTCCCACGCTCGGCGGTCTGGGCAGCGCACCTTCTATGGTGCGATGCCTAGCTTCTGGCTGGGTAAGAGCGGTTTCTCCGTACGGCAGTACCAACTAGCCGGGTGCCATTGAACAAGATGTCTTGATTTACCTGGCATGCGACGGATGACGTTGGGGCCGCTGACAATGTTTACGAAGGGAACCCTAAGGGACGGCCCTCTCGGGGAAGGAAGGGGGCAGCGACTTTGGAACACCTACATGTGCCTACCTAGGTACTTTGGCTGTCCTATGTAAAACCAAGCCAGGGAGGGCGCCGTAAATACAGCAGTGAACATAACTTAGTTCATAATACAGTGGCTATTATTATCTATCCCACTGCCGTATTTTCTGCATTCGACTTGGAATTAACTAACGGACGCGCTGTGCTGTACTGTACTGGCTTGTCAGGATGTTGGGACAAGCAATCATCGGTATCGCGGCCGTGGGCCTAGCTTTGCCAGGCGCATCCGCGCAGAACTGCAGTTCTCTGACTCCTGTGGCGGAGCCGGTCGTGGCCGAAGGATACGAAGCGCGCGTGATCCTGAACAACTTGAAAAGCCCGCGCCACCTGGTCGTCGACGGAGAGGGCAACCTGCTGGTCGTGCAACAGGGAGGCGTTGGTATCAGCCGGGTTGTCCTGGAGGAGACGGCAGATGGGAAGGTGTGCGTAGCGTCAAACGACGTGCTCATTTCCGATGCAGCGGTAAGAAATATAACATAGGCAGCCAACCGGTCTCATCCCCCGAAGCTCAAATAAGAAAGAAAGAGATGGAAGATAACAACAACAAAAAGGAAGCTCCCGGGAGATGAGAGGACGAGGAGCCCTTTGCTGACCTGAGACAAAAACAGCTGAACCACGGCATCGCGCTCACGCCCGACGGCAGCACGCTCTTCGTCTCGAAGCCGTCCAGCGTCGAGGCGTACCCATACGACGCAGCGACCGGGACCGTGGACGCGGAGGGGAAGAAGACGGTCATCGGCGGCATGGCGAGCACCGGGCACATCACGCGGTCGCTGCTGGTGCCCGCGGCGGCGCCCGACCTCCTCTTCGTGACGCGGGGCTCCAACGCCAACATCGACAACGGCACGACCGACGCCGCGACGGCGCGCAGCATCCTGAAGGCGTTCAACATCACGGAGCTCCTCGGCCAGGCCGAGCCGGTCGACTACGCGGCCGGCGGCGAGATCGTCGGCTGGGGCCTGCGGAACTCGGTCGGGCTGGGGGAGGACCCCGCGACGGGCGGCATCGTATGTTATCCCCCTTCCCCCCCGCCACAGCATTTTTCTTTTCTTCTTCTTTCGCTGATGCTGACGGATGAACCCGCGCGCGCGCACAGTGGACGGTCGAGAACTCAGCCGACGAGGTGCACCGCAGCGGGGTGGACCTGCACAACGAGAACCCGGGCGAGGAGCTGAACTACCACGGCGTGGCGGGCGACGCGGCGAACGCGCTCTTGGGCGCCAACTACGGCTACCCGGTGTGCTTCGCGGCGTGGGCGACGGGCGACATCCCCGAGGGCGGCGGCGTCACCGTGGGCTCGCAGTTCGGCGGCGTCGACGGCACGCCCTTCGAGGAGGTGGTGGCGTCGGCGTCGAGGGCGGCGGCGCCCGCCCTGCCCGAGATCGACGCGTTCTGCCGCGCCGAGCGCCAGGGCCCGCGCCTCGTGTTCCCCGCCCACACGGCGCCGTTAGACGTCAGGTTCAAGGCGGACGGGAGCGCGGCCTTCGTCACGTTCCACGGCAGCTGGTGAGTGGCCAATGCGAGCATCGCGACCTGATCACGACATCCCTGTCTTCTTTCTTTTTGTTCCTTCTCATTCATGACCTGACCCCCTAACTACCAACCTACAATTTCTACATCCCCGCCAAGGCGCCTTCATAGGGCAAGCCAAGACTGACACAGGCCCTGCAGGAACCGCGACCCGCCCGACGGATATCGCCTGGGCAGGATCGAATTCAGCAACGGGCAGCCTGTGGCGGAGGTGTCGGACACGGAGGCCATCAACTACATCGTGCGGAACCAGGACAACGCGCAGTGTCCCGGCGACTGCTTTCGCCCGGTGGGGCTCGCGTTCGATGCCAAGGGTCGGCTCTACATGACGAGCGACGCCACCGGCGAGCTGTTCGTGATTACCGGCGCTTAGGCGCGGCATGGAATGGCCTGACGGTAATACCTACATGAGCGGGAATGCCCAGTTAGCCCCTTCAGCTCCTTGTGTTTTGAATCTGTTCGATCCCGGATTCCTGGTAGACTCGCGAATTCACTTACACCGCATCGCTACAGCATCTACATAGTTACTCAACAGTCCTTAACGAAATGAATAACTATTCATCCGTCTTTTCCCATATTTTCATGGTCTATGTGATGATATCTTCTTTAGAAACCCGTGACCACAAAATTTGACGCAAGTACTTGAAAATATGGGGCGATGTGCAAGATCCGAAATTGTAGTTCGGAAATATGCACCGACTTGACGCCTGTAATCCCGAATACACGTGACGACTTCCCCATCAACATGTCGGACATAGAGTAGAAACTGGTCGATAGTTCCCCTGAACTTAGTTATCTACCTTCGGCCTTCTCATGAGCTTTGGTCTAACCCAGGACAACCAGGAGACTATATCCGACGATAGTGCACACGATGGTGCGGGCAAAATGCATGGACTTTAGCATTGGGCTCGCTGCTTAGCCGATACTACTTGCGGAGGCTTCTGTTTGCAGTGCGAAGCGGAAATATCGGGGAGACCACCAAACAATGGAAGATGCAGGTGCTTCAGAGAGAGAAAAGGCTGGGGGTTCGCTCTCCTGGAGCTCGCCACTACGTGTTATAAAAAGGGGGTTTGCTCTCTACTTGATTCAAAATGTTGATTCCCATAGGGAACAAACGCTCTTCAACAGCCTCACAATCTCAGAGTTCACGGTACCTAGTCATCACACGTCATCACAAGGATAAACGCGATGGCAACCATATCCAAAACGATGCGCGCGGCCCAGGTTGTAGCCTTCCACGAGCCGTACCAGATCCGCGAGGTGCCCGTGCCGTCGGAGCTGCAGCCCCACGACGTGCTGATCAAAGTCGCCGTGGCCTCGCACTGCCACACGGACTTCAACGTCGCCAAGGGCCACTGGGCCACGCCGCTGCCCTGCACGGGCTCGCACGAGGGGGCCGGGACCGTGGTCGCGGTCGGCGCGGCCGTCTCGGACTCGCGCCTGCTGGCGGTCGGCGACCGCGTCATGGGCGGCATGCTCGTGCACCCCTGCGGGTCGTGCGACGACTGCGCGGGCCCCGAGGAGACCAACCGCCAGTACTGCGCCCGCATGGCGGGCGGCTACAACGGCGTGACGGCCGACGGCTTCTTCGCCGAGTACGTGCGCACGGACGCGCGCCACACGGCGCGGCTGCCCGACGCGATCCCGCTCGTCGAGGCCAGCCCGCTGGCGTGCGCGGGCCGCACCGTCTGGAGCGCCATCCGCCGGGCGGGGCTCGGCGCCGGCCAGACGCTGGCGATCGTCGGCAGCGGGGGCGGGCTGGGCCATCTGGCCGTGCGGTTCGCGAAGGCGCGCGGGTTGAAGGTCGTCGGCATCGACGTGCGGGATGAGGGGCTGGAGGTCTCGCGCCAGAGCGGCGCCGACTGGGTGGTTGACGCGAGGATCGGCAAGGCGGCCGTCGTCGAGGCCGTGCGGGCCGTGACGCCGGGCCGGGGAGGGGCCGACGCCACGATGACGGTGTCGTTCGCGCGCGAGTCGACGGCGCTGGCGTGCGCGGTCACCAGGATGCACGGCACGGTGCTGCAGGTGGCGGAGCCGGACGTGGTGGAGATCCCGCCGGACGAGCTGGTGTTCCGCGATATCCGGGTCCGGAGCACGCTGATCGCCTCGGGGGACGAGTCGAGGGACATGCTCGCGTTCGTGGCCGAGCACGGCATCCGCGTCAAGACGAGGTTGTTTTACGAGCTGGACAGCATATTCGATCTGGTGGGAGAGGCGCAAAGCTCGGCGATGACGGGTAAGGCTTGTCTGGTTATTGATCCGGAACAGGTCAAGGCGGACACCGACAGGGCTGCTTGATAAGTACCTAGAGTTACGCTTCCTCGTGAGGAGCCTTGGTTAATAGACATATCATTAGATGCATCGCTATGTATTTCGCCGAGGACTAGCTACTGTAAGTCGGTAGACATCCAATGCATGATCGGCAATGTTCTGCAACAGGCGACGGTCCAAAAATAATATTGGCAACAGAACGGGCAGAACGGTGTAACCAGGCAGCCCAGCAACCCGAGCAACCGGATAAACCACACACCAATGGGTCTGGCTCTGTGTGACATGAATCTACGAGTTGCATTCGCGTAACCAGTCAATTGGTTGGTCCTTGGTGAAAGAACTCGAACTCGCCGCAGGAATGAAGAGGGCGCCCATGGCCCGTCTTGTGGCTGCCGAATGCGTACAATGTGGCTTATAACCAGGCAACTACAGGGAGTCAGTTAAGCGCTACAGGGATGGTGAGAGACCGTTGCCGGGCCAAATGCAAGTAATCCCAACCCAATCGATCTGATGGGAGGGGCTCCGGATCTTATCGTGCTTCTGCAGCTGGCAAGGGTCTCACTGCTCAGCAATGCCTGCGCGGCACTGCAGGGCTCCTCCCGGCCAACCATGGAATACAAGGAACACAAGGAACACACAAGATGAGACAGGCAGTTGACAAGGAAACAGACAGGATTTGCATGCGGCGATCCTGCGATCTTACTATGGGTCGGATTCTATATCTATCTAGTCATCTAGTCTAGGTATCCAGGTAATTGCAAGATTGCGAATGCTGCCCTGTGAACATCATGTTATATCCGCACTGCACTCCCTGAATCACACACTGGGGATTCCATCACTTCACCGCATCATCAATTACAGCGACTGACAAGCTTCCCTACACCATCTGACAGCTCCGTAGCATTGCGATTCCAGCTCGGTTCCAGCTCTAGCTCCGGTCTAGACATTTAAAGTTCATCTGAATAAGGCGTCCCCGTTCTTGCGCAAGGACTAAGCATTAGCCTAGAAGCTTAAATCATCTGAAGAATGAGGTCATAAGTGATCGCATCAAAACTTTACTTGTACTGCATCAGTTCTACCTGCTTACATCAAGTACCTACATACCCAGGCCTACCTAGAGATACTCAGGGAATCCACTTCCCGCAACTGCTGCTTCAGCTATATCTCAAGCATCATCGATTGACAAGCATCCGAAAATAAATCAGAATATATCCGACGATCCTATTCTTCAAAAGGGAAAATCACCCTACCCCCCTTATCATCCACCCATAGAATAATCTAGCGCCAAAAATCGTAGGAACACTCTACCCTCCACCAGCAAGATTATCTCGATCAAAGTGGGCACACAAGTGATCAAGAGAGCCACAGCTACGATCACCACGTCGCTTCACTCACGACAGTAGTTCCGAAAGAAAGAGCATTCGATCCAGCTCGCTCCAGTGCCTCGCTTCGCCGGCGCTGCAACCGAACAACGGAGAGCAAGCAGGCCAACCAACCACTCAACTCAACTCAGCTAGTTGATCTACCAACCCATAAACCAGCCATGGAGTTCATCAAGTCCATCCTGCGGCTCCTGCAGCTCCTCTGGGTGCTCCTCGCCACGGCCCTGCTCGGCAACGTGGTCGCGACCAATGGCGGGCGCGTCGGCACGCCGGCCTTGCACTTCACCATGTTCGTGTGCGCCATCAGCTGGCTGACGGTGCTATACGGCCTCGTGGCGCACTTCGTCGCCGCCATCGCCGTGCCTATCGCCCTCCTGGCCCTCGACGCCCTCGCCACCCTGTTCACCTTCATCGCCGCCGTCGTGCTGTCCGCGAAGCTGACCGCCGTCAACTGCAAGAACCTGGTAAGCCTCTATCCCCCCTCCTCCCCCTTTCCCCTTTTTTCTTTTTTTGGATTTTGCTTCGTCGATGTAATCGCGGGTCCTCACCTACTACACCCTCACTGACAACCCCCTCGTGGATTGCGCAGGACGGCAAGGATCCGAGCTACATCGCGTTCGGGTCGTCGAACGACGAGAAGCGGTGCCGTGAGATCCAGGGCGGCATCGTCTTCCTGTGGTTCCTGTTCGCCACCTTCGGCGCCTCCCTCTTCTTCGTCTTCAAGGACTTCCGGCTCGGCGGCGGTTCCATCCGCAGAGGTCCCAACATGTCCCAGATCGGTGTCTAGGGAACTGATGCGAGCGGTGAAAAGAAAGGTGTGATGATGAACCATAACGATGATGATGATGATGGTGGGAGGTTCCGGCTGGATGAATCTGGCATTCTGTAGTTATATGTATGAAGGATGAGAGATGTGCGTCAAAAGCCGGCGCAGCCGCTACTACGAAGGGTGGAATGGGAGTACCGGGACGGGCAATACTGGGACAAGACGAGTGCCAGGACATGAGGAGTACCGGCTGTTTGCCTTATGTCACAGTTGTTATCCCACAGGTAGGGGATTACTCGGCGTTGGTTGGGGTTGTGGGAGTTTATGGGTCGTAAGACACGATAGGACATGGTGTTTAGTAGGGATTCTAAGGGTAGTTAGGGAGATATGGATACGAGCAGCTTCACTTGTATTGCGTGATCATTGATATAATATTGTGTCATGGCTAATTAGTTTATAGTACAAAGCCATGGTTTGCTCCAAAAGAAGATTCAATCCCTTACTCAAACATCCCTCCTACACAGTCAGCAGCTGCTTTGTAGAACCAGGAGCACTGATATTGAAAGTGAAGCGTTACGCTCCAACATAGCAAACCCTTCCAGCTCCTTCCGAAAACGCCCAAGCTCCAGGGTATCGCGATGTCGTAAGTAGCCCGTTCCATACCTGCTGTCTATGGTGATGACGATGGTGCGCCCAGAAAGCACTATACCCCTCCACCTGAATGAACTGCGGATCTCCTCGATGGGACGCCGTCCCGAACCAAGCCTCTCATCGTTCTCTTCAAGGATCCACCGCCAGAGCATGCAGCAGAACTTCCCTCGACCACCGGGCATAAGCTACAGGATTCCTCTCCAGCAGGAGATCAGCACGATCGCCTTGGACTCTCCTGATTACTTCCCGGCGACGTTCCAGCATGTCCCGGAGCACGTGGCTCTGTTCCGCAAAGTTCAGCCGGCCGAGAGCCCAGTCGAGGTCTTGAGGCCCATGATGTTGAACGGCTGCAAGGAGCGTGTCGAGCAGCACTCTGTACAAGGCCGGGTCCGTTGCCTCGCTGAGTCCAAGCAAGCAGCCGTGCTGGCAGAGCAGGGGATGGTCCTGCGGAAACAGCCTGGTCCCGGGCGGGTTGTCATGCGAGTTACAGCTGCCGAAAAGCAGCAGCGGGTACAAAAATGCCGTAACGGCACGGACGAATGGCTCGACGCCCAAGGCCTCGCCCAGTAGCTTGCACTGAACTAGATGGCACACCATGCAAAAGTCGACCGAGATAACCCCATCTATGAATGAAACTGTGTGCTGCCGCACCCAGTCGCTTGGGCCGGCAAAGAAAAGCCCGTCTATCTCGCGCCCGTCCCAGTAGGGATTGGTAACGCCTAGCCACTCGGCAAAGAGGGACACGCTATACTGGGTCGCATGGTGCTCGGCCTCGGTTAGCAGGAAGCGGTGGCGGCTCCCCGGCGTCATCGGGTTGTCTATCAGGGGTGCGAAGTAGGTGGAGCAGTCGGCGAGTCTCCGGGCATGGGCGTAGTACTGCTGGCCCGTCTCGACCTCGAGGACGAGGACGTCGTTCGCGTTGACGTCTTCATCCGGGGGACTAGATTGTAAATGATTAGTTGACGTTGCGTTGTTCTTGCTATTGTTATTGTTATTGTTCCTGTCGCCACTGCCTACTGTGGTCGGCGATATCAAAGATGACAGGAACATAAGACAAGGAGCAAAGGGTCGGTCTGGGTATCTGGTGAGAAAACTTACGGGCCATGCAATGGTGGAAAGGGCACTGGAGCAGGCGCACCCGCATGCCCAAAACCAGGTGCAGGCACAGGCGCGAGCACAGGCGCGGGCAAAGGCGCGGGCAAAGGCGCGGGCAAAGGCGCGGGCATATGCGCAGGCACATGCGCAGGCACAGGAGCAGGCATAGGATATCCCATAGGATATCCCTCTCGGGGCCCTCGATGAACTGGAGGCATGTTGGCGACGTGTTGGCTGGCGTGGATGACTGCGTGTGGTTGGAAAGTGCGAAAGAGGCCCTGTCGACTCGGGTTTTAATGAAATCGGAGAATCAAATAGAACTGATTCTGACGATGTTGCTGGTATTGATTGATGTCGACTTCAGATGTACGGATGGTAGATAAACTGGGATGGGATGGGATGCGATGCGAATTGTGATGTGAAGTGGCAGTTACTTGTGCTCTGGGTGGGTGTAAACAAGGTACCAGCACAGTGAAAGCCTTCACATTAGTCGATAGGTTCCGGTCTCGAAGTGAATTTCTGTCGTTGCCCGCGTAACGGTCGGCAAAGGGGACATCTCAATTAGAAACCGAATAATAAGGGTGTCGGCAGATTATTACAGTCTGTATCAATCGTGCACTTCTACAGCACTGTAGGTGTGCTTCGGACAATGTGCAACAAGTGTCGCTCTTGACGTGGTATGTAGACCTGGATTTGGATCCTGTCTTGATATGATCCCATCGAGACTATCCTCGTCTAGATACTAGGCTCTCTGGAGCATGATCCTCTAGGTGCGGTTCTGATAGCCACTTCTAGTCAGTGAAGTGGCAGCCTTGGTTCCATGTTGCTAAACCTACTTCGGCTTCCAACATGCTAACGGCATTACAGCTGAGATGATAGGTACTTGAACACTTAGATGCTGCTTCATAGAAGTAATACATTCTGAAGGTATTTAGGTAACTACTTGAGGCATTGACTTCCGCTTTGACGCTTCGAATAAATCGACTTCCTAGGCTACTTGTTTGTAGTACCACAAGGTGCAATGTTTTGTATGCTACTTCATACACCTATATGCGTATGGCCAACCACTCGGCCAGCCAACGTTCTCCAGAATTACTTCAATACAGCGAAATAATAGCATTTAAGGGGTGAAAGGGGGTGTCAGGGAATATGTGCCATAGGAGTGATAGGGGCAACTGCTAGGTAAGGGGAAGGAAGGAAACAGAATAATTCGTGCCCTATGGAAACTATAGGGGAAGGAAGTGGCTCTTATATAGCCAAAGCCCTCTCACTAGTGTATATAGGGGACCCATATGGGTCCCTAGACCCCCTCCCACTTAAGCCCCTGACAGGGGGAAAGGGGGTGCCTCCATGGCAAGTGCGACTTGGTTATATAAGGATGTATGGCATCCCGAGGTTGCCAGTATAGCTATCATACATAAGTTCGCCCATTGCCCAAAACACATATCGTGATTTGATACCCCCTAGAAATCATATATGTTCGTATTCTGTACACTTTATGGGAATATCAGACATCCAGGAAAGTCCTGCTCTATCGCAAACGATCTGGTCTAATGATCCTGGCTTTTTTATATATCGTTTGGACACAAAGAGGCCGGTTTTCTACCCTGGTGACTGTTACGGTCCGTGACTGTTACAGTTTGCTGCAGCTCAAAGCGACCAATTCCCACCTAGGAGGACCTTTTAGATCCGCATACTTTACACATAATCAACATACTACCATGGTTATTTCTTCTATTGCTAGATCTTATCTAAGTCCAGCCTCTCTATGTATTAGGGGTTGAGGAGACATTTTGACTACGCTCCTGTCTCCTTTTCTCGCAACACCCAAGGACCCCCAAATCTCGTACCCTTCGAGTTCCGCCTGAGCTCATTTCCACAGTCTTCGCAAATCCTTTGTGGTAGTATGTGCGTGGAAAACAGGAGAGCCTGCACATTGTAGGAATGGTGGCGGCCTGAGGCTACCATACAGCTTAGTATATAGCTAGGTCACGTCCGCCATTAGCGGCCATACTTCTTTCTTCTTTCCTAAGTTATCCTTGAAAGCCTTTAGCTTGGGGAATAGTGGTTATGAGCCTAATTCTTAGGCACCATTGCTAGGACGCTTGTTATCACGCATGAGGTCTTCTAGCTCGACTACCATGCCGACGGGGTCGTAACATAACCCAATTGTCACCGCTCTAGCAGCCAGAGTCAAACCGTAGAACAAGTTAGTTACCTGCTTCTGCGACATGGGATATTGATAGTCCTACTAAGGATCTAAAATAGGGCAGACCTGAAAAGTAACTACTGATATTGGGGTTATGCTTGTGATTAGAGTTCCCATGCTGACAGAAACGGCGTGAAAGCTTTGTGATCGCTGTGGGAAAAGGAGGAAGGGGATTTCCCTACAGTGGAAGTAGTCACCGGGTAGAATAATTCCCTTGTGGTGCTGGTTTATTGTCTTGTCTACGCTTGTATTTCAAGCGATGTTGTGGAAGAGCTCTGTATAGGGGGTGCCAAGCCACTAGTAGGTGGTCTACAGTATTAGGTAATACAAGCCCCCTATCACAAGGTAGCTTCAATATCACGACCCTATTTCTGCTTTATGAGAGCTGCCAACCAGGTCAAAGCTAGATTCTCCCCAGTTGCCTAACATCAAAATCACGAGTTCAGTCTATCACAAGTAAAGTGAAACGTAATTTTTGCTGTTTTATGTCCTCTACATATATACTAATACGTGGCAGTCCGATCCAACCCCTCCCCAACTCGCCCTTCTTGCGTTGAACACTCAATGGTAACCCATGTTCTCTTCACGCCTTCTGCCAAAAGGTTAACCGACATGTATGTTGATAATACAATGCTAGTAGTGGCAGTAGCGGTGGCGGGAGCGGTGGTGGTGGTGGTGGTGGTATATTCTCATTTTCTCTTTTGACTTCCTCGTTAGGTCATTACAAGCAAGTACATATGCTAAGTACATAGAGTTGACAACCCCGAAACTTTCTCTGGGTATCTGAGTAAGAGCATGAGAAAGAAAACCAGGGGGTTAGACTACACCAAGGTTGCCAACTGAGGCCTTATCTAAAAGTGCCGTCCGTGAAAAGTCCATGATGATAAAAGATAAAGATCAAACGCGCTCTCTCCCGCTCCAGATGCCCCTCGGCCGATGGAAAAGTATCATGACAAGCGCCGAATAAAAACAAGTTGCTCAGTATTCCACCCCTAGGCAGTGTATCCGGTTTTTGCTTGTGTGCCCATTCTATGTATGTAGTTGCAGCCTGTGGCAATGATGGCCTTCTACCGAACCGCAAGAAGAACCATCTTTTCCCTTTTGGAAGATTTAAATATCAAAATAGAAAATAAATATAACGCAGATATAGCGCTAACGATCGGCCGCATGGCCAGTAACCCAGATGTTCGCCGGCTTGCCGCACATGATAAAGGGGGTTTTGATCCAACGCCACGAGCTCCGAAAATGCTATGCCATGCTCGCTCAAGTATACAGAAACATGAAAGGCACAAATGAAATGAGGTAAGGGGCTACCTCTGCCTGGGGGTTGTGGTTAGAGGATTCCAACATCGGTCCCATTAGGTGACAGGGTTGGGTCGTTCGCGGAATTCGGTTTTACCGTCGTTCTGCCAGCGATAGAGACGCTTCTGACCCGTTGGCTCAGGGGTAAAGTATATTTTAGCACTCCCTTGACGATCAAAATGAAGTCATCAGAGATGATACGTTCCCAGCGCTCCGAACCGCTCGTGGTACCGTTCCCAGGCCGCACCAGCCTCAGGGAGCCTGTGGAAACAGAGATACCAGATTGGAAAAAGGACCCCTCGTAAGACAAGGGACTGTCGAATTCCAAAATATTTCCGAGACGCATATTCGGCGAGGTTTCATCATTGGGAGGGTCGTCTATTGGATCGTCCAAGGTGCCGAACTCATCCTGGAGGCGACCGTCGGGATGACGCCACCAATCAGAATCAGTGCCAGCATGAGGGGATTTCGCGAAGACCTCTAAATCTGCCGAGTCGACCATGACTACGACCACGTTCGGGTTGTGCGCTTTCACACTTATGTCCAACATCAGCTCCTGCTCGCTAGCTAGGACATTGCCAATCTTAACAAGCTTGATATCCGTAAGCGGCTGGGACGTGGCGAACATGAAACCGATGGCACCGGTAATAACCAGCAGTAACATGACAGTAAGTACCAGACAGCTTGCGAATCGATTGAGGAATGAAGGACGCTGAGGATAGTTTTGAGCTTCCACGTTCCGTGATAGCGGTGTACGCCTGTTTCTTCCCGAGCGGGAAGACCTGACCGTGCCGGACAGTATGAGAGGCGTACTCTCATCGTCAGCTCCGGTAGTGTCATCCATGTCATATGCATTGGATCGTTGCAGGTGCCGCTTATTCGACATCCAAGTTCGACCCGGATTCAACCGGGGGCTGGGAGGATTCGATGATTGCCTAGAGTTATTGCTTGAGAACTTCGTTCTGGTCGCAGCGGGAAAGGGAGATTCATTGTCGAAAAGCGATAAATGATTGCCATTGTTCCGACCCCAACGTCCGCCAGGATGGTGGTGGCGCCCAGTGCCTCGGGCTGAGCCAACATTACTCCGTCCTGTGCCCCTGCCGTCATCGTCCAAGAGGACACCCTCAGCTACAGTGTTGCTGAACGTGTTCACGAACTTCATATTCTTTTTCATGGGGGCATTCGGGGCATTATTATCCAGGACGCTGTGTATGGAGCGCATGCCGTTTCGGTCAACTTGGCTAGCTATGGAGGCGGCACTAGGAGTCCGCGAGTGGAAACGACGAGGACGCTCGCTAACATCTGGAGGATTCGAATCGTACACGAAAGTCTCGTCGGAATCGGAAGAGTTAGCCTCTTCCACCGCGCTGGCCACTTTGGCCTCGAAAATGTCTGCCTTTGAGGATGCTGCGCGAGGTCCCCCTGTTAGTAAATTGGACATATGAGCAGTGATACTTGCCGCTCGCGAATGAGCTTTCCCGGGCGGCAGTGGCCGTATGGATAGGCTCATCGAGGCTTCATCGACAAACGACCCTTGGCCAATGGATGATCTAGCCGGCGAACGACAAGACATAGAAGAAGTAGGCCTCGTCGAACGATCATACCCCAAGGTAGTCGTTGGAAGGAAACAAGGTGTCTCACCAGTACCAGAAGAAACAGCTGCGGGCTTCCGGGAATGCTTCTTCTTCTCTTTCTTAGGCTTTATGGTCTCCGTGCTCGGTTTCGTCCTAAGGCTCCCGTTTGCTCCCTGTGCGCCCACATTAGGAGCCAAAGACAGCTTCTGCATGTTTTCGACTTTCTCGGTCTCCACCGTCATATTTCTCGAAGAGCTCTCGCCTGTTGTTTGTCCTCTATTGCCAAACTTCACGGCGGTACTCGACTGTCTGCTATGGAGCAATGGTGGCAGAGCTTGCGTGCTGGACCTCCGAGTGGCTGCATTGACGCTCCCGCTGTCACTGCCGCTCTCGGCATTGTGTAAACTATGTTCTGTCTTAATAATCATCTTATCTGCGCTCTTGTCAACAGCACCACTCTGCGATGTTGCCTGAGCGGCAGCCGTCTCTGCTAACTTCTCGATAGCAGCGTCTAGACCGGGGTTCGGGGAGTTCGGTTGGCTGACTTCTTGCACCGTCTCTAACGGCGAAGATCCGCTACTTGGTCCACGGGCTGGTGTTCTCATCCCAGGTTGTAGCTGGGCATCATCTGTCTCGTTATCCGACACGGGCTGCGATGCCGGGTTGACCTGCGGTGAAGGGGTCGCTCGCTGAACATTTATTGCTGGCGGTTCACTATCACTATCGTTCTTGAGTGATGCAGGCGGGACAGCTGGCTTGCTGAGATGAGGAGGTGGTGATTTCAGCCGCGGAGATACTGGCCACCGCGGTGACTCTTTGGAAACTTCGGATACGATGGACGGCTTCTGTGGAACGGAGCTGGACGAGGCGGGCTCGGATCGTGGGGGAGGTAGCGTAGGTGTTGTCGAAGAGGAAAGCTGCTGTCGGGGTGTTGGTGATGGAGTAGGAATACCAGACCTAGTTCTCGATGGACTCGGGTCTTGGGCACTGTTCTTCCGTGACGTATAGGCGGATGCGGACCCAGATGTGGATGTCCGGCTGGTTCTTCCAGGTCGGATAGCGGGCCTGGTCGGTGAAGACTCCCGGGATACCAACGGTGATGCCGTCAGTGATGTGCTTGCGGATGTCCACTTGGAAGGCTGGGTGTCGACGTTTGCGCTGGACGTAGCGGAGGCATCGTTATCTGCGGAATTCAGGCTCGATACGCTGGTATCCATATTGGTGGTGGAGTTGGCCATAGTTTTGTTGTCGTGGCTCGAATTGGGCTGGCTGCAGATGCTGTTTTGGGAAGTGGAAAGACTGGCGGGTGCACGTAAACGAATAAACCACGTCAGTGACGTTCACGCCCCGAAGTCCCCAGATTTCGGGATGCTTTAGCTCGGAAAAACGGTCGGTAGGTTGAGTTGATTGGTCATCTTCATGTAGACCAACGACGCTGGAGAGATTCACGAGATCTCTGGGTATTCTGGGTATTCTGGGTTCTTCGGGCTATCTAGGACCAGGACTCCCGCGAATTAGTCGACTTGTCTTCACTTCACAGGGTCCTATGATGCCCTGCCGGGTGGACAGGCTGATGGGATAGGTCGGGTAGAATGGAAAGGACAGGCCGCTAGGTAAGCAAAGGGATATCAACGAATGAGACCAGCGAGTGTTTGCGCGGTAGATTGCTCGCTGCTGCAAGCCTGGGGTCAACGTGAACGATTATCGTCTGTGATGACACAATGGTGGTGTGGCTGTAGAACAGAAGAACAAGACCTACGAAGCAGGCACTGTAGCTACTGTTAGGCGCTCTACGTGGGCAGGTCCAATTGTAGTGTATTGTATGTATGTATGTACCAAACCGTTGAGGGGATGTGGCTAGGTACTGTAGGATGGTAGGGTGGGAGGTGTATGTATGTATAATATGTGCATGCAGACAGTTACAGGTGGTACGACTGATTGATGAGCAGATGTACAATGCAATACCTAACCAGGTAACTAGGTGCAACTAGAGCATACCTTATAATGCATATATATCAGGATGTAAGTAGGTAGATACCAAGTATAGGTAGTAGCTGAACCTAGATGGATATAGCAGGTCAAAGGTTGGTTGTATGCAGTTGATGGTTTGATGCGGTCATCGATGCATGTATGATCGATTATGTTGCTTGCTGCTGTAGGGCTTGAAGAGCTTGTAAGATTGGGAAAGGCCAGCCGGGACAAGAAACCAAAGAGCAAGAAGAAAGAGTACCTAGAACTGGATAGCACCAGTTATTTAGACAGATGACAAACGATAGGGTTTGGCACGAACTTCTTGCCTATGATAAATATACAGTATTTAATTATGAGTCTCTTAATCATTAAAGGGCGAAAAGTAGTCCATAGCCTCCGGACTGTTCTTCCCTCTCTCTGTTTTTTCTCCGAAGATCCGGGGGCCGGGGGCGACAACGGCCAAGCCCCCAAGATTGAAGGTGTCAATCAATGTGGACAGCTATTTTAGCACGCGTAATTTTGGATTGATCTAGTACGCTTAGGGTAATGAAGGACAGTGGCTGAATGTGATCGAGTTTAACATGAGAGACATAACTAGATTGAGAGAGATCTGGGCAGGACCTCTTCTAGTTGTCCAGGTACATACGTAGTTACAGCTCTTTGTCTGGCTTTCAGATCAGTAGTTGGGGTATGATGTATATCTAATATTGTTTATAAGATTCTACTACGTAGTAAACTAAGTAGGTAGCATGTTGTTTGGTATACAGTACGAAGGCCGCGACCTTCGTACCGAATCTTCAATGTATGATGCCTTCCTATGTTAATGGAACTAACAAAAATTCAGGGCCCGAGGTAACCGGAGTATTCGTGCCACTTTAAAGATAAACCACCAGAGGTCCCACCACCAGACGTTTGGAAATCCTGTTAAAGGGATACCCCTCCCATTATATGCGTACGTAAATGGAGAATTACAACTGATGAAAGGAACCAAACCCCAGTTCCAAGTTCGCAAGTGGTAATCAGTTGGCATTTCAACCTCGAGACAATGCTCATTATTCATGCACAAATAGTACCTAGTTTCATACACAAAACTGAGCTTAGCCCTGTAGACAAGTACATATACTGCCGTTGCTTGATGGTACCTGTCACGATGCCAAAGAGCCCTCTCCATATTTGCTTCGCCTACCATGTACGTGAGCATACTTACCAAAAAAGGTATCTTAAGCTTTACATTTTAGGAATCGTTCCTGAACAACTGGGGCAAGGTGGCTTTTAAGAATATGACTGCTCTTAGCTACATACTATGCGGTACGCCTTAAGGCAGGGCTGGTGGGAATGGTCTTGTCTGCCCTATCCCATACATACGGTTTGGCCCACTGCAGATGTTTGCAGTGCAGTCAATTCCCAGCCAAATGGGCCGGAAGTCATTCATTCGTGCTATTTTTCCAAGCTACTGTATAAACTCTATGAAGTACCTCCCTCCCATGTGACCCATTAGGGCTGTTCTCATATTCCAACTCGGTATCAATCTGTAGCGGCGACACAAACTACAGTGTATACGGAACGAGCGACTGCTTGATATGATGATGAAGTGATGAGGTATTATTTGATCACTGATCATTGAATTATCTTGTATATCCCATACATGCCTACCTACCCAAGTACCTACTAACTATGTACCTACCGATTGGCTCAGAACAGAATATACTTGAAGAAGCACCTTGCTTTTACACGGCAGTCCAGGGAGAACTCTCGTAGCAAAAAAGCGATAGTGTCAAGCCCCCTACACATCCTTCAAGTAACATACTTTAGCATTCTATATATGGCGTCCGGGGAGCCTTTTGATACATAGGTACCTGGGTAGGTATACCTAATGGTCCCATCCACAAATCTATAATCAGGTACACTCGCATCAGACGATGTAACTTGGAGGTACGAACAGACTAACCAGAATAGTTGAGACAGCCAGAGTCGAGGGAGGGGTATCCCCGAATTGACGGCAGCCTAGGGAGGCCTAGGGACTCGGAGTAGGTTTTCACGAATCCATTTTTCTTCCAACTAAGAACTACCTAGCAGCGGGTGGTTTGCAAGCGGGAAGTTCATTTCTCCCGTCCATCGTGCGGGCTATTCCGAGCTTGGCCTGACGTGCTGCCCTTCAACCTTCGGTATCCCGTGCCCCTGCCGCCGCGAATATATTGCCACACTGCGCAGTCCTTCCATGTGCCTTCGACCTTCGACCGGCCACCCTTGTTGGTCGCATTTTCCACCCCGGCATGCGTCACTAGCTAGAGTAGCCGAGTCGGTAAACCATCTTCTTTTGACGTGCATCGCCAGCGTGCCACATGTTACTTGGCCGGGTGCCCTCACCCGCATTGCTGTGTGTAACTTAGCAGTGGGCAGTGATCAAGCGGATATCCCCTTGTTTCACGAATAGATAAGTGCTTCCGCGAACGACTTCAAAAGGGACCTCAAGACCAGACATCCTGGACTTGCCAACGATGTGCCTATGCTGAGGAACGAACCGGCCAATTTCCAACTTTCTGCATCGTCAGATTAGAAATTGTCTTAGACATTCGAATCCCTTTCGGCATGGTCAGCGGGTAGGCCCGCAAGTCCCGAGAGGTCGAGGCTCGGATCGACTGAGGCCGTCTAAGCCGCCAAGTTGCCCTAAAAGAGCTCAACACAATCCCAGTCATTGCAGTCTTTCCAATTAAAGCCACCCGGTTCTGTCATATCATAGTATTGAGAACAATCTGTGACAGGAAAGGGACTCGCTGTCTTTCAACGGCCCTACTCTAACTACTGTAGGCTCGGTAATCGCCTAGTAAAAACTTACCTACGAAACCCGGCAGATTTCGGCCTCTCACAGCGTGACATGTGGACGACGTGGGATCTTATGCGATATCGTCCACTGCTTCTCGTTACAGTTGCAACGAACGTGACTCTACTGTTCAGCCACTACTAAGTATCAACTTCCCCGAATTCCCCCGGTCTTCTGAATGGAGTCAATATCTTGGTCATATCATAATCATTAATCACTATCGATTGTTGCACATCTTTTCCCACTCAGATAAGGCTTCGTTATGTCTCAACACAAGGATCGTCAATGCATTCAGGAAGCATTTGAGAACCAAAGACACCCTACCAGTTGGCTGATACGTAGCATCTCACCCCCTTCACCAAGGCCCAACAGTAACCGCCGGTCCGTAGAACTGGTTCAGGAAGCCCGATTACACAGCCTTATTAACAGCGCATCCCCCAGCACCCACATTCTCTACCTAGGTACATGTCATCTAACCACTCTGCAGCCACTCTGTCAGCAATCGGGAATCTGCCAAGCTAGCGTGTCCTCCACCGCACAGGTCGTGGGTGGTAGTCACCTGCGCAGGAACCCGCGATTTCCATAGGCCGTCGCCACCATCGTGCAGGATTTGGCTTGGGAAAAGACGTGGGGTGGCCCTCTGTCCCCTTCACTCGGAAACCCAATCCTTGGCGTGAATCCCACCCGTCCGTCGATATTGTGCTCCGCTTTGGATACCTAGCGACAAGAGTGTACCACTCGCTCGCCCGTTGGGCCAACGTCGCAAATAAAGTACTATGTAGTTTTCAATACCTCTGGTCATTATTTTGCTGAGATCTGCAGATAGGAATTCTCGTGCGGCAGCTCTTGGGTTGGTCTAAGCTGGCACCTACCTTACACGCACACCTATGCCATATCGACATCGAACACCTACGTCACGACTTGCAAGTTCAAGCCCGTGTATCAAGCAGAGACTCAGATAGATTGGTCGCACTTCCAACAGCAGCGCTGCTCTCACTCAGGGCATGACGGTAACCCCAATCTATATACTTGACGCTTAACCCAGGGTCATCAGGCTGGCCTTCTATCAATTCTTATTTCTTTACACATTCAATTTACCGCTCTTGAGGACTCTGCTGTCCATTTCCAAGGGGCGAGATGAATCTGGGACACCAAAGTTATTTTGTGACCATCAAGTTCTATCTCGCGACCATGGAACATAGAGGGCATCCACTCTCATCGTAGGGTCCTTGCGGTGGGCGCTTAGCGAGACGAAGTTGGTCCTCGGGTTGCACGCACTCTATTGCACTTCAGAGAACTACATACTTGGATAGGTGGTAAGCTCAAGATCGATAGTACTGTATAGATTGATGTGTTGGTCTCACCACCTCTCCGCTTTGGAAGCAACCTGAACCCTACAGCTACTAAAATAGCCGCGGCCTGATCTCGCTTAGTAAGACTTTGCCCGGGGGAGGGCGGGTGGGCTTGGATGGGGCTGAACTTCTAACAATAGCTTCCTATAATGCTGCTCTTAGCCAAAAGAATCCATGCCCCTCAGTCTCAAAGCCACTGGTTACATATGTGGATTTGAGAGGCCAAGAATGCACTCTGCTCAAAGTGAACTTTCAGGGGGTTAAGGCCTGACCCAATAACCCCTGAACTGCTAATAGGAAGTTGCACCTTATATGGCAATACTCCTTGCCTTCGAAGATAGCCTCAAAGCCAATCTGTCCAAATCGCGAAGGACCATTATATCAATACTATATAGCAAAGTATGCAGTCAGCGTTGCTAACCCCACGGTGTTCATATCCCCTAGTAGAGACATTTGTTCACACAACCGGAATGCTGTTGTTAGAAAACTCCGTGCCAGGTGACGATGTCATAACGATGGTTGCGAGCATATAACTAGCTCTAGGTAAACAGGCATTCGTACCTTGGTTGTTAGAACGCACGTACCTTCCCGCATCCAAGAAGGTCGATGAAACCTCTTTACAGTTTCCTATCGTAGCATATCCCGAGTAGCTCTGCAAGCTGCTCCAGATCGAAGGACTGTCGAAGAGACTGTGCTCACAGTAAGAAGCCATCCATGAATGCTAGTAGGTATCCAACTAGACCTGGTACTGGTGCTGGTGCCGGGTCTAAAGTATCGTCGGTCCGGGTTGCAGTTTTCTACCAGCATCGAGAACGAGCCATGGAACTCAACATACGCATACAACGGCGAGATAACGTTCCGAAGAAGGTCAAACAGAGATTGGTACGTCACATTTGATATGAAAGGCTGTAATCTCCTCACTGTCGTACCATTGCGGTAAGCTCCAACCAATATATGAAGATCAATAAGAAGGACAACCGATAGGTACCTGATAACACAAACTTGCAGTTGGTACAGAGATGTCAGATCGTGTTGGTGCCCATATGGCATCTATAGTGATGACGGGTATCCTAGGGTGTGTTTGTTTATACTTCGAGCAACAGCGATGGAATGGAAAGAAACGGTGGTTGAGGGCAAGACCATAGGATAACGTGGGCAGCTTATGCATCAGAACTCTCTTGATCAGAGTGACAGGCAGTCATCTGAAGTCGGTACTGTCTGTGTATCATAACATCTCAGTCCGTAGTTTCAATGGAGGATTTTCAAGTACCTGCCTATGTTTGTGCCACTGCAAGTCCAAGAACGCATGACAAGTATAGGCATGGCAGCAGTGGGAATCAGTCCTGTCTCGCAGCAACTATTGTCGAGTCATCCCAGACACATCTACCGATGGGATTCCAAATAGGTTGTGACCCAGAGCAAGGTGAGTCGAACTTTCTATGTACAATCACTCCTCTACAGTCAACATGAGTCCTCCTACTGACGAACTTGGCATATCAAGATCCCAAGAACGCAGCATTCTGCGTGTTCTATTTTACGTATCTTAGATAAACCAGTCAATATTCCTAGAAACATTACAAGAGAATGTGCGGGGGTTGCGACCTTCAAGTCAGGATAAACCATAGCAAGACAACGATTCATTCTATACTTCCCAGAGCACGGTAGTAGGGAATATCCGAGAACCAGTCATTATGTCATATCTATATGGACTCATGTAGATATTAAAGACAATACAGGTGTACGCACCATTTCCCGACAAAAATACACAGTCACTTGTTAGTTATAATCCCTAAGGGGTCCGACATGGGACCAACCCTTCAAATATAAAGCAATTTTCCAAACATCTACGGGATCCCTAGGTCAACGTTCGGAAGAAATATTGACAGGTACACCGCAGTACGCTTGGGGAGTACCTAGTAGCTATCTAGGGGCATCATCCTATCCCAAGGGACAAAGTATCATAACCAAGTAATGCGTTCGTATTACTAAGTATAAGGTATTTGATAGATATATTCTACATCAACATACGAGGAGGATTCCTAGTACTTACAAACAATACAAGTTACATTTATACAATCCATCAAAGTACACTCAGGCGAGTAGTAATCAGTGATGGTCCTCTAGCTACCTCAATGGGTCGGCAAGTCAGAAGAGAGGCCCCAAGAGCAGTAATATTGGTAGACGACTTGGGTAATATCTTAATTTTTACCATAGAGTGCTTTTGACACGGCCTCACTGGAGTGACCGTGTGTTAGTTAAGGTCGGTTATGTACAGGTATCCCCAATCTACAAGCAGTGACCAGAGGCATTTGTGTACCTTGAGGGAAGACCGCCAACCATCGCCTGGTAATTAGGTGAACGAGAACATGTAACTCTAAAGCGGATATATTATTTGTATCATGTACCAAGCCACGATTCTGGTTCGAGCTATCTGAGTCCAGTACTGATATCAAGTACTTTCCAATGTTACCACGTGGACGTGACGCGCCTCTCCAGCAATCAACAGCAATGGTATCAGGTGTGATTCACCGCGTTGACGCTGCCCGATACCCTAATCGAGGAGTCACCCGAGTAACAAGCTTCACACCTACACAAAACTGCAACCAAGTAAATTGCAGGCTAGGTACGCGTACTTGACTAATCCTTGAATAATCCTCCATCTACAACCACACGCGTAAGCCATACACCTCTCCCCCCCCCCCCCCCCCCCCCCCCCCCCCAAAAAAAAAAAAAAAAAAAAAAAAAAAAAAAAAAAAAAACTTCCTACTTCAACCAACCTCACCCATCCTCCAACCTCCCACCTCCTACCAACCATACTTCTCTCGCCAATTACATGGTCCGCTACCCTAATCATTCCTCCCTCTCTCGTCATTCTATTGTCCGATACTAATCTCATCGATCTCGAAAAGAAGAACCAACCACTTTGAAAGTCTTGCAACAATCCTCATCAGCGCCATGGTTAACGAAAAGG
Source organism: Diatrype stigma (assembly GCA_022225965.2). Taxonomy (NCBI): domain Eukaryota; kingdom Fungi; phylum Ascomycota; class Sordariomycetes; order Xylariales; family Diatrypaceae; genus Diatrype; species Diatrype stigma. Next base: position 335,181 of record JAKJXP020000009.1, read on the forward strand.
TACGTAGATACGTATACGCACTCAGTCTACCAATCTTGCCTTCTGCCGAACCTCCCAGACACCCATCTCATTTGCCACCACAGCCTTCCCTAATGCTTTCCCTGCTGTCTCTGTCCCTTCAACTGTTCCTTCAACCACTTAACAACCTGCACCCTCAGCCTTCAACCTTCAACCTTCAACCTTCAACCTTCAACCTTCAACCTTCAACCTTCAACCTTCAACCTTCAACCTTCAACCTTCCATCAAAGGTCGTCCGTATCAAGACCTAATCTTGATCAACATCAGACAAATTGAATTTGTAAGGATTCTCTGACATATGGATCTTCTCCTTTATCACCTCCCACCTGCCTTCCCCCTCTCGAATTCACACCTACTCTTCTCCCGTCACCTCCCACCTACCTACCATCCTACCAGTTTATCCCCATCACCTCCATCCTCCCACCTACTTACCTGCCTACATACCTGTCCTTCCACCTATCTATCTACCCACCACCTAACCTACCTTTCTACCACCTACCTTTCTACCACCTACCCTTCTACCTTCCACCTTCCTTTCAACCTACCTACCTTCACCTACCTTTCCCATCTTTCTTCAAACACCAAGGTAGTCTTTCTTCGAACACCAAGGTACTTTTCCAATACCATCCACCACCTTGCAATCCTCTCAGCCCTTCCCACCTTCCTACTTCCATCTTCCCATTCCCATCTTCCCATTCCCATCTTCCCATTCCCATCTTCCCATTCCCATCTTCCCATTCCCATCTTCCCATTCCCATCCTTCCTCAACTACACCCACCCTCCAGGACCAGAGCAACAACAGATCCATCAACACCAGCCCTAACTACGACGCTTTGATTCACATCATCTAACACGCAGTGGATTCAGAACCTCGATCAAACGCCAATCAATATTCGAAGTAAGTAGCTCATCTTCCTGGCTTTGCCTGATCTCGTGACCTCCATATCAGTCCTTCTTGCCTCTGTCCCCAGCCAGCTCAAGCACCAATCCTACATACACCATTGAAGGACAACCGCACTCCATCTCCCACACATCTCCCATGTTCCCATGTACCTATGTACTTTGTACCGTGTTTACGTCCACCCTTTGAATGAAAAATTTTCACTGTTACCTAAAGCGGCATTCCCCTCTGTCTACCACATTACAAGAGCAGCAACACCTTCCCCTTCCCCCACACAACATCTACCTACACAACAACACCTACATACACAACAACAAACAACACCTACCTGCTACACCTACCTACTCGCATCTGTAAGAGTTCCTCCTCGTCACCATCCTCTTCCACATCATCATCACCATCGTCATCATCGTCTTCTACCTGCAACCCTTTATCATCATCAACAACATCCATCCATCCATCTGCAATACCTTGTCATCATTAACATTCAATCAACAACGGTCCATACTTAACAGCTAAGCACCATCCATTCTTCCGTCACTAACCCATGCTTACCCAGTCAACGACCATACACGCCTACTTCAATCGATCCATTCGACCATCGGCTCGGCACAGTTCTTACTAACGCTACTAACCGACAATCGATTCCTTTTCTTTGCGTTTTTGCTTTGCTCTGCTTTGCTTCTTCCACTTCCCAGTTCATCTGCCACAACCACCACAAAGAGTGTTACACATATACCTTAGAGCAGTTCGATGGGGGCCGTTTCTTCTTTACGAAGGACTTTACCTCTCACAGCCTCTTTTGAGGTCGACGGTCCCTGTACCCCATCCTAGGATGGGAGGTAAGCTCAAGTGTTCCCTTATGGTGCCCCGGAATCCAGCGAGCATTCTCGTGTGAGGCCATGCGAAGCTTGCTTCAATTGGGACCTTCTCCGGATGAGGAAGCCAGGGTCTGCGGTGAACCTCCAGTCGAGGGTTAGACTGGTCTTCGGAGGCTTTATGCTAGGTTCATGATGCCGTGGTGGCGGCTTTTGGATTTGTTTTCTGCGCTTCGTTCTTTTTGCTCTTCTAGCTTTTGCTTCTTGCTCCTTGCTTCCTGCTCCTTGCTCCTGCTCTTGCTCTTTCTCCTTGCTCTTTCTCCTTGCTCTTTCTCCTTGCTCTTGCTCCTTGCTCTTGCTCCTTGCTCTCTGCTCCTTGCTCTCTGCTCCTTGCTCCTGCTCCTTGCTCCTGCTCCTTGCTCCCGCTCTTTGCTCTTTGCTCCTGCTTCTTGCTTACTCGGGACTACTGTCCTGCCACTGTACTACGTACAGGTCTTCAATTTTTGTCTCTCGGGTCTCTGTTCCCCCGTCACCTGGTATTACACTGCCTCCAGGTGGCGGAAAACAACCTTTTTTCGTTGCTTTCTCCAGCTTGCTGGAGATGCGAGGAAGATATTCGATCACGAGATTAACCTCACCATACATGCCTTAGTAGTTTACTGTGAAAGCCTGCTAATACTTGACCTGATGCCTGAAGGCACTCAACTTCCGTGAATTTGGCCTTGAGATTTATACAATACAAGCACGGTACATCAGGTCCATGCCAGTCATTTGGTCGATATGCGCTTGAGCGTCACCCACACAGCAGAAGTATCGTGTGAAATGTAAACAGGTATTCATAGGTGTATGTATCTATGTTAGCCTACCTAGGTATTCCTTCCGCTGCCGGCGTACAAGAAAGGCTTTCGATGTATCAGCCATTCACTCCAGGTTGCAAATCAACTTGACGCAACCCACGAATCCCTTGAGTTGAGTTGATAACGACAATCAGCGGACCGTTGGGTTTCGTGGATTGATTTGACGATATCTCTGGATCCGTATACACACAAGTAAAGTCGTGGAGTTACTTTCCAGCCTGAATCACCCTATATATACTATGTAGTACTTCGGTCAATGGTCTTTCGTAGCTAATCCTCCCGTACTTGAGTTATGGTTTCATAGACCTATATTAGATGCTATTCCTGTAGGACTTGATATTCCCCCTCTGGGTATCCGGTCCGTCGTGTAAATCCATCCCCACCTATGTGTAAATAGGTAACTACCTACTTATCGAGACGCGTGCGCGGTAGCTTGAATAAAGAGAGGTACAATGAATGACTGGAGTTGCTGCATCTGGCTGTTGCAGCATCAGAAAGGAGACTTGTCAGTCGTGTAATAGTCTTTGGGTTACAGTATCCCACCTATACCTAACTGGCCACCTAGTTACCACCATCTAAAGCCTTCGCTCCATTGACACAATGGCCAGAATGTCGAGTCCCCTTGAAAGGGGTCAGCATAGCAGCAATTCTACGGATAAGGAAACATGCTCGCCTCCTTACAACATGGCATATACCGCCCGCACTACTCGTAATGATCCTCACGAGAGTCTCAGCTACAATGGCTAATCAAGGATCGAAGAGCCGTTGGAAGGTTTGAGCTGTTGCCACGTCCCTTGCCAAAGGTATAACAAGCGTACAATTCGAACACAAGCCGGATACATACGTACCAAATGCAGCTATAGCTGAGCCTGTTGGGTTTTCCGAAGGAAACGAGAGCGATTGTAAAAGTATATGACGCTGTACTAGAATGTCATGTTACCCACGATACCGTCCAATAAATGAAGTCGATGGACTAGAGCGCTTATTCCGCATGACGAGAGGCGGAGTAACCGAAAGACTACTGTGCAAATAACAAAGCCCTGGAATGAATCGGCCCATGTACCGTACATACGACCCCGTTACCAGCTCTCTGCCCTTCGTTTACTTCCGAATCACGACCACAGACAAAAAGACCTGCGTAAAAAACGTGTTTCTTGGTGACTTTGTCTTGAGTCATCTTCCCAGCTCTTCACTTCCCACCCCATCAGTACCGCCAACGTTGCCACCATACAAGATTGCCACGCTCCATTCCTAGAGCCATCCCCATCCCTCCTTCGCGGTTGTCAGCCAGTCTCCAACAATGGCTCCCCGCAGACCCAAAGTGAACGCCATCGAGAAGCTCCCGGCGAAGCTTCTCGTCCAGATCATGTCTTCCGGCCTGGAGCCCGACGATGTCATGAACCTCACGCTCACCTGCAAGAAGTTCCGTGACGTGGCCAGAGACAAGCGAGCCGTGCTTGCTCAGGCTCTGCTTCGCAACCACTGCGGAACTGAGACGATCCCGATGGCAATCGCCCATGTCACCGCGGCGGCCGCCCCGTGGAAGCCTTCGAAGCGCGACCCCGGCCAGGGTCCCGACTTCGAAGAGGCCGTGGATTTCTGCATTTGTTACCTCACAGCCGTTGAGCTGGACGAGGCCGCGATGCTGCCAGAGAACAGCCTCGACCTCGACCTCCGATCGGTGCGCTTCATGTGCAGCTTCCACGACGCCTCTCTCCGTCTGGCATGCGAGTACCTCGACTTCCGCTTCGTCACGCCAGTGACGACTCCAGATCTGCACCTGGCGCAGAAAGCGGTCTACCTCATTGCAATCATTGGTCACATTCTGCACTCACGGACTGACGAAGGCTACGACACGGCGTGGGATGTATTCTCGCGATATCTTGGACCCATTGAAAAGGTGGCGGTTATGCGTATGCTGCGCTTCCTATGGTATCGTATCCAGGAAGGTGAGCGCTTCTGATAACTGCACCACGTATTGGTGGTGATGGTGCAACTAACTTGGCATTTTCCGCAGACAAACCCCTGGGCGGTCGAAGCATCCGGAAGAAGAAGGCCCAGCCTCTTCCTGAGCGCGACGAAGCCACGCCGGCTCGGCTGCCCGAGGAGTACCGACCTCTTCGCGTGGATGGACTCCCGACCATCTTGGCTCACGGCATGGAATATCTCATCATGCCGGCATCCTCCTACCGGACTCGACGAAACAACCGGCCGATGTACACGATCCGCATCAACCGCGATTTGCGCCAGCACTTGTGGAGTCAAGCTGAAGTTGGAATGTTCAATCCTGAGGAACCACTGACAGAACGGTCATCCCGGAGCATGCGGGAGTGGCAGCCCAGAGCCTCCAGTCGTGTGCCCGCCTCTGACGAGACCAGACAAATGTTTCCCCTGTTCAGGACAGTGCCGGGTCCGGAAGGCTTTCCACACATCCAATGGTTGGCCTTCTCTCCGGAGGCATATCGCCGTCTGAAACAGCGAGTGGCACAATCCAGAGAGTCTGTAGACGCTCCGCCTTCCAGCGAGCACTAAGGTAGTTGTCGGGGAGATGCACGGCCTACAGAATCCCGAGGGGCTGGGGCGGACAGGAGAGTTTGCTTGTGCTCAGTGGTGTGGTTTGGTCGTCTCGAGTCATGTCATGATCGACTCAGGAAGTACTCGATACCTACCTTTGGACTCCTTCGGTTGCACGAACTGTATGAATAGATGAGCTAGTTGACTACTTTGTATCCTACTCCTGAAGGCTCCTGAAAGGCTACGGAGTTGTACCGACATAGAGAATAAACTGTGTACCTACCTACCTACCTAAGTACCTGAGTAGGTACATACCAACTGATACCACCAGGAATTGGAGGGGACCAGGAATTGGAGGGGACCAGGAATTGAAGGGGTTGAAGTTCAGTCATCCGTTGCTATGAAACTCATCACGTGCCATATCCCACTATTCTCAAAATGGCAGAAAGCGGCCCGTACAAAGAAGCGCCTACCTCTTACCTCTGTATGTACTATGTAGGTAGGCAGCTTACTAGGTACCTAGACTGCATACGTACATGCGTACATACATACATACCGACATACATACCGACATACATACCGACATACATACCTACGGCAAGTACCCATGGAAGTGCCGAGTCCTTATTCAGATGCTGTTCATGTATGTATGTGTGTATGTGTGTATGTATGTACAATACCCCATGCCTAGGTACCTAGGTAGGTAGGTACTCCATAAACTCGTAGACTCGATCAGTCCCAAGGTTCCTACCAATAACTATTGCTCCTGCATTGAAAATCCCTCGAGCTAATCTCAGTTCCTTGACTGTATATTCAAGGGCTCTCCCCGGTGATATTGCTTGCAATGCGGTCTCTTCTGCCCTCCAGGATCCCGCTCAGCACATCCTGCGTCCTGGGCGTCCTTGTAGGTTTGTGTGCATGATCGGTGGTTCCTGTAGCGTCTCCAGCGTCTCCAGCGTCTCCATACACCGATGAACTATCGCGGAAAGGCAGTCCCAAAAGTGGCCTACCCCCTTTTTGCCCCTATCAGGTAAGGACACATTATAAACTGGGACCCCGACTATCAGGGACTTCCACCTACCGCCAACTGCTCCGCCCGCCTTGCCCGCCTGTCCTGCCCGCCTGTCCTTGCCCGCCTGTCTGCCTGCACCGCTGTTCTGCATGTACATGCTCCTTGTGGGTAGCGGCACTGGCAGCCACATGTCGGATGGTGGGTGGCGTACGGTCTTCGTGTCGAGGATGGTGTGGTGGCTGAGCAGGATTCGAGTCCTTCAGCTGATGCTTTAAGGTTTCCTGTCAGATGTCATACATCGTACATCGTACATGGGCGGATTCCTGGCAATCTGCAGAAAATCAGTGCAGGTCAATGAGGATGGAACAGCTGAAATGCGAGTGCCGTGCGTGCGCGTGTGTGGTGTGTGTGTGTGTATCGGTTATATGTACATACAGGTGTGCAGTTAGGCGTTAGGCGCTACGTAGGTACTTGTACGTGAAGTTGTACCTCCCACCGGGCTGTTGAACGTTGAGCCAGACGAAAATAGCCAAGCCAGGACTGCCAGGGAAAGGCTAAGCCGTAAAAGGGGAGATACCCACCAATCGTAGCGGGTTTCCATCCCTTCCAGTCAGCACCTAAACTACATAGGCATGTATGTATGTAATCGGTACGAAGTACGACCCTGCGACCCGGGGCAACTGCAACAGCGGTGCAGAGGTGCAGCGGTGCAGCGGTGCAGCGACAGTCCAGCATCCAGCCAGCATCCAGCGTCCAGCGTCCAGCGTCCAGTCGATTGGACTGTCATCTTTTCTCCGTACACGTACAACACCGAACACCAGTCCTGAGGTCCTGCTACGTTATACAACACACGTAACGCTGGATTGCATTGTGAATGTGACATTCCTCGTCATTGACGCAGCAACGAGCAACGCACGACTATTTCATATGTCGCATTCCTTTGCTATCCATAGACGAGTAGCACTACCATCAGCATCTGACCGATACTGCTAGAGTTACCGGTGCTGAGGAGAACCCAACATACGATTATATTCATTCCATTCCATTCCAACCATCCATCTTTACATCGTATCCAACTATCGAGGTAGCCATATTCGGTATCTATCCCGACCGAGTTTCAGACCGGGCTCAAGTGCAAGTTCAAGTTCGAGTCGACTTTTGTCTTTGTTTTGCGGGACGACATCATGTCCGCCACAACAAAGAAGCCGCCGCACACCAACGGCGTGAACGGCCGCCTCTCCAATTCCCCTACTGCCGAAAACCGTCGTCCAACGACACCTCCGGGGCATCGACGATCAGCTACAGCTACTACCGCCAACTCTGGGACCGCTGCTAACACGCCCTCCCGCACGCGATCCGTCAGGGGCGGGACGCCCGTATCTGCTCGCGCCGCCGCTTCACACCGCGCCACTTCGTCGCTGAGTCATTCGGTAGAGGTCGACAGTGATGCCCGTGCCGAGGCCATCGCTCTGATTGAGGATCTGAAGGAGCGGCTTTCCAAAGCCGACACCACAGCAGAACAATATAGGAAGCAGACCGACGTCCTCCAGTCCAGGCTAGACGAGACCTTGAAGGAACATTCTAAGTTGGAAGAGAGAGTGCATGAGAGCGAGGAGCAGATCGAGGCTCTACGAAATGAGAAGCGGGAATCTGCGAGACAGATACGCGAGATGGAGACCATATATGAGGCCGAGAGAAGCTCGATGTTGAAGGAGAAGGAAGAAATGTCCAACCGGGAGGAGGAGATGCAGGCTGTCATCAACCGATTAAAGGAAACCCTCAACCAGAGAAATGCAGCAGACGAGGAGAACCGGCCAACAAGGCAATGTGAGTATTCGCTCCACATCTGCATACGCATTACACTCTCACAAGTAGAGAATTTCTGACTGGCTCCGACTAACCATCACAATAGCAACGAGTTCTCCCACCGTGGAAAGCGGCAACTTTGCCCCACCGTCTTCTCTCCAGCGGAGTGACTCTCGGAATGGTTCAAAGCTCTTGCTTCAGAAAGACAAGTTGATCGAATCGCTACGCCTCGAGTTAGCCGAGGCACAAATCAAACTTGTCGAGTCGGAGAACCAGGGCGGCGGACGCCTGCATGAAGTCGAGCGACTACTCATGGAAGCCCGCATGGCAAATGCACGGCTCATGGAAGATAACGAATCCTATCAGCTCCTGTTGCAAGAGAAGACCCTTCACGGCGATTTCGGCAAAGGTGATTTCAGCTATATGGGCGTCTCTGCTAACCAGGACGCGCTGAATGCACTCGAAGGTCGCCCAAGCCGCCCAAGCAGCACACGCCCGAACAGTGGCGTCGTTGCAGTCAACCCTGGAACTAGCTTGGCCGACGAACTAGGCTCAGTGGGTGATGATGGCGGTGAGACAGAGGAGCAGCTTCGCCGCATGGAAACCGAACTTCGCGCGGCTAAAGACCAGAACAAGGCCTTGACGCTCTATATCAATAAGATCATCGAGCGGCTCCTGCAGCACCAAGAATTTGAGCATATTCTCGATCAATCGGGTGAGTCCAAGCCCAGCACCAGCACTGGCAACGGCGACGTCCACAAGGAGCTGCCGCCTCCACCGCCCGAGTCGCAGGGCATATCATTCCTAGCGCGAGCCAAGTCCATGGCCATCGGCACCAACAATCCGCCCCGACCTAAGCCTAGACCTTTCTCGTCTATGGCACAATTCACCGAGCAGACGCAGCCATCAGCACACAGCAACCCAGAGACGGCACCGCGGATCCCTATCTCCCTCGGCAGATCGCAGAGCACTCGCCGCGGCGGACGACCCATGAGCGAGCAGTTAGTCGGCGCGGCGGGCGTCGTCAACGCTATGTACAGGGGCCCAGATGGGCCACTGTCGCCGACGCTCAGCAACCCCCGACACTCCCAGTCTCTCTTCTCGTCGCCGCGGATGGGATCATCATCGGTAGCGTCGACGCCCACTACCAATGGCCCCTCGGGGCCTGCAGGGAACTTCCCCGGCAGCGTGCGCAGCGAGACCAGCAGCGTGAGCGGCGACTCGGCCGACCACAGCGGCGGCACCCCGTCCACGGCGGCAAGCATGACGCAGAGCCCGCCGCGCGCACCCAGCGGCCACTACGACAAAGGCATCACCATCGCGGGCAATAAGCCCCGGCCCCTGCGGCTCGTCCAGGAGACGGCCGAGGCGGCCGCCAAGCAGGAACGCGAGAACAAGCGCCAGAGCTGGATGGGCTGGTCGCCCTGGGCTAAGAAGGACGATACCGCTACGGCGAGCTAAGAGCTAGTGAAGCTAGAAGCTAGACGCCAGAAGCTGAGAGGATAGACGCCTTCTGTTTGCTTCTTCTGTCTGGTCTGGTCTGGAATTTTTTTGTTCGGAAAAGAAAGAAAGATGATGAACGCTAAATGCAAAGTCTGTTGAAACGGAACGAATTTGATATGTTTTACACGCACGCATGCATGCTTTTAAATATATATACACATACACACATGAAGAGAAAAGAAGGAAAAGGAAATGAAAGAGACGAGGTTGTCCTGTTCTGTCGGCTTTGCCTTCTGCTTGGCATGCAATTCATTGCATTGCATGGATTCATGGATGGATGGGATGACAAAATGATCGATTCAACTAGCTGATTCATTGATGCATTGAATGATTGTTTTCACCAAGGTACAGTACACTTAGGTAGGTAGTTTCGATCATTGGGTTCATCGGATATCATGGCCTCCTTGCTTGTTGATTGGGAGGTTAGGGTTTGGTTTGGTTTGGTTTGGGTGGTTCTCTTGACTCAACACACACACACACACTATAAAGAGTTATTACTACTACTTACTACTTACTACTATTCTTGTTCTTGTTCTTGTTCTTGGTGTTCCTGACGATAATGAAAGATAGGACATGCGGAACGTCTACTACTACCACGACTATCATGACGATGGATGGTACGCAGACAGGCGCATGGAGGAAAGGGGAGGGCATACTTACATGCAAGCACGGGGGCAGACAAGCAGACGAGTGACTAGAGGCAAGCAAGCAGCTTGCCTAGCCACACACGCCACGCACGTACGTACGCATGTATGAAGGGAGGAAAGAGAGGCATTACCATTAGTTTATATTCTATTTTATTTCTAGATTTATTTAATTTATAATTGGGCGCCGACCTAAAAGCCGGGAACAGACAAGACAGAATGGAGGGCAACGAAAGAAAGATCTTCAAGCACATGCAGAGGAAGGTCTACGATGGATGTATATATATCATGGATGCAGATAGGTACGTAGTTCTATCATTGATACTACCGACTAAGTGCCCCTGGCTTTTTCAAGGGTGTTGTGAACTGGCACGGCTTTGTAGATGATAATGACATGTCACCGAGCCCGGTTCGGTCATGGTCAAGCCCGAAGGAGCATGAGGTTATGTAAGGAGCTTCCCCTTGCCCTACCTTTCCCCTCCCCTTTAACACTGTTGGGTAGGTCTGCCCACTGTGGACAGCTACAATGGGGCGTAGTGCAGGAGGCCAAGGCATGTGATCGGGACATCAAAGAGCTTCCAACTACTTATCGTCTAGTTATTGCCTGGTGGAAACTGATGCCACCGAAGTGACTCGCCTTTTGGTCAGATACAGAGACAATTATATATCCACCCACGGAACAAGCAGGCTTGCTTGCCTTGCTTGCATTCGCTATCCTCCGTCGTGGCAGACCACGTGCCAAAGCTCCTGAGACCTCGAGGAACCCCCCGGCCTCCTTTACCTTGGTGCCTAGCCGAATGTCCTTCCATTTGAGTATTCGGGTATCACAATCCCTGCAACATGGGATTTCCAGAGTCTGGGTTCGATAAAGGGGTATATATACGATCTAATGGGCGAGAACAAAGCCCAGGTACGAGTCCAGCATCAGCGACTGTGAACCTCTCACACAATGCATAATATCGATGGCATCAAGCGTCCAGGGCCATTTTGTCGTTGTGGCTCGCAGCGACCTAGCATCAAGTAAGGGTGACTGGCAGCTTCTCTGGCTGCGTTTCCTTCTGGTCGGCCAGGAGATGGCCGTCAAGTTGGACCTAGGCCTGGATCTTCAGGTTCTGAGGAAGGCAGCCGGCCCTCTGAAACAGTTTCCTGGCTACGACGTTTGTGAGTGCATGCGTCTTCCTCATGAACAAGCTCGAGAAAAGCGGCTGACGAGGCTCGGTATGCGTTGCCAGGTTATCCCCTCGATCGAACGGGGTGCGCCTCTTCACCGAACTATGGCCAACGTCAGTAAGCCAGCATCCCAGGAGAATACCTATAATTTTGGACCATCGTAAGTCGACGAAGGCCGACTGCTCGCAATCGATCTCGGAAACTCTCACCGCTGACGAACTTACGATACGATGCACGGATTCTGTGAGGCAAACAAGAACAGATGGTTTACGACGGTGTTGACGGGCCACAACGGTCTTCTCTTACAAAACAGCAGGGGACTCATCTTCGAAAGGATTATGTAAGGGGATTTGGTACCACTGTTGACAGGTCGAATCGCGAAGATACTAAAGCTTTTCCTGACGTTCTATTTAACCGTCGTAACTAACAAAGGGTAGGTCAGGGAAAAGAGAACCTCCCTCTCACCCCCCTCCCCACAAACCAAGTAAGGCGACAATCTGGTCAGCAATGTCAGCCAAACATAATAACTAATGATAGCGTCGTTGTTTGGAAACCGGTCGACGATGGTTGAGTCCCTGCGTGAGTTGGGTGCTCGGAGCATCTCTGGCGGGGTTCACGAGGTCATTTGAAGGGTGTCGTAGCATCTTTCCCAAGGCTAAAATCGGTGCCCATCTATAGCCACTTCGGCATTTGAGCAGTCTGCGCCACTCCATCCGCGCTTGTCTAAGAAACTTCCGCGAGGGGCTTCCTAGCACCGCAAGATATGAGGTACGAAGCACGTATATTGATTCAAGGTCCATGTCTTCAAGCGGCAACCCTAGCTCCTCCTTAATGACACTACATAGTATGGCGGAGGGTCATGGATGTGGATGCTCTGCGACCCGAGTCCCGGGAAATCTACCCATGGTGCCACGGAGGAACGAGTATAAAAACCACGAAATAAAACACCGTAATATAGCTCCGGCCCTCCGTTAGGCCCCCCGCTCTAAAGCCCCGGGCGCACTGAAACATCTACTGCTGAGTCGGGAAAGGCTTTACGAGCGTCCCTTGCCGAACTAGGCTAGGGACCGGCCTGCGTCCGCCCCAGAACGGGAAACGCTACGCTTCGAATTGATTAAGCTTTTCTTCCCCCGGGCGGTGTCTAGGGTATCAACTATACGAGATGCTCCACCAATGGCGAAACGGCCAGGACGAGAAACACCACCAACCAAACAGCAAATGATCAAGATGGCATGGTTGGACCGGTCTTCGGGGGGTTCAAATAGACGGCCTTTCCTCTCGCTCACAGGGTAGGCAGGTAGTTGTATAGCCAACCAGCCTTCAGCACGTATTATACAACACCCAAACACACCCAAACACACACCACACTCGCTGCATCTTGTTCCGTTACCACAACATCACATCGAAATGTCTTCCTCCTCGCGCCAAGTCCTTTACACCCTCGCCGCCGCCGCCGTCGCAGTCACCACGGCGAACGCGGCGATGGGGCCGGCCTTCAGCACGGGTCCGGTCGGCAGCGGCTCCTGGATCCGCGAGGCGACGTCGACCCTCGTCCTGCCGGACGCGCCCAGCGGCAGCTCCGGCGACACCTCGCTCTGGGTGGGCATGGGGACGTCCAACGGCGACCTGATCCAGTCGATCGCCGAAAACTGGCAGTCGGACGAGTGGAGCATCTACGCCTATACGCTCGTCAAGACCGGAGGTGAGTCAGGTCGAAAAAGAAAGATACGTCGTTTGGGGGGAGGGGGGGTTCCGTGGTTATCGCGAGAAGTGGATGAAGTGAAATGCAATTTTGGACCGCTTTGCTGACTGAGATACGACTTCTTCCCCATCGATCAGACAACTCGCAGATGCCCGTGCAAACGGACCCTACGGCAGCGCAGGGTAGCAACCAGATCACGATGCACTGTAAGTGACTACCTACCTACTACACCCAAGAACCGCAGCTACCTATTTGTGTGTGGCCTACAGACTCTCACACACAAGACGTTCGCAGACAAGTTCGACGACGCGTCGGGCAACTACACGCAGCTGGTGTCGATCAACGGGAAGCAGGTGGCGGAGCTGTCGACCAGCAGCGGGCAGGCGCAGGGCTGGGGCAGCGCGGTCGAGTGCGCCGAGGAGAACTGCGGCACCGTGCCCGCCCACTCCTGGATCAACACCAAGATCACCCTCGACACGGCCGACCCCAACTACGACCAGACCCTCGGCAAGGGCCAGGGCGTCACCGGCGACATGAGCACCAGCGACGGCGGCATCACCTGGGACGTCACCACCATCGAGATCCCCGAGTTCAGCTTCTGAGTGGGCGGGTGAGCCCGAGACGAGAACAGGGGGGATGTAACGGTGGTTCAGATCGGCCTGTTTGATGTGGTGTGTGAGCCGGTTGTACATATAAGTTCGGTATATATTAGGGAATCTACAAAAGTACATATGCATGCATTCGTTATGACTGACCTCCACCCGGAGACCCTTCTGCTTCATCTCGAGCGTTGATCCCTTGCGCGCTGTGGGCGTCGGCTGAGACTAGAACGCTACAATGTTGAGCACTCGTACATGCTGTCTCGAAGATACTTGGTCGGAAGAAGAAATACGTAAGACGACCTCTGGTAAGAACACAGTAAGTGATATCCTACTCCATTGCTAACATATGTACTACTACTGGCCTGTCTTCATTGTATTTGAGAAGGGCTTACTCGGGATGTGATAGGTATCACGTATACACTTGCAACAATCCTGCAGTAAGCACGCCAGGTTACCTGTTAATTATCAATCGCCCTATCTAGTGGACTTCTACGCCACAGACCAAGCAGCTAGACTACGATATCGACTATATCATGTCCACGCAGTCGATACTGATGGCGCCGCTCAGGAACCCGCCAGCCCCGGTGCTGCCGGTGATGACCGTGATGGTCAGGGTCTGCCATTCGGTGGTGCTCTGCTTCCAGGCGGAGGCGGGCACGACCCAGGTGAGCATGACGTTGTTGCCGCGGTAGGTGCCGACGGTCAAGCTGCGGGTGCCGGCCTGGCCGATGGCGGCCGTGGCGCCGCTGTCCCAGTCGTTGACGCGGATCTTCGGCCGCCCGCCGATGTAGCCCTCGGTCACGCCGATGCGGACCGTGTGCGCGCCCGCCGCCAGCTGGGCCGCCGTCAGCCGGAAGTAGACCACGTGGTCGTTGTTGATGTCCTGGAACAGGTAGCCGGGGAAACCCGACGCCGCCGTCGTGCCCACGATGTAGTTGGCCGCGTCCCACGGGGCCAGCCGGCTGTCCGACGGGTGCATGTACGTCGGCTTCATCGGCGTGTCCCCGAAGTTCAGGAACCCCCGCGGCGTCCCGTCCCACTCGCCGATGCGCCAGATCGCCGCCGCGTCCGACGGGTCCGACGCCGTGATGCTGTTCACGGCGGAGCCGGCGCCCGCTTTCACCGTCACCGTGCTGGTGTGGACTTCGAGCTCCTGTATTTTTCACGTCACCGGGTAGGGTGGGAATTTGTTAGCCAAAAATACCACCCAGGCTCGCAATGGCTAGCTAGCTAGGAAGGTAGGTAGTCACTCACCCCCTTGAACACGTTGAGTGTGTAAGTGCCCGGAAGCACCTTGTCGATCCTCCAAGCGCCGCCCGAGCTCGCGGCCGTGGTCCAGTACTGCGCGTTGTCGTTCTTAAGCCCGACTACGTAGCTGTATCCGGACTTCATGTTTTTCAGGCCAACTCCCGCCACGTATCCGCGGCCACTCGAGGGCACCCAGCCGTCGATCTACATTTTAGTTCAGTTCAGCTCGGTTCCGTTCAGGCACGCATGAACCCAGCAATGCTGCTTGATGAAGAGGAGAGGGGAGGGAAAACGATATGATATGATAGGTATGTATGAGATCTTCCTGCTTACACCAAGACCATCGAACCAGCTCCAATCCGCGTTGCGCGCGAAGAGCGCAGTGTTCGGGGCGGCTCCGCCATCCGTGAAGCTCAGGACGCTGGGCCCTTGTAATCCGAATCTCATGACATCGGTGTGCCCTGCAGTGTGGCCGGCGCCGAGCTACTAGTCAGCAAATTGGGCTCTTCTTGTTTTATAACGACCTGTTTGATGCAAAGGGGTCCCGGTCGAGATAGGTAGGGGAGGTGAGGGGAGGGGGTGTTGCGTTGACTCTAGTTGACTCACCCATGTTGTAGTAGTAGATATCGTAGAGGTCGATGCCTCCGGATCCGCCGCGCCGCTGAAGGGAGCGGAAGAACGGACCTCCGGACGCCTTCTCGTGGTTCGACCGGATCATGTACATTCCTACCGAGTCGGTAGTATAGCCCACATAGTCGACTAGATTGTGATAATAACGGCATCAGCACAAGACTCTCTATACTTAGAGAGGGGCATAGGGCCTTGCTCCCCGTTCTTCTTTATCTTCTTCACTCACAGTCCATGACGCGACCGTACTTCAGGCCCGAGTAGTGCTTGCTGTAGGTGTGACCAGTGCCGTCGTCCTCGTTCACGTCGGAGGCCTCGACGGTGCTGGCATCGGCGGGGATCCAGTCAGTATCGGTATCGGGGTCGTCGCTGAAGATGCCGGCCGGAATGCGCACGATGTACCGCTGCACCGTGACGGAGTCGTCGGCCTTGTTGGTGAAGATGTAGACGTTGTTGTTGCCGTACCGCACGAACAGATAGTGCTTCAGCGTGCCGTGTGTGACCGACACCTTGATCACGTAAGGGTTGCTGAACTGCTGGATCGCCACCGTGCTGGCGCCCAGGCCCGACTCGACGTGGCTGTTCTTCCCGTCGTAGCCGTTGTACTCGACGCCATTGTCTGGGGATTTGTCAATACAGGTGGTCCTCTTAGCTTATAGGACTGGACAAGAGAATGCATATTCCTGGTTTGTCTGGGCTTGGTTTCGTATATATATGCTTACACTTGATGGAGGTCATGTCACCTGTGGTCTTGCTGACCTTAATGACAAGCTTGGAACCGGAGTCGATGACATAGTTCGACCCGTCGTCCGTATAGCCCCAAGCGGCCAGTACCATCGCCGGCCAGAGTAAAAGAGAGAAGAACGCGGCGAGAAACAGCATGTTGAACGAGTGGCAAAACTGTACGGGGGGGCATGGGGAGGCCGTGGGCTCCCCAACAGAGCCGCGAAACGGCCAGCATCTACATTATATAGCCAAGTAACTGTTCATCTGCATAATAGTAAGGAGGCACCGCTTTGCCATCCCATCCCCGTAGCGGCCCCCTTTGGTAGCGCGATATAATAGCAAGCACCTATATTACTGAGCAGCCAACACGACGTATATTCCCACATGCTCTATAGCTAGGAACCAGGATCACATAGGCCCTCCAGGTGATGGTAGACGAATTCGGATGAAGCTGGCCGAAGCTATCTCGATTTTGGTCGATCGGTCCGTTCCGGATCGCTGCTCCAACCAGCTGGTCCGTTACTCGTGAACCTCGTGACAGCTTACTGGACGGTTAATCCAAGCTCAATTCCACCAAACAGAGGGGGCCTGGGGGCCTGGGGGCGATCTAAGGTTTAAGCTCAGCTGCTATGTCCCGATCCGAAATGAGGGCTCTAGAAACGTTCATGCAATTCTTAGTGAGACACTTCTTGGTGAGATAGGGCAGGAAGGTTAGATCGGGAGAGCACCACGCCCCACCAAGGAGAAGGGGCAGACCATGGCATGAAGGTTGAGCCACCCCCTAGTACCATAGTAATCATCTATCTAACTCTTGGACCTGGTGGCTATTCTGTAGAATCTTGAGGTTCTCGTGCCTCAACTGAAACACTACTCCGCTATGGCATCGCCTAACTTGATTCGTGAAGTCGAGGCGTGGGACCTCCCTAGGGTTCCAGGCGACTCTAGCCGGCGCTACTGGCCTATTCTAGCTTAACCTGTTTGGCCCGGGGCTCCGTCTCAATCGAGTCTTGGAGATTGTAAGGCGGCCCGAGGAGCATCATGACTGTATTGCTTCACATTTTCCACTTGAACGAAAGCATGTGTAGACGAGTTTCCCTTGGGGGTATCACTTGTTTTGCCCGAAAACGGGGATCTGTCTAGGTCGGCATAACGCATTGGACTATTTGACTACTAGAGTAATCCTAAGCGCAATTGCGCTACGATAAAGCATCTTATCCATGATGCAAAATATAAACCGGCCGCCTCCTTGGTTGGCCAACCAGATGCGCTCTGCATCTTACCCAGACCATGAGCCTAAACGCCGTGCAAGGGGGATGTCATGTCTCATTTTTTAAGATTGCTGGTCGGCGAGGATATCGCTGTCACCAGCATCCAAGATAGCCAGAGTCGAAGTTCGGAAAAGTTTACCACTGCGATACGTTAGTCTTAGGTCGCCCCGATAAGATGGGGTGAATGTAAGCCAGGGTTTAGATATGGCTACGTACCAGGCAGTTCCAAGTTCGATCTATAAAAGAAGACATGTTAGCCAGATGAATTACCCTCCAAAGCCTGATGTAGACTTTTTCGCAGGGTGAAGCCTTAACGGACTAAGTCCGCTGGCCGAGGGAGAAAACAATTCCTACGAAGGAAGGGAGTTCTTCATATACGTACGTTGGTTCCACCAAAGTGGTGTACGGGAGCCTTCGACAGCATGGAGTAGTACTCGAGCTCGGACTTGCGGAGAGGGGGGGTGTTGCCAGCAATAATGACCAGCTTCGCCTTGCCGCCACGGAGAGCCTTGAGAGTCGACTTGTAACCCAGAGTGACCTTGCCAGATTTCATGACCTATAGCATGTCAGGTCAGTATTTTTCTCCTGTGGAAATTGTCCGACCCAGACGATGCAGCGTCGTGGTGGATATGAGAACGTACAAGAGCCAGACGGGAGTTGATGCTGTTGGCATCCTTCTTGTTCTTCTTGGGGGCCATTGTGATTGATGATATGCCTTGTCGTCGGCTCTCGTTGGGCGTTGGGTGTTGGGTGATTGTCGTGTCGTTGAAGGAAGGAGGAATCAGACACTCGCAAGCCAGAAGTGATTTTTTTCGAGTAGTCGCAATCTGTAATAGTAGTGGTCGCAGTCCCACATCCCACCAGTGGTTCGCAGCAGGTGCCCACTAATCACTTATCCATGTAGTTGATTGGCTAGCAGACCTTCGTTTCTGATAATGAAGCACAAAGGCACAAAGATACGCACAATCGGAAAACCTTCAGTTTAGCCCTAATCAGCCCCGCTATTCCCTCTCACCTTCCTCCTTTTCGGTCGGAATTTCGCCCGTTCATCCAAAGCGCACGGGCCAATCGGCTAGAAGGAGCTGCCCGCCACTGCCACATTCCCACAATTCTTCCTCCCAGTGACTCCTGCTGGTGCTTAGAAATCAAGCCTAGCGATTTCCCACCTGGCAGTCGCCTTCTTTCAAGTCTTGAAAATCGACGAAGGCCCGGTCGGCATCATCAATCCATCTCCAACACAACCAGCCAAGTACGACAGAATCATCAGAAAATCCGTCAAGATGGCCCGTCGTCCTGCGAGATGCTACCGGTACTGCAAGAACAAGGTAAGCACCGTCTCTACCTTTTCAAGAAACCCGCGAGAACCCAGAACCCACCGAATTATTTCAATTTGGCGGAATTTCGATTGATCGCAAATTTGTGGCTACTGCGGTGCTTTACACCACCACCTTCACGACATTTGGACATTGGCGTTTTCGAAATCTCGCCCCATAAACTCTGTTTCGCGGAAGGAAACCACAGTTCAGAGAAGGGTTCTTGATGCAAGTGAGGTCATGATGCTAACATACGCAATCTCAGCCGTACCCTAAGTCCCGGTTCAACCGTGGTGTTCCGGACCCCAAGATCCGAATCTTCGATCTGGGCCGCAAGCGCGCCAAGGTTGATGACTTCCCTCTCTGCGTCCACCTCGTGTCCAACGAGTACGAGCAGCTGAGTTCCGAGGCTCTCGAAGCCGCCCGTATTTGCGCCAACAAGTACATGGTCAAGAACACCGGAAAGGAAGGTTTCCATCTGCGCGTCCGCGCCCACCCTTACCATGTCGTCCGTATCAACAAGATGTTGTCGTGCGCTGGTGCCGATAGATTGCAGACCGGTATGCGTGGTGCCTGGGGCAAGCCCAACGGCACTGTCGCCCGTGTCAACATCGGCCAGATCATCATGAGCCTGCGAACCCGTGACTCCAGTAAGCAACCCTTGCCCCCGCTGAATATGACATCATTCCACCACCACCCCATATATCATTCCATCTCTGCCCTGTTTCTCAATGCTGACGCAATGTTCTCAGACCGCGCCCACGCCCTTGAGTCGCTCCGCCGATCTCAGTACAAGTTCCCCGGCCGACAAAAGATCATCATCTCCAAGAACTGGGGCTTCACCCCTCTCCGTCGCGAGGAGTACCTGGAGAAGAAGGCTGCTGGCCGCGTCAAGGTCGATGGTGCTTACGTTCAGTTCCTCACCAACCACGGCAACCTGCAGAACAACATGAAGCGTTTCCCCGAGGCTTTCGCCGAGGCTTAGATGGTTGTCTGTTAATGCAAAGAAGCATATCAGGGTTGAGGTCTGGCGTCTATTCGGTTTACCATAGCACTGTTGTTTGACAGTCAATACGGACATTGCATTCGCACCATGAGCGTCATGACTATTTTTGCTATGACCGTCCTGAATCTGAAGTCTGAAAACCCAAGTCCGTCTCGATGGTTGTGAATGAGTTGTAGTTATTACATGATACGTGATGGAAACTGCCGAACTCTTCATGAAGACATGTCACGACGCATGAAATCCCTGGTCAACATCCACTTGCGTACCTCTGTACGTACATTGTAAACGACTAATGAAGTGTCTGCGTGGCACATATACGGCCACGGCTGGAATAGCATGACAGCACACCTTGCTCCGTTTAATTTGGGCTCGTTGTATTCGGGTTACAGTCGTCCCATCGTCCCCTAGATCCGCCTTGGGTATGATGGTACCTACATATAAGTGATCTCGAGAGAGGGCCACGTGGTACGGGACGGACCTTGGAAAGTTCAGGTGAACCATTCTGTTGACACTCGCAGATGTGAAACAAATGCTTGTCTGGTGGAGTCACGTGTGGGCTGATATAATATAATGTAGCTGCGTACGAGTTATTACTCATGTACTTCGTAGGTAGGTAGTATTTAGGTGAACACAATTACTTGTAAAGACTGTATTAGTTGACATGGAAGACCAGTAGCCCCTTGGATCCTTGAATTGACGACTGCCCATTCAGCCCTCTTACCAAGTTCTGAATGTACCTGGTACGAATGAGGACCTGACGACTTAACGACATAATTACCATATACAATGCCTTTGGGCCCCTTTGCCTCGCAGAGGTACCGTAGAAAACCCGTAGAAAACCTTCCGGAATTCTCGTGATCAGCGACTGCACATTGAGATATGTAAGCGGTCCATCCCTAACTCGGCATCCCTGGCTTCTAGACTTTGTTTCGTACGAGGGATATATCGCATCGTCCCCCTTTATATATCGGATTTGGAATCGCTTCATGCGAGAAGGGTGGCGGGAAGCTAAGCGTACATATCGTACAGGGTACACAACACTTCGCACATACCGTCCCTCGAGTTAGTTCTGCCAGTCCCGTCGCAGTGGGTCAGCTGTTATCAATCATCGCCCGTTATTCTTATGTACATATGTAGCGACGCCCAAGGCCGCCTATGGCACGCACAGGAAGACGTAAGTACTTTCGGACAGCCAGACAGCCAGACAGCCAGACAGCTCTAATAACTGCGCCTGTCCCAACAGCAGGACGGTAAAGTCGGGCGTAAAGTGCATGGTTGGATGGACAACCTTACATTTACATGTATGTACCTTGCCGGATATCCTAACAACTCTAGACAGCCCAGGGTTCTCGATATCTGGATTGGCCATCGATCGTTGTTGGCCTACGGTACGCGCGCTCCTTATAAGGTCGGATGCGTTTGTATGTATAATATCGCTTACAAAGAGAGCGTTAGGACGCTGCAACGATGACTTTCCGGAATCCTACGTCGCACGTATGTCCCTAGGATATGTGCGTAGATGTATGCAGATGTATGTAGGTGTAGGAAGTATATGAAGCCGTACTACTACCTACCTAGGTACCTACCTACTCAGCTGCCTGTAGCAGCTGTAGGTAGGTACAATACTTCGTACTCGGCTTGGTTTCGTTCACTCGGGAATCCGGACGGGGTTGGAACTGCCTTCAAGCTATTTACAGCAGACCACAGTAGTGTCCCAAAGAGAGACTAGCTACCGACCTAGCTACCGTGGCTACCCAGCGATGAAACGATTGCCAGTTGTTCGGCTCCTCTCCATCACATCATCAATAACCTTATCAGCCTGTCACTTGTTGGTCCAGGTCTTGGTGGCAGGGTGGCTAGGTATGGTGGGGCAAGCCGCTCCGAGTCAAGCAGCAGCATGGAACCTCCCACCTCTAGGCTCTCAGGAGGTACATGCATAGGTACATACATACAACGCGATCATCATACCTATACAGACATTGTGACACCACCTGGACAGCGTCCCACCTTGCAGCAATTCCCTTCAACTACAGTCCACAACTTCCCTCTCTTCTCTCTCTTCCTCGTGTTTTCTTACTAAACCTCCTTGTATTTGACCTTGAAGCCGGCGCGTCTTACTTGATATTATTGATAGATTCGTTCTGTCATCCCACCCACTAGATTGTTTAACTAAGCTGTAATCGCTCTGACCATCGGTAGACTGCGAGGTAGACTGCGGTACAGTCAGCACAATCAACCCGGCCATCGCCTCATAGCCCCCAGCCCAGCCGTGCTTTATCAGGCGTCATAGCCTCCATTGCATTATTCGTTGTTATATTATTTTTGGGCTTAAGCACAGACCATTTCCGAAGAAAATCTTTACTCGACCAGACACAGTGTTCGTGACAAGTTCGTGGTTTATTTATTGAGTCACCTTCTCCCTCTGGGCTGATCCCAGTTGGGCAACTGTTCACGACAGCCTCGTCTCTGTTATCACTCAACCATCGTGAACATGGCATTTCAGCAACCAACGCGCCAAGCCACGCAACGGGTCTTCCGTTCCGCACCGGACGAGCCAAATGCCCACATTCTTCCGCCACAGGGCTCCCAGCCTGTCGAAGATTCGCAGACATGGGTGCTATTCTCACCCCTTACGGACGTCGACACATCGTCCTCGTACATGGTATCAACCCACCAGAGCGATATCACCCCTGGTCGCTCACAAGTGAGTGATATCGGGAGCTTGAATACTCCCGCGCGGTCGGATTTCAGCGTGGGGCACCATCGGTCTGCGGGCTTGATCGAGGTCCCGGAAGAAGACGAAGACGATGCCGAACTAGACAGTCTTGATAGTCATCTACCAGAGTTTCGCTCGAATACGAATTTCTTCGGTTCGCCACAGACTCCTCAACACAATGCGCCTGTCGTGCCGGCCCACGATGGGCTTGGTTCATTCCGCCTGGAGCAAGAAGGGATGGGCCCCGACGCCCAGGAGAGGCTCTTTGCCTTCGAACAATATAACCCTCGTCGGGTGAAGCGACGTCGTGAAAGCTTCGAAATAGCGCAGGCGCAACTAGAACATGAGGAAGCTCAGCAAATGGATAAGATGCGTCGGATAGAAGCGTGGAGATTGGAACAAAGTCAACTTCTCTTGGAGGAAATACAGAAAGAAACTAGAAGACGACGGCGGTCGACTGCGACCAAATCCGGTATCAGCTCAGTTCACAGAGCAGATGAAAATGCATCAGCAGCGTCAAACATGGAGGATAAAGAGGACCAAGGGACCGAGTGGCATGATCAGAATGCAAATGATCTCGAGAGCGAGCGCGGGAGCATCTGGGGACGGATTACTCGAAAAGTTGTTCGCGACATCCTGGGGATCGACGATAAATTGCTTGGTGTATTGTTTGGTGAAGCGCTCCCCAACGAAGAGGAGTTGTCTTCAACACCAAAGGCTTCAGCTTCACATACGCCACAGCAACAGAAGCCTACCGCTACCGAAAGCGATCCCAACTGGCAGCTCAGAATGCTGGAGCGAGTCGCAAAAGAGCTTGGCCTACTCATACATCAACTCTCAGATCACCCGGGGGCGTTTTCAACATTCAATCGAGTACAGCAGATGCCTATCCCATACGCTGGTTTGCCTTCAATCCCCGAGGCTGCGAATGATGTCAGACCCAGCGAGAGCATAAACGATGCCTCAATCGCCATGCCTGAATTCCAGCCAACCATCCGCAACCCCACACAGCCAATAGCCGTTGCGCAAAGACGAGCGTCTCATAGCTCTGCCGCTCCCACTAGCGCGCAGGAACCGGCGGAGAGGACCGGGCCAGCAGCGTTTACCCAGGAAGAGTGGGAACAGGATCTAGACATCAGGCTCGTCTTCCGCTATCTCCGGTCGCGGTTCATGCCACGGTTCAGCAGCGCGAGCGGCAGCGGCGCTGGCGGCGGCGGAACCGCAAGTTCGCACTATAACACGCCGTCGAGCGGTGGTGGCAGCGCACAAGACGCGGCCGCCAAAGCTGCTCGCGTGCGCCAGCACCACCCTCTCGTGGCGAGATCATCAGGACGCCCGGCAGAGAGGCGCAACCCTAAGGCAACCGTGCCTCCTCCCAGCCCGGTGATCTTCCGGCCGGCGGCCTCGAGCTGCGCCAGCCAGAGCACGCGGAGGTCGGTGCGGAAGAGCAGCTGCTCGTCCCGGCACTACTGGGACATTGGCGGCTCAATTGGGGGCACCGGGTCCCTGATCGCTACGACGGGTCCCATGGGAAGCTGGGGTGAGGTCTAACTCAACTAGTCTGATGGAAGGTTGACCGGGGGCTAGTCCTTTAGTCTAGCCCCCCCCGTCTTTATCTATCGGGCCGCGTGGGCCGCGCGGTAGTATCATGTACGATTAAACAGGGAATGCAATGCCATAGAACTCATGTGTGACGATGGGATGGGGCTCTTTTTTATTACAACGGGCTGGTTAATAGGATGGGATAGCTTGCTTAGACAAGGGATTATAGATAACTACTACCTACATAGGCAGGGCTGCAATGAAGCACTTTTGCATGCGCTCGGACACACACACAACTTCTCCCCTCTCAACTACGTATGTAACTTGTTAGTCTATATGTAATGACGACTTGCTCATATATCCCTAGTATCCATAACATCACGCCAGGTGCCTTACACGCATGAATAGTTCGAGACCAATTTGACAACTTACGACGCTTTCGCCTCGTACTCCCGTTAGGGGAACGGCCCGGGGGTCTGTCTAGCCTATTACTAAGTTGATGACTACTGGTCAATCAAGCATAGCAGCCCGTTGGTGATGGTGGTGATCATGACGGTGATCCTGCTGCTGCTGCTACGGCTGCCCCTCGGAAATTCGGATTGGCCAATGAAACCGGAGCGCTGGGCTGACTCACTCAGAGCTTGGTATGCGAGCGATCCTATATCCCATTTTTTCTCTTCTTTCCTCGGTTTTCTAATGCATGATGATCATGACGGTGATCCTCGGAAACTCGAATTGGCCACTAAAAAGCGAGCTGTGACTCAGGGCTTGATAGGTGTATAGGCATGCAAACGATTATATATCACATTTCTCTTGTTTTTTCTTCTTCTTTCTTCGGTACTCAACAGATGTTGGTAAGATACTTACGTAGGACCGTGATGACTCCGAGATGCGGATGATTCACTCATCTCTTCTGCACCTAGAAGAGGCCCAGCCGGCTGGTTGCCCTTTCTTTCGTCACACTACATACCTAATACGGGGTGTGTATATTGGATAGTTCCAAGATCGGAAGTCATGGAATGTAGGTAGCAAGGCAAGCCCTCTCTTTCTCTCTCACTCGCTTGCCTTACTTTGCGCTTGTTTTGCTATGCGATGCCGTGCGCGGACCGCCTTGTTTTCTTCGGAGGATTTGGGATTTCTATGTAGATAGTTATATGTTTCCAGGGCTCCGTAATGCGTGAGTCGATCAAGTATATTGATTACTAAAAATACCCAAGTAAATACCTAATGGCACTCCGGTAATAGCGCCGCCCGCCTGCCCGCCCCATCCTTGTGTGATTTCTCGGGTTCGTGACCATCAAGCTGCCTATACCCCCGTACATACACCGAGAGAGTGAGGCGGGCCGTCCGTGTGCCCCGGACTGCCGCCGGCCAAGTTAGGGTATGCCGTGCTGAGGAGCAGGCATGAAAGCAGACATGCCTGTCACTCGCGGCTGAACAGAGCACATAACTAGAGAGAGGGATCCTTCGTGGTCCCAAAAAGAAGGAAAAAAAATGCCCGTTGACTAGCTTACACATATAGTATGCGCATATTTACCTGATCTTCCATCTGATCACTTGCTGACATGCCTGCATACATACGTACCTGTTAACCTATGCGTAGGCTGATATGCAGGTGGGTGTGCATCATCTACTAGTTAACTACTACCCGAGATAATAGGTTGTAATATATCACCATCGAATCTGGAGGAGGGGTGTAGTACATAATAGCTGCAGTAGACTACCTGGACTACGTGGTGGGAGGAATCGGCGTTCTTCACTTCGGCCAGGTCCCGGCGGCGGCCTTCCATTTAACCATGTATGTGTAAGTGCATAGTAATTAGATACTGTAGATATGGCCGTTTTTTGTCGCGACAGGGATCCCCGAGAATGGCTCTCGTCCAATGGGAGGCGCGCCGCTTCACGTCTTTCGACCGCCGGCTGACGCCTATCGTCTTGCTCGCAGCTTAATCGGGTCGGCCCCCCAGCGACCCCCCATCACGTCGACGCGTTAAGTGGATAAATGCATACATAGTTAAATGGGTGGATGTGTGGATGGATGGAGGGAGGGATGTCGCTCTTGCGTGCTGCTGCCACTGCCTAGGAAGTTCATGCCAGCAGCCGGCACAACGAAGGGAGCTGATGCTACTTCATACACACCTCACACCTCTACCTGGTCATATAAGACTCATCTATATGCAGAGGTGCCTGTAATAAGTGCCTGGCGGCTTCGACAGGTGGACGACGCATGAGAGGCAGCTTGGAATCTTGGATGGGCGGTGTTGGGCAACGGATGGACACCATGGACGATTGGGATTATATGCAGACCCCCGTAGTCAAGTAACCGAAGTATTCGAGTCAGAGAGTCCCCGGTTCTTTCGTCGGTCTCATGCCAAGCTAACCTATCCTGCCCACCCCCTTCCTGATTCTGCCGTGGTTCTCTCCACACTTCAACCTGACTGGCCTGTCTCAGCTGACACAACCCACCAGGTCCACATGCGCATACACAGCTTATGTACATACTGCAGGATTTTAGATAGCTCACTAGGTGCATACCATGTATACACACAGACACATTAGGGATACACATCCCTATACACGTCCCTATAGACATCCCCCAACCCCAAGAACCCCACCACCACCATCCTCTTGGCCAATCCCAAACTAGGCGCCTCACTTTCGCAACAACCTCAACTTTGCCCTTCCCGCAGTCTCTCACCATTTCGTTCGCATTGCTCTTGCTCTTCATGTTACGCGCACTCTAGCCGGCTGTTGCCCTTTCTGTGTATATATAAAGCCCCATCCCTCCATCGGTCGCGGTTGGCCGGTGTTTGGAAATCCTGTTGTTATCTGGCTCCTCCACGGTTCGTGATTGCCCGAGGATCGTTTCCATACGTGATAGCTGCGAGCGTAGTTTAAAACATCGAGGTTCGAGGTTATTAGAGCTAACGGAAGCAGCAGTGCCATGTACTGAATCCCCCCGGATTGCGACCCAGCTGTGCCTGGTCGGGTCGCCTAGGATAACGGACGATACGATAACGGAATTCCCTCGCTCGCTCGCTCGCTCGCTCGACGCTCTCCCATAGTTCCAATAGTCCAGACCGAATAAATAGGATCCTTTTCCCCCATCGTCTTCGTCCCGCGCCTGGCGATTCCATCTTCCTTTTTTTCCATCAAATGCCCCGACCCGACCAGACTGAGAGCGCCCGCTTCAATGGCAGGATTAACCCAAGACTTCCCGCTTCCAAACAGCTCCTTTTTCAATATTTACAATGATGGACCAATAACCACCGCGAGCTCGCCAGCTCTGGTAGGCGGCGCGTGCAACTTCGTGGACCTGAACGGATCCAATGGCCCCAAATGTGGTTGTCGACGCTTTTGGACCCGCGGCAGCTCTGCGCGACCAGACAGAGGCAGCCCGACCGGATACTCACCTGGCTTTCCCGGTGATGCAGCTTCCCCAGCGGACTCGGCCGCATTCTGCATGTGCTCCCACCACGCTTGCTTTCATGATGATATCCGCGAAGCCCCGGCTCCTTCTGTCGCCACCAATGTCGCCGGATTTCCTAACACTGGCCAGGAGAATGAGCGACCGAGAGCTAATCGCGAGCCCTTGACACCGGTTCTTCCAGAGATGTCTTTTACCATGCCACAACCTGGACAGCCCGCGGATATTTTCGCTACGTATGACAACACAGCTGCCACCTATTCTACACACTTGGCGACCGATGCCAGTGCCAATGCCAATGCCCGGCCGGGTGAGGCCGCCGCGTCCGCGCGCGATGCATCTTTGCCCGATACGTTGCCCGATACGTTGAGTTGGACCAATTTCATTCAGTCTCAGCCGGACCAAGGACCCAAACTCCCGCCGATTCCAAGCCAATGTTTAATACCGTCCCAACCAAGTTCCACCACATCCTCCTTCCGGATGGGATACCTCAAGCCCTTTGCTGGTAAAGGACTTCAGACACTTAGTGGTGTCCGATCTAAATTACGTGAACCGCTTATTGAAAAGGACGAGGACGAGATGCCCGTTGATGAGGAAACCGAGGAGCCCACCGTCGGCCAATCCGTGGATGATCTAGCAACCGTGGCCAACACACCGAGGTCTTCCAGGGTCACCGAAGTAACCGAGAGGAATACCCAAACCATTGCATCGGGCGTGGACCGCGAGGCCTTCCAGGAACTTTCCAGCACGGTTCAAGGACATGAACAGAGACTAGATAGACTTGAAAACGTCTCGTTCACCGCAGCTGGTCATGATGAGTGCCATGACAAGCATGACCAGTCTGATCTTAGAGTCACCGAGGTTGAGTACCGTGTTACTGAGATCGAGAGGCTGCTCGGTGATAATGGCAGCAATGTGAGCAGTTCTCGGCGCTTACGTCTCGATGAATCTGCGAGCAGCGTCGCATCCGTCTCGACGGAGAGAGGCGGTCACATAGACCGCGCCGAGCTCTATAGCGAACTACAGTCGCTCAAAGCTCAATTAAGTCAACTGCAGGGCATCTCGTCTTTCACTTCCTATACTAACCCGTGGGTGGTTGAGGTCGTCTTTCTCCCCTTTCCGCTAAAGGGTGTCTGGGCTGAGACCCGTCACTTCCAGAGCCAACGTGCACCAGGTGGAAGCCTGGTAGATACCGATCAATGGACACAGCTGCCTAACAGCTCTTCTGCCTTGGAACCGCAATCGCCGGGCTTCGGCGAGTGGACCAGTCCAGCATCCGAGTCTGACTGGATGCTACCGCGGGCGTGCGCGCCCGACCGCATGATCGATAGGCGGCTCCGGAGCCGTGGTCTTGTCAAGACTGTCATGGCTCGCGGTCCTGACGCCCGGAGCGTACACCTAGCTGTCTCCGAAGCTTTCGGTACTTTGTTTCGCACATTCTCCCGCATGCAGGCGAATGTCTACCATGGCTCGACGACGCATCCGCGCGTTCACAAGTTTCTCGGGTTACAGCATCCCTGGGTACCGCTTCGCAAGATGCACAAGGATTCGAGGCTTCGCTTCCTCTCCCCTGCGGAAATGGTAACACCTGTGTCCTGGGACGTGCAGTTTCTGAGCTCCAGCGTTGTCATGAAGGCGACGGGCGTCCAGCGCCTCTTCATCACTCAGCCCGAAGCTTATCTCCAAAACCAGGATGCTTACGACAACGGGTGGAGTTGGCAACGACTTCGTGAACTTAGCCGGGTCTATCCCGACTCCCAAAGCAGTCAAGAAGTTCCCGAGGCGGATGCCTTGGAAGATTGCTGGCAGTGGAACGACCGTCTCGACGATCATCCCGCCAGTGCCAACAGCTCGCAATCCCTCAGTATTCGGCTGCCGCCGCCCTCGCGGTTACGAACTGTTTCCTTCTCGCCGGCTCCTCCCCAGGTTGCTGTATACACAGCGCATCCATCACAACGTAGGCGCTCGGGCTCTCCACATATCTCGGGGAGAGTTGAGTCACGGAAAGCGCCTAGACCACCCCGCCTCCGCACCACGTCCATACCCCCCAACCTACCCCTCCTCGTCTCGCCAGCCCAAATCGCCGACCGCCGCGTCACCTCCTTCGTCCACCCCCACCCCCATGAGCGCCAGGCTTCTCCACAAGTTGTTGTGCGACCCATCACCGCCACGGCGCATGCCATGGCGGCGCTGACCAAGGGTGCTACCAGAAAGCGCAGCTCGCGCTCGCCATCTGTCCGCCCTCGTTATTCGCCCCGCTACAGCACGGCGTCACCCAGCCCTATGCCAGAAGCCCTCGCTGCCGCCGCTGCTGGTCGCGCCACAACGCCGTACTACGCGACACCGTACAGTAACGCTCCAGTCGTGGAATCGCGGCTGAACCGCGGTGGTGTTCTCCTCTACGAAGATCACGACTACGTTGATTACGACGAGAGGCGCAGCGGTACGGATATGCACCACTACCACGATGACGGGGAGGGCGAGGACATGTATGATGATGATGAAGAGGAGTGGAACCCCGATGATAGCCCCATGTTAGACCTGGCGCAGCACCATCACCAGCACCAGTACCAGCACCAGCATCAGCAGCATGACTCAGCAGCGGCAGTAATGGCCGGTTCGAGCGGCGGTGCGGGTGGGTCCTCTTGGCAGCCGCTCAGCCGACCCGAGGACGAGCCCCGGCCTGGGATCGAAGACGCGGAGAACCGCGACCCGGAGCGGGACCCCGACGAAACCTTGGTGGACTTGGGGATAGGCAGCAGCGGCGGAAGCGGGTTCGAAGACTTCGACATCCACGTCGACGAAGACCCTATGAGCGACGTGGATGTCGATGTCGATGTTGATGCCGATGACGTCTCGGAGGGGTCTAGCGCCCCCAGCGTGTATCCCGCCACCCAACGCGCCTGGACCGCGGCTGATGGAGAGGGGCGCTTCAAGGTCTTCGAGGATGGTGCGAGTGGGAAATAGGGTGGCCCACCCACCTACCTAACCCACCTGCTTACCCAACTTGTCTGCCTGTCTGTTCGTCCGTCCATCTATCTGTCTGCCTTGGCTGGGTCATGTATAGCCCGCCGCCTTGACATGATGTCGTGGCAAAAAAGGGGTGTGAACGATATGCTAGGGCCAAGCTATATATAGGTCTTTTTGGATAAATATTTCAGGATATCGTGGTGTTTCTAGAGGCGTAGATTTTTGGGACTGGATCGGGATCGGAATCGGAATAGGAGTCCGTGGTGTTGCGGGGTATTAGGGTATACCATTTCTTCTCCTGAGGTTTAGATTATCTTGGGTGGTTTGGATTGATATGATTGGTCATAGTGGTTTGTGATCTGTGATCTGTGATCTGATCTGATCTGATCTGATCTGGTTTGATTTGATGTCTTTGTGAAGCTAGCGAGCGAGCGCGCGAAATATGTTAGTGTTAGTAGAGATTGGACTGTTGCTGTCGTTGCTGTTGCTGTTGCTGGAGGGAGGGAGGCAGGGAAGGCCCTGATACATAGGTACCTAGCTAACGAGATAGAAGCAGTACCAGCAAAAGGGTGCGGCGGTGGTCGTGGTATTGAAACGAAAGGAAGATATTACTGCCCATCCTATACGTACTTACCTGCCTACCTATCTATCTATCTACAGCATCCACATACCTACATACTCATATAACATATTAAAAAAAATCTCGACTGACTGTATAGTAGTCTAGCTGACTGGCTGGCGGCGTTGGGGATGGAATATATAGATCGGATGTATGAACGAATGGAGTCAGGCATGCGGACGGGATGGCGATGGTGATGGATGGCGACGAGTATTGAATTCCTTGCCTGTGTACTTATTTCCTTACTTATCCAGGTAGGTGGTACCTCTGCCTGTATATGCGGACCGTTTGACTGGCTTCGGTGGCTGCTGGAGAAGACCTGACTAACTCATAGATATCTCTACTACTTACTACGTCCCCTATGAACTAAATGTACAACACACCTATATAAGTAGGTAGTTTAGGGGTAAAAATTAACTACCTACTCAGACTTTACACCCGCAAGCCGATACGCAATGGCAATGGAAACTCTCCTTTGAAGCCATAGACAGATGGTGTTGTCATGTTATGTCATGTCCTAGAAAGATGGGAGTTCCCGAAGGCCCCCTGTCTCCCCACCCCATTGCTTGCATGCCTCATGCCAGATTTGCCCCCTAGGGCTGGGCAGCTCATACACGCATTGCGGCAGATGCGTCTGGATAGGAGCTGAACAGTATGTAAATAGTATGTAGGTAGTTGGCTGAAGTCCACAACCAGGCATCGTCTCATCCGGCGAGTGAATGTCTGGTGCGAAGGGAAAATCCTTGTTTATTCATAGGGCTTCCCTTCTTTCCGAGTTACGTAACTCGAAGCTGAATATAATATGGGGGCGGTATTGGCAAGGCAGGGCGAAACGGGGAGGATTGCCCACGTTCCACCCGCGGTAGTCCACCTAGTTATACCCGACATAGTAGTAAGCCGGAGGAGGTATTTTTCGGAGTTGTTTCCTGCCACTGCTATGTATTCACCTACCTACCTGCCTACCAAGTCAGACGTAGACGAGCCCCCAGGAATCCTTTGCCTCCCTCCCTGCTCTTCCTCAAGCTCGTGTTGATGTTAATGGGTGTTAGGTATTTGGTAAAATCAAGATGAAACCCCCACCCCCCCCCCCCCCCCCCCCCCCCCCCCCCCCAAAAAAGATAAACCGAAAACGAAAAATTATCTCCGTTGCACTGCGGCTGAGGTGAGCGGAGCTGGCCCTGGCCGATCTTTCCCTTTTTCATGCATGCCACATCCGTTGGAGCGCGGTAAAGAAACTTTATTCCCGTTGTGATGCTTCGATAGTTAGTCTTCCTCCTTTGGGAATTTTCATATATATATCAGCTAGCTATTAGCCAGTAGACTGCAGTTTTCCATACGCGAAGGATCAATGCAACGGTTTTACTCAGCCACAGTCCGCCTTAGCCTTGATCTAAAGCATATATAGGTACTGCGCAGCCTCATATATATGGGCTAGATACCGGGGTCCGTTCAACGTTGTTAGGCTGATGGATGGGTCGTTCGAGGATGACTATGCATATAGTCCGTCCTAGGTGCCTGGTTGACCGAATTACACCTGTCGTTACACCTGTTGCATGTCTGTCTCAATATCTGTCCCGTCTGTCCGTTCGTCTGCCTATATGTCTTTCTTTCTTTCCATTCCATTCCCAATGAACGCCAAAAGTGCAATTCCCCGCCCACATTAGCTACGTGAGATTATTGTTGTTGGATTGTCTTGTCCCGCCGCAGACGGTAGTCAGTAGTAGCAAGTAGGTAGTGTAGTGATATACACAGTAGCGCAGCGCCAGGTATCATGCTACGACCAGCATCAGCGCCGCCGCCACAATGACGACACCGACAACGACGGCGCAGACCCTGCCCGCTAGCTGGACCCCGACCGCTCCGGGCTGCCTCCGGTCCACCGATTTCTGGGTGTGGATGTACAACACCGACCTCGCGAGCTCGGACGCGCGCACGGTGCTGGGCGGCCCGTCGCAGACCACCGACTGCCTCGCGCCGACGTGGACGTCCGACGCGGCCTACGCCGGCACGCAGTGCCCGCCGAACTACACCCCGGCATGCTCGGCGGACGCCGTGACATGCTGCCCCACGTTAGTCCTTCCCAAAGTCCGGAGAGAGAAAGAAGAGAGCAAGCAGAAGAAATTGACCCTCTCGGTGGTTGGTGCATACCTAACACCTTCTCAATTAGTGTCTACGATTTCACGTGCGTGGCGAACGTCCAGCCGACGGCGCACCAGGAGATGTTCCGCTGCGTCTCGCAGTGGGGCAGCGGCCGCGGGACGGCCACCATGACCCTGACGAACTTCCAGGAGAACAAGATAGGCCAGGTCACGAGGGAGCTGAGCAGCCACCAGCACCTGGTGGCAATGGCTATGGTGTTCACGACGCCGGTATGTTCTGTTGCCTGTGTCATTATATATATAACGAAAGAAAGAAAGAAAGAAAGACAGACACTAACGGAGGGACCGCAGACCTCAACCGCCACATCATCATCAAGTACAAGCGGGATAGATCCAGCGACGGCAACGCCACCACCCGCCAGTTCCACATCCACCCCGCCTTCTACTCCCAGCAACTCATCCCTCAGCACGGCTGCTGCGGCCGGGATCGGCGTTGGCGCGACCGCGGGGTTCCTGCTTATCAGCATCTTATGTGCGTGGCTATTCTGGTGGCGGCGGCGGCATCGGCCAGGGAGGGGGAAGGAACAAGGGCATGTAACAGAGGAGTTCGGATCTGGGACCTCATCGTCGCCGTGTAACACGCTGGGTGGCTTTGTCTCTCCCGCATATTCCCAGCAGCAGCAGACCCCGCCACTGTCGCCGCCGTCCGAACTCCCGTCGGAGAGAGATCCCGGCGAACTCCAGGGCAAGATGATGACGACACCGACGCGATCACCGTATTTTCGCCATTACGGGCCGAGCGAGCTCCCAGATAGATCATAAGGTGTAATCATGTGTAATATTAAAGAGGGGAGGGAAAGTACGCACTCCATGTACTATAACGGTAAGACGTCCGATGGGTTACCTTTCCAGCAATCAGCATGTGGCTTGATCCCATATATTTGTTGCAGCATGCTTTCATGGCGCGGGCCATTGCTATCACAGTCACGTTACTGTGGCCAACGTTGCTATCCGTGGTGACCAACCGGGTAATTGGTATAATCTGTAGGGATAAGCAGGTAGCCGGACGGCTATATGCATAAGCCACGAACCACTGTGTTCCCGAATTTGATTGAGTTGAATCGATAGATTCGTGGCAACCACTCCTGTATTCTTGGGCTGGATTTAATTTTCAGCGCTGGCAACGCTCTCTTTGGCATCTTGATCTTGACATAATGGCAAGTGGCTTGAACAAGTGGCTTGAACAAGTGGTTCATTGTCTTCGAGCGGGTCGGGAGTTGAGAGTAAGGAACGATATTCATTCATGGGCAGCTTTGAACATTTCAAATTGCATTAAACTGTTGGCCCAAGCGAACATCCTGTTACACAATTTCATTGTTGCCGGTCGTGCCTGCCACCTTTGAAGTTTGGCTTGCTCTCACGCTCATGTTGCTACTGAGTAGGTAGTATTGTACCTACCTTACTACCTATGTAACTACTGCTTTGTGACCACTGCAATGACAAGCAATTAGTTCACCTACACATGATATGTACAATGCAATACTTCGGACCCTGCTCACCTACCCCGACTGAGTCAGCGGCAATAAAGTGGGAACCGCCAGTACTTATTAACCAACCATGGAGCCGCCATCCCACCTTTCCATTGCATTCCACATTCCACATTCCACTACTTAAGACTTGAGGGCTACAGCGTCATCAACCTAACAAAAAACCACTCGACACTCTGCATTCACTGACATACCAGAAACCAACTAACGATACCGCCGGACCCAACGACCGACGATACCCCCGAAACCACAACACCCCTCTTCTTATACACCCACCGCACCACCAAACACAACCTTCACAATGGATGACTGGGATCAAGTCACCAAGATCGGCAGCAACAAGAGCAAAAACTTCCAGCATGAAACCGTCGTGCGAAGCCAGTCGGCCCTGAACGCTGCCAGGCGCCAGGGAGCTGCTATTGCGACGGACAAGAAGTTCGCCACCGGCAATGCTGTAAGTTACTAATCTTCTTTTTTCTATCTTGTTATCTTATTACATCTTCACATTGCACATTTGGTGCTGGTTGGCGGCACTGAGCAGAGGCGTGGGGGCAATTGCCACGTATGCTTGTGTGTCGCCGCATGCATCGACCATGCCTTCCCATCTCCCACCCTTCCATGTCTACCAATTCCCCTTTTCCCCCACTTTGATAGCCCCTTTTCACGTGAAAATTGAAGCAAATTACTAACCATATTCACTTTCAAACAGGCAAAAGGCAGCGCGAGCGGCGTCGGGCAGTTCCACACCAAGGTGGACCGGTCGGACGAGATCATCAAGCCCAAGACGGTGGGCTTGACGGTGGGCAACGCCATCAAGGACGCGCGGCAGCGGTTCGAGCCGACGATGAAGCAGGACGAGCTGGCCAAGAAGTGCAACACCACCGCCGCCGTCGTCCAGCAGATGGAGCAGGGCAAGGCCACCCCCGACCAGA
Source organism: Diatrype stigma (assembly GCA_022225965.2). Taxonomy (NCBI): domain Eukaryota; kingdom Fungi; phylum Ascomycota; class Sordariomycetes; order Xylariales; family Diatrypaceae; genus Diatrype; species Diatrype stigma. The sequence continues at coordinate 370,768 of JAKJXP020000009.1, forward strand.
AGGTCCTCGCCGCCATGGAGCGCGTCCTCAACGTCAAGCTGAGAGGCAAGGAGGACGAGATCGGCAAGCCCAGATTCGCCCCCAAGAAGTAAAGATCTCCCAGACATAATTTGGAGAGGGGAGAGGGGGGGTTGACGGCTTGGCTCGCCCACACGTGTATGCACGAGCGTAGTGGCCGTTGCTGTGGTCATCACGGAGTCGGGGAGGAGATCTTCTTTTGCTGTGTGCACACATGCTAGCTTGAGCCATGCTATGGTGGCTCTCACACGATCCCGCGGCATTACTACAGGCTTATGTATGTAGGCACCTGTGTATGCCTGGGGAAAACGAGGATAGGATCTCAACGACGGCCTTGGCGACGATTGACTTATTCCCGGCACTAAAGGCGAGGAAACAACACATATCCGCCTACTGAGGATGATGATGAACGAGAGGAAGGAAATTGAGAGACGTTCCTCGTCCTATCGTTTTCGGACTTTGACTATTACAATCCATAGACCAGAACAAGGAAACCACTTAGATCAATAGAAAGAGGCAGAGAGACGGCGAGCAAGCTCCGCCTGCCTTGACTGCCCCCCAAGTCAGAAAGAAGACTGTTTTCTGTTGCTGCAGTTGATAACGATGCAATTGTTCAAGTGGGCGTGACTCGAGATATTCTCATATGTCCATATCTCATGACTAGCTGTAAACCCAACCCATGGGAGCATTGAAGTACGTGATATTCCTATCTCGAGAATAGGTGAATAAAAGAATAGGGGTAACAACTGATGAGTTTGGTAAGCCAGCCCCAATATAACGTTCAGGTTAGCATGCTCCAGGAGTTGCGGCATCCGTCAACGTAGGATCGAGTGCCCGGGTCTTTAATTGGAGAATCACATTTGATAGAGAAAGTTACAGTTCACATCACACTGCAAGGGTCACAGCACACAATATGGTGGTTTGCTACATAGGACATATATCTTCGACAAAACCTTCTTTTCTTCATTTTCCTCATAGTACCTAAATACCAGTCTCCTGAACAGAGTAGCGGGCCTCATCGTTACGTATGTAGGTAGACACTGAGATCAACCACCTGCATAAACAACGACCCAAGTGTCAAAGCACAAGTGTTTGTATATCTACTTTACCCTGCGTAGCAATGTAAGGTAAACAAGACAAAACGGGTGCACCCGTCTAGGTATGCATTTGCATATGGCACGTGTATACTGGAAAGGCAACACAACAAAACCGCAACGCTTTCCGCGGCCCCCCAAAAAAGAAACGCGATGCTATGCAATGCAGTGCAGTGCCCCCCATGCGATGCCATGCTGTTCCATGCCATGCTACTGCCCCTTTCAATAAACCTCCCAAACGCCTAACGCACTGGCGGGAAAATCACAAAGCCCAGTGAAACAAACAGGCAGCACAAGATACCACACCACCAACACCAACCAACCAACCCAGTTACTTCATCACCTATGTCCCTTCCCGCTCTCCCCTTCTTCCGTCTCTCAGACAGAATTCCTCTACCACATCCTCATAACCACCTCCTCCCTCATCCCCTTCACGCCGTCGCCCCAACAATAGCCGCAACCCTCCTCTCGACCTCCGCCTTACTCGGCTGCCTCTCCACCTCAACGACGACGTTCTCGCCCCCGCGGCCGGCCAGGACCACGACGCGGACCCACTCGGGCGCGACCTCGGCCGCCAGCCGGCGCACGCACGCGGCGCCCTCGTCGCGCGAGATGCCGCTGCGCAGCGAGTCCTTCAGCTTCTCCAGCAGCGCCGCCATCGTGAACGACACGCGCCCGTTACCGCTGCCAGCATCGCTGCTGGCGCGCGCCAGCATCCCGACCACGGCCGCCACGGCCGGCGCCCGCTGCAGCGCCGCGCGCCGCGCCAGCTGCGCCGGCGTCAGGTTCTGCGCGTCGCCGCCGCCGCCGAGCGCGAGCGACTTCTGCAGCGCCTTGTGCCGGATGCGGTCCAGGAGGCTCATCTTGGTGCCGTCGGCGTTGCGCATGGGCGCGTCTTCTCCGCCGCTGGCGTTGGTGGTGGTAGTGGTAGTGGTGGTGGCGGTAGTGGTCTGGTTCATCTTCGTCTTCTGGCTCTGGTTCTGGTTCTTCAGCGCGATGCCGTGCTTCAGCTCCTCGAGGCGCCTCTGGCCCTTGGCGAGCACGGGGGAGGCCTTGGCGACGGACTCGCAGAGGGTGATGGGCGCCTTCGGCAGCGTCTGCACGAAGGCAGCAGTAGCGGCAACGGCGGCGTTATCTGAGGACAATCCTCCTCCTCCTCTTCTTCCCCCCTTATTCGTGGCCCGGTGTTGGATCCACAGGGACGTCAGGTTGGCGCGGAAGACGCCGTTGAGCTTCTTCTCGTCCAGGGGGCCCGAGCCGTGCGAGGGGTCGATTTCCACGCAGATCTTGCCGCGCCCGTAGTTCGAGAGGGAGAACAGGCTGTTCCCGGCCCTGGCGGCGGCCGCGGATGATGCCGCGGGTGCATGGAGATTTAAGACGCCCAGACAGACGCGAACGTCGGCCTCGGTGACCGCCTTCTTCCCCCACGCGCGGGCGACGTTGGGCAAGACGAGGCGCAGGTCCGCGGGCACGTTAGTGCCGTTGTGCGCGTAGTGCAGCGTCAGCGTCTTCAGGAACGCAGAGTGCAGGTCGATCAGCGCGAGCAGGTCGTCCGGTAGCGCCAGGTTGCGCTTTGCCGCGCTGCTGTGGTAGCAATCATCGTCGTCATCGTCATCCGAACCTGCGATCGACGTGTCCGCCGTAGCGGGCGACGAGCAGCGCGACGGCGAAGACTCGATCCGCAGTCGCTTGAAGAGAGCGCCGGCGTCGACCGTCGACTTCTCCGAGTCCGAGACCGCGCTGGGGCTGGGGCTTCTGGCGCGCTTCTTGCGAAGTGCAAGTGCAGGAGCTGGTTTCGTAGCCGGTTCCGGTACCGGTGCCGGTGCCGGTGTCGGGCGGGCCTTCTTCGGTGGGCGGCCTCGACCGCGTTTTGCCGGTGATGGTGTTGCTGTTGCTGTTGCTGTTGCCTTCAGGGCACTGCGAGACAGTGTGGGTTTGGTAGGTGTGGCCTCATCATCTGCCGAGGAGTCGCTGTCCTCGATGGGCGCCGCTGCCTTGCGTTTCCGCGAGTCGGGGGTGGTGGTGGTGGCTTCTGGTCGGACATTCTTCTGGCTGGTAGGAGTAGTAGTAGTAGATGCCTTCTTCAAGTCGCTGTTGCCAATGGACTTCGACACGCGAGCGAAGGAGTTGATATTCGATGATGGGCATGCTGATTGCTGGGGAGCGGCGACCTTGTTGGATCTGCCACCGGCAGCAGCGCCTTGCGCCTTCCGGATCTTCTTCATGGCGACGGCGGTTGGCATGGTGATTATTTATGGATTACCTTAGATACTTCTGTATGTAGGTACCTGCCCAGGTTGTAGGACAATACGATCCTCGCGTGGTATTAAGCAAGCGCAATGAACAACAAGTCGCACGGGACTAGGTAAGAACCAGGTTTTGATCAAGGTATAGTACGTAAGAAGGAGTGCGTGGGAAGGAATGGAGTTACGATGGAATGAATGGATTGTTTTTTTGCTGAACTGAACTGAAGGCAAGGGCAGCTCAGACCTGGCTAAGTAATTTACTGGCAGTGGAGCTTTCTTGCTTCAGAAGCTAAGGGGGGCACCTGCGATGGGTCGCGATGGGTCGCGATGGGTCGCGTCTTCAGCTAAAAGGGCGCGTCGTGGACGCGTCCAAAATGTTTAGCGCGCGTAAATTGGCTCCACAATTGAGTTCATGTAGGGGCGGCAAGCGGCAAGCGCTATGCAGACCCAGAGGTGCGGAAGAGATACGTCGGGATGACGCCTGGATGACGCCCCGTGGCAGCCGTCTGTTTTCTGGCTTTGGACCTCCAGGGATGGACTTATGCAAGTTATGTAACCTGGTTCAACAGGTCCCGCCAGATCTTGCCGGTCCGCCGGCGTCTTTCAATCATCCAATTTAGTCAATACCCGACGCACTACGTCGTACTTCGTACCATGCACTATATTCTCGCATCTTCTCCAGATTAGGATTACGCTCGCATGCTCATTGACAAAACAATATGATTGGTCCCGGGTCGAATAGTTGATTGGATTTGGCAAGCTCTCTACTGTCCCGTCCTTCCCCAGATTTTCCTTTTCCCGAAAGCAAAGGCTTTATATCACCGGCCAAGACAGGTACCCAAGGCATGCTAAGATTGGCAACCAAATATCGTTTCGTATATGCTGCCTCTCTAAAAGATGACGCGGAGTGAGCTTACCCGAAGGCTTCCTGATATTCCATCGAATATACAAGCCACAAGACACTCCCGGATTTACCAGTTCCAGCTGCCGAAACACCCCAAGTTGCCCAAAATGTACCGCTCGATTGCCCGTATTGCTCGGGGGCGTAAGATTCGTGTGAAATAAACAGCCATGCCCTTAGTCGGGTGTAGTAAGAAGATTCCTCATAATGCTACATTGCTAAAAGAAAAGAAATTGCTATCGGGACGAGCAACGGAATTCCATAAGCCCGCCCATCCATGCACCCCACCCGTTTCCTTCCTCCTAGTAGATTAACTGAAACGGATCATGCCCCCGTCCCTAATCTAGGTCACTTTGTAGTAGACCGTGGTATCTTATTTCCCTCCAAGCCATGCCCTTCGCTTTTTTGTACACCGTGAACTCCGCAGAAAGATCCCTCTCCCCTCGCTACCAATACAGAGAACATGCAGACCAGAGAATGGGGGAAAAGCCAGCCATCTAGAATAAGATGCGACAGGTGTAATGCGTTGTGGTCGTTGATGAAGATGACGATCAACGACAGTAAAGACTGAGCGAGCCCTTGTCCTCAATGACGGAGGGGTCGCTGCCAGTGATCTTTGTGAAAGCTCACTGGGCTCGGAGGGGGAGGTGCCGGGACATCCCAATCATTTTCCCGAATCGCCCGGATAGGAGCGTGCGACGCGCTGCTGCTACTGCCGCTGCTGCTGGCACTGCTGCTGGACTCGAGGGTAGCATTGAGGCTCTTGAAGAACTCGTTGGAGTTCATCAGATTGCGCGTCTTGCTTGGCGACACCGGAACCGGACACAGAATTTGGCCAGGCATGTTGTCTTGTTGGTCGAGGTGACTGAAGAAAAAGTCAGTAGGTATCGCAACTACAGCCAACGCAGAACGGAGGAGAGAAAAAGCAATGATGTGGGCTGTGGCGAAGACATACAGCTGAGGCACGTTGTTCCAAGTGACGACAGTGGCTTTCAAGATTGTGTTAAGCACTTATGTATGGTGTATGGTATGAGGTCTGTCTGTCTTGGGGGAGGAAATAAGTAATGATTCCTGGTATGTACTTGTTGCAAGGCGACCTTTGTGGGGAAGTTGGTGCTTGATTGGTAATTGGTGAGAAGATCGGGGGGAGGGGGGAGTATGGGAAGAGAGTGCAGAGTGCGGGAATCTGGGGAGAATCAAGGTTGTTTAATACCTATGGATGTCAGGTGCAGTGCAGTGTAGATGAGAATACCCTGAGACGAGAAGGTTGCGGAAAGAGCGGTGGATGTTGTGGATGTATTGGTGTATGGATGTATCCAGGACTGATGGATGGATTGGATGTAAGTCAGATGCATGCGGGTAGGAGACGCCCCCCACGGCCACCGACTGAACTGACTGCGATATCTTGCTTCCAGGTTGAGTGATCACAATCGATAGGTAGGAAATGTATGTACCTTTGGGTGAAGGGATGCTACCCGGGATGCCTTGGTGATATGATAAGCTTCAGGGTGCTTCCAAATTGTTGGAAAAGGGTCAACGTGAGATATCCGCTGCCGTTTTAAAGTGAAAAGGGTGGTAGAATCTCAAATAAGCAGGTGAGTCAACGGGTGTGCTTGTAAGTGCAGCCGATAACAACAACCGGACGTTTGGTTGCTCCCTATTGTGGACAGGCAGAGTAAATAGGTCGGTATGTAGGTATGTACATGCAAATAGCTATGAGATCGCATGGAACGGTTGAAAGATGAGAAAATCAATAAACTGGTTTCCCTTTGCCACGCCCATGGGGGTTTGCCAGATATATAACGAATGGGCATGGGAAAAAGCATTGAATTGATGGACTCTAAAATCTAATAAAAACTACCTACTTTTAGCTTGACATCAGGTAGAGCTACAACCTGAGCCTTACATCTCCAGACATGCGTTGGTTAATGCCGCCTGGTCTGTACTGTACATGCTAACCTATGTATACGTGCTGGTGGGCAAGTATCGCAGCTACCAGCCCTACATGAACCAGGCATTTCAGTCCAGTGCATGGCCTAAGTACCTAGGTAGGCACCTAGGCATGTACAGCTGCATGCATCGTGTGTACGGGAAGCTGGGGGATCGATCATGTTACAGTACATGCATATGTACAAGCCTTACATGTACATCTGCATACATTAGCCAGCTGGCCAGGTACGTACGTGTTGGAATATCTGGGGAACCTCCAAGACACAAACATTGGAAGTGCACCGGTATGGGCATGGCATGTTGACCCCATCCCCATATTCCTGGGGCATTTCCGCGCGTGGGGCAATAGACCCCAGGCCCCAAATTCAGATTATTAGACATTCATGTATTCATGTAACCTTGACCTTGTAGCCTGTAGCCCGTAGGTTAGCGGGTTAGCGGGTTAGCGGGTTAGCAGTCAAGGGCAGTTATAGCCAGTGAGGGCATTGGGACTGGGGTACATACAGATGACCCGTCGACGGATCCAGCTGCGGCATGTTTGGTATGTATCAGATCATACTCCGAACCTGATGTCTGCATTTGGTTATTACCTAGACTGCCTACTTATGGCATAGTATTTTTTCATACACGTAGTAAGTACTTTGTAGGGTAAAGGAATGAATGAGGATTTAGCGATCAATGCAAAGACTCAGCAGCTCAAGCAGCTTAGGTCTTGGTCCGTTACGGAGTCTACGGGGTCGTATCTTATGTAGGCTTTCTCGTAATCAATCCATATCATCACTAATACCAGCCCACGCCTTGGTCATGTACGGACAAGGTGTTCGGTATGATAAGCTATCGTGGCTATGTGGACTGCTAGACAAGCAATGTTCATGTTGGATTGAAGGAGGCTGTTTGTAGGTAGGTGGTCTACTGTACATGTTTACAGCTGTCCAAAAATACCTACTCCAAGATACCTCGGCCCGGGTCCGAGTTGGGTATCATGAAGGCAATTGGGGGCTGATTCGCGGCTGCAGCGCCCCCAGGGGCCTGACGTTAACTTACAACCCGCAACGACGCCTTCGCCTCTCGTTGGTAGCATTTGCAGGATTGGGTGAAAACTACCTAAGCAGCTAACCCAAGCCGAACTGCGTGCCCAACCCATACATACAGCATGTAAGATACATAGCTTATATCTAGATGCTATGCTGCTGCCTCCATCTTGTTGTGTTGTAACTCATCTACTTCCCATCTTCTACCGCATAAGGGGTAGGCAAGGTAATGAAGCCCATTGCCAAGCATTGCAGGATGGGGGAAATATAGGCATCATGGGAAGACCAGAGAAAGGGCAAGGAATAGTGCCAAGCGGGCACGACGGCATCAGCTAAGCGTCCTCCGTCAGACTATTCATATCCTCATGCCGATGTGGGATCTTCTCAGCCAGGCAAAACAAGAATACATACCTCGCACATAGCCTCAGCCGGCTTTTAACCACCATCACCACCAATGTCACAATGATTGAATTTTATTGCAGCCGCAGACAACGTACATCACGTTTCCAACCCGCCAGTCTCAGCGCAGGCCGCGCCAAGGCCTCGGCGATTGGTGCAGGGTCCAGGCCAATGGGGACGCCGAAGATGCTGGTCTTTTCTTTCCGACCCGTCAAGGCGGTTCGTCACAGTCGTTAGGTAGGCATGGCCATGGCAGAGAGGACACACACCGCTAGAATACCTGTTTCGTGTAAAACTCTCGCGGCCTTTTGGGGCCCGGCTGCCCGGCCGGCCAGCCAACTATCGAATCTGTTGGCGAGCCGGCCGGTCTCCTCTCGAAAGCTAGTTAATAGTAGTAGTTACGAAGTATGTATGTACACGCGACACGAGAGGACACGAGCGCCGAGTTGAGGCCAGTGGCAGACCTGCCCCCTCCCCCCGGGGATGATGGGCAGTATGGGGCATGGAGTTTATCTCTTCAATCATGGATCCGGTAGTTACATGGGTGGTGGTATGTAGTTAAATTCTGGGTACGAGGGGTCAAATCCGCTTCTCCCCGGGCTCCACGGGGAATTCGTGCTGCCGTGCTGCATGATTGTGGATTCTGTGGGTTCTGTGGGTCGGTTGCCTGTGGGGTACCTAGAGACTAGAAATGCCAGAGAAGCCGTGGAAGACTGCCCTGGACTGTGGACTGACTGTCAGACTGTCCGTCTGGCTGTAGTCTGGAGAAAAGCACCCGCCGGGCAGTCCGGCTGTCCTACCCCGTGGCCCGTCAGCCCGTATGCCAGCCTGTGGTTTGCCTTGTTCGCAAAGTCCCGTCGAGAGCTCAAATTACCGGATTCTAATGTCAATAATGTTCAAACTAGCCGGCCAGGTCGCTACCTAATATGTAGGTACGCGGCTTCGACTAACCAATGCTACAGTAATAACACCATCTCCCCTGGTTATTAGTCGCTCCTGGTTATTTGCGTAATCGAATGCTCATTAAGAGACTGGACAGACTTTGACTCTGGTAAATTCAGAAACAGCCGCAACCAATGCCTATCACAGAAAGATCGCAGAAATATTCCACATCCATGACTTAGACGTTTTCAAAACGGAACAGCCCATTCATTCTTAATCCAGCTTAATCACGCTAGGGTATTTCCGAGTCCCTGCTTACCTACGATGCTCTGCCTTCCATGCATCAACTTTAAGAACATACGTACTGTACTGTACATACCTATTCGACTCGAAGTCTCATCTCAAGCCCCGTAGAGCTTCGAGAACAATTCCGCCGGTATCTGTCCGACACCCCTGCATTGACATGTATAGCTTAGATTAAATCCAGGAGGATGGTTACCGTGCACGAACCTTCAACGAAAACCGCTTCGGTTCCCAAGCGAGCCTAGGTAACTAATAGGTCCGTGTTTACTACGGTACAATATGTACAATCTGGCACCTTCTGAACTTTCTTTGCTTGCTTGCCTGTTTGCTTGCTTACCATCTAGACATGCTAGGCACGCATCCTACAGGGCCATTCCTCAACCATACTTTCCGCAGCTACGTATGGACCCTTTGGTATCATGCCAGTGGCCTGCCCTATTGGGGGCTCAACCACCATGAAACGGCAACTTGGAGCTTTGTGGTGCTTATGTTATAATCACCCCGAGCCCCAAGAATCCAAGCCAGCGGGTTATCTATCAACAGCCTTGATAGGGGCAGAAAGCAGAACGGGTACATAAGTTAAAGCATGTACAACATGCTTAGGTACAATATCCAACTACATGGTACCCCACACCGTTGCAGCGACCTCGAATCCGTAGGCGCCACCTAACGTGATTGTCTACACGTTCGCCCGGCAACTTTCTCTTCCTATTCCCTGTCTATAACGTGCTGCGCCCTAGTCTATCTCCGCCCTCGAGAATGCTATCGTATGTCTAGCTCTCAACTCACAGGCAACTATCTTTGGAGATATACTGCTAACCACGTGCTAACCACCGAGTACGGCACGACATGACAGCACGATTTACGGTGAGGCTGCAGCGTCCTTTGCTTAGCTGGGACTCCATCTTCCGTAGGCAGCCCAGCGATGCTAGCAGATAGCACTATGGTAGAATCTTCCGGGCAGTTCTTCCAGTAGTGTCTGGGTGTTTAAGATTACTACTACGTAGGATCGGGCCTTTGTAAGTGATTGTTTGAGCACACACCGGGTCTTAAAAAACCACCAACGGCCCAGCCATAAGATCGGGGTTACGGAGATCAGCCACTGAAGTCCAATCACGGGCCTTCCTGGACGAGCCTCAGTTCAGCCCTCAGCCAATTCACTTGGATGGGTGTTGTTTCACCACGTGTAGTCTGCCCCATTTGGCATGTATCCGGCATCTTAGCAGCCACTACCTCGGTGGCTCTGGCATTACCACGATAGCTAGCCAATCTCGGGTGGAAAAGGAGCGAGTCGGCGATGAGTCCTAACCTCCTCGGCCCCTCAGCCCCCCTAGTAGTTAGACTTATATATCGTGGGGGTAATCCAGTACCTATGGAGCAACCCCCCGCGGGGAAAGAATCTACTACACGTGTTTTGCGGCTTGTCAACGACGCGTAAGCTCTGTAGACGTTGGAATTCGTGGAGGCCTGGAAAAGGGGGATCTGGTCTTTCTTTGGAAATCTGATTAAGCTCTCGTCACCCCACGCACGCCAGAACGACCCCGGTCTGGGGCCAGAGCCTCCGCGCGCCTTGGACTTCCTACTCGGGAAGGCAACGACCGTCTCCGCCGCGCGAGGTTATTGATAGATAACTCATCCATAGCCCACTTGTGGAAACACAGAGCGAGCGCTCGACACAACACGCTCAACCATTGGACTCGCTGACTACTCCCAACTATGTATGCTGCATATATCTCCTTTACTACCTGACCAAATTTGAGGAATATGGTTGATAAGCACGGTGGAAGGATCTCCCTCGGGCTTTCCTGTGCCTTCAGCATGCCGTCCCTCCTACCGCGACGCTCAAGACCAGAGATTCTCTCAACAGCGAATATCGAGTATAACACATTAGTTGAAGCAACCAGAACCATCCGTCTCACCATCATTACGGAGACGTACCCCTCGGCTGAATAATCTTCCCAAAATAATTGTAGCAGTCAGCATCAGCCTGCCATACGGATCTGCCAGTAATTTCTGCGCAACACTTATAAGCATAAGCCGCACCCGCAAGCCAAACGGCCGTAGTTAGGTCATCAGCTTACCCCCATGGCTAACTTCCGTAACTATACGGAATTACACTGTCTGTAATAAAGCCTTGAATAGGGGGAACTCTGGACATCTACAAGCCCGGATTACTTGGTAACCTTTGCCACGCCCGCGATATAGGGGGCATCTCCCAACCTACGGTTAAGAATCCTCAGCCTTGCGATGATTCTCGCTAGGCCTGCAGATCAGCCCTGACGAAAGGGCAATAATAGGCATGCAGAGCTAATGATCGCGGTTGTATTTATACTTCTCGCAAACCTGGCATTGCCGCGTCCGCGTAAAACCTGTAACTGACCCCCCACCCCCGCCTGTACGACCCTACAGCTGTGTACATAGCTGCCTGCGTCTATCAGATATCAGACGAACATCTACATACTGCGGGAGGCTTGACCTATGGCGATCTCATGTGCAGAGCAAACTGCATATGCGCGTCATTCTACTATGGCATCAATCCCTACTTAATAACCCTACGCTATCCCAAATTCGGTGATGTTAAGCCTACGTAGGTCACGGTTATTCATCTACATGGATTCCACACCCCCCTAGAACGAGATGCTCCCATAACCGGCGGGGTGGTAACTATAAGGGTAAGGGGCAGGTTTTTATGCCGTAGCATCCGAGCATGCAAACTGTCGAGTTTCGAGTTCCGAGTTTCGACTGCAGGCTCTGTCTTCTGGTCTTGCCGGGCGGTCCCTTGAAGTACGACATTGTGTTGTATGTTTGTGGTCAACCCGTCGGGTTGCACATTTACTTGACGTGAGCTATCTAACGCCAACACCAGCAGATGGCCATACGGAGCCAAGGCCGGAATGAAGGGTTCCTTTTGTATGAGAGGGTTCTCCGTCTGACTGTGCGGTGTTGCAACCTGTAAGCGATGACGACCAATCCATCAATCACGTCCCTACATCCTCACGTCCTCGCGTCCCTACGTCCCCCAGCCATCGATTGGCCAGTCGGTCGAGAGGGTGTATTCAATAGAAGATAACACACTATCCTCTCCCATCCCCTCTCTTCACGACAATTACAGCAAGTCATGGTCGCGACCAACTCCCTAGTTCGAGATAGGGAATACGCGGAACCAACAGGGGATCAACTATCTATTTTATCTGGGTCATTAGCTCGCTCGCAACAGCATCTTACAACAACCACAGGTGAGAATGTCAGCCAGCCAGCAGGACTAGAATCAGCCCCCAAACTCGAGCATGTTCTTCTGATCCTGCTCTCCAAAAGAACCAACGCCATCTGTCCCCTACGGCTACGCTTGCCGAGCACTCGCGTGATTTCTCTCCTATGCACCTCAGCCTGCTCGAAAGCGTGCAATTGGTTTGATCGCGAAAGGAGAAAATGATTGCAACGCCCAAGGCGCCGTACATGGGCGGCGAGCCCCTGAATCGTGCTTGCAGCGAGTAAAAATGCTCGTCTAATTACCTAGGGTGGCCTGTCTACACAACGACCCAATAACAGACAACCCCCTTTTCTGGAGGAAGGGAGCAACACTTCGCCAGACAGGCGGTGAAGGTGATGATCAGCTCTCCTTCAGTTCGGTTCTCGTGCTTACTACCTCTTTCAGCTACGTTTCACCGAACGATGGCGACGCATGCATGGTAGGGCCCGCGCTTGGAGATCTCCTCAGCCGGGGTCGCGACAGCGAGACGAAGAAAGGGCTGCCTAGATACAGTGCTCCCCGACCCGGACATCTACACGCAGACAAGTATGATATGTCCAATGGATACGTCTATGTGGCATACAAGAAGGTACGTAGGTATAAGTACAATCTTTCAGATGCGGGGGAACCAATGCTACCTCAGATCTTGGTTCTCTGGTTCTCTCTTTCTGCTAGTTACCTGCACTGAGGGATTATGCACTGGGACCTGCATTTTGCATAGCTACTTCCAGTGCCAAGTCAGTATATATGTTATGCAATGCAGGATTCCGCCCAGCGGGTTGTTCTCGAAAGAAACCGGATCTGCGGTGGAGGCTAGCTAGCTTAAGTAGGTATTGCATATGTACTTCAGGGGAGTCAGCCGGTTAATAATGCTACGTAGGCGTTAGGCAGATAGTAAATAGCGTCAAAAGAAAGGGAGGAAGGGGAAAGAGGGGGAAAGAAGGAAAAGAAAAAAAAACTGTTCGATGCAACGTCATGCCATTCCCCACGTAACGCGTTGTACGCTCTGCCAGCCAGCTGAATATTCAACCTGATAAGGCCCATTCTCACGAGCTGAACATACCTGATGATGCATCTGTGACGCACATATATCCTCGCCAACGGGTAGACGCCGATTCGCTCGATGGCCGGGCGTGTCTTTTCTTATTTTGCTTGGCTAGCTACTTAATCAACTGCTGATACCCTCTTCCCTGGCAGGTAATGATATCTACGCCTACAGGTCGTCGCGATGTGGTCTTCCATAATCTAGCTGAGATATATTGATCCCAATAGCTGCGCTATTGGATTTCTGTCGAGCCAATCCAAGGCGGTGTTCGATACATACCACCTAGACAGGCGTCTGGGGTTGCCACGGCTACGGTTGCTATAGCTATGGCTATGTACCTCCCGGAGGTCACCTATTTAAACGTGAACAAGAGGTGAGTCTTCCAACATTCACTGCCAGGTTGGTGTAGTGGTCAGCACATCAGAGTTTCTGCCATGGTCAAAACACAAAAGTGAAAGACCTTGGGTTCGATTCCCTGTGGATGTACAAAAAGTACACCGCAGAAACGGGTAACTCTTCGCCCTGTGTGAAACAAACTGTACCATACCACCACAGAAGGAAAGAGATAAATGGCAAGAAACCGAAAACCCAGGTTCGATTCCTGGACCAGGCAATTCATTTTTGGGGGGTTTTCTAGTTTTGTAATTTTTTATCAATAACACATGCCGGGGCATGATGCACTTAGTATGGTTATGGTTGGCAACTTCAAATTTGATACTGACATCAGATTAGAAGACCCTAATATGGTTCATCATGTTTCTTGCAAGCAGTACCGACGGTGAAACCTGGTTTTTTCCTTCAGCGAAGCACTAAAAAAAACAATGGGCGAGGATTAAACTCCATTGAAAAAGGAACCCCCGCGCCCCCGCCCTTCCCTTAGAGGGGAAAGAAAAAGAAAGAGAGAAAAAAAAAGGGGGGGGGGGGGGGGGGGGGGAATAAAAGACCAACGCATAGGATGACTGTTGCCCCAGTTCTCTGTCGACAGGGGACCCGGAGCTTAGCAACGAGTATCTTGGGAAACGCGTGCGTCACGATGTCCGTAGAGAACCAAGAACCGAATTCAATGTCGAAGCGCCGTTGTATCCGGCTTGTTCCGGTGAGGACTGGAGATGAGGATGCAGGCGATCACGCTGCAATGCCACTCTGGAAGTTAGCTAGCAAATATACGCCGCCTTCGGAGTTCCAGTAATGCTTCCGAGACTATATATCTATGCGCTTGGCAACGCTTGTCCATCATGACTGAGGCAGGCATTGTAGAACATAGTTTCCAGCCAGACGAGCCGGTCGTTTTCGAGTTACCTTTCTTTACCCCGTGGGAGGACGTCATCGAAGTTACTCCCGAGTCCGCCCTGAACGGCTACCTAGTTAGGCTTTTCTTGTTTAGCAAGACGACGCTGGTTCTCGGTGGCACTTAGGGCAGCAACACAGACGAGGCCTAATAGTCAGTATCTCTCAGCTTCAGATCGGTCTCGTTGGCCGGGAGCTGGATAAATAAGTAGACTACATAGTGTAGGTAAGGGTAGAGGCGAAGTCACTGAGTCAAAAGCATTATCATTTGCCCCAGCCGACTTCACTACTACGAATGCTCGCGCCCAAAGCCTCAAGACGACACGGATATAGTCATGGACCCGAATACGGCAGCCACCTATGTGATGATTAGTCCTCTATTTATTATCCACCATCTGCATTCAACGTGCTCCGACTACTTTCAAGAGTAGCTAAGTGTGGGCTGACAAAGCAAGCTTGTGAAGCTTCGCCTTCGATGCCGCAAGCCTTCGTCTTCGGACAGCCAGTGCAAAGAGCCGTCGGATCCAAACTAGTTCCTGGTAGGACGCTTATGAAGAGCATGTGCATTTAGGTGACTTAATATTGTTTCCAACGCACCAGTACAAGATAGGGGAGGGGGGAGGGGATACGGAGCCAAGGACCGTTCATGCATGGATCCTTACCTTCCCGTAGCTCCGGGCAGCGATTGTGCGACTTGAGGGGCGCCGGAGCGGAACCCGGAAGCTCGTTGCGCAACTTCATCACGTCCCCACGATGGTTCATATACCCCCCCAATACGATTAACGCAAAAAGAATACAGCCATGATGTTTTAGACTTCTTGTCCGCGTTGTCCGGCACTAAGCACCGAGGTCGGGTCTCCGGTCCCACCTATAAACCTCCACTCGGGGCTGACACCCGGTCCCACCCACGGCTTGGGAGCCCAAACGTCCCGATATCTTGTGATATCTAGTGTCAAGGCTCGAAAGCGGCACAGCAGACTCATTGCGGGGCGCACAAACCTCTCCATTCCGAGCTTGTGCCTTTTGGTCGCAAAAGCGCAAGCGTGTGCGGAGCAAAACATTAGTATCTGCATATCGCATGCTAATTACCTGCTCTATCAATCCTATAATTGCCAGGATTCTAGTCCCACGGCGGCGGTTAACAGGTTCGGGGGACCTGCAAAGGATGCCTCCCCACAATGAGTCCCAGTTATGTGGGTTGTGTGATAGCGGACAGAGGCAATACTTTACGAACTCGCCTTTGCCCATTGGGTGCTTCCATCTTGAGTGGTTTTTTCTCGTTACATAAAACCCGTGTAGACGGCCACCAATTGTTGCAAAGAACCGTTGAATCTTGGTCAGTGTCGCTAGGTCTTGCTTGCTAATTCCGGGGGAAATCCTATCGACGCCTACAAAGTAGATCGATCAACTTGGCGCCTCAGCTCGAGGAGTTGAGTAGAGCATGTCGTGGCTTAGCCTCAGTAACTTCGTAGCCCTCGGGCTCGCCTATATTCTCTGGAAGGTGCTTTACCAAATAGTATACTACCGTTACTTCCACCCTCTGTCTATCTTTCCGGGCCCGTTCTGGGGCAGCGTCACGCGGCTGTGGTTGACGTATCATAATATCAAAGCCGACGAGTGTGAAGTTCTCCAAGCACTTCACCGGAAATATGGTAAGATGCTTTTATTACATGCTTTCGTTCGCTCACCTGTGTTTGGGTGCCGTATCTCTCTAACATCGCAATAGGGCCCGTCATCCGAATCACACCGGCCCTGCTGCATGTGAACGACGCGACGAAGCTCCCCGTGATCTACCACCGGTTCGCCGACAAGTCCAAGCACTACATCACGGGCAGCTTCGGGAAGACGGAGTCTGTCTTCAACGTGCAGGATCACAAGACGCACGCCGCCTACCGTCGAGTGGCGGCGAACCCCTACAGCTTCACCAACATCAAGAGGATGGAGCCGCTGGTCGACCTGAACATCAGGCGGTGGATCGAGCGGCTCGGCGCCCAATTCGCGGGGACCGGCGAGGAGTTCGACTTCGCCCCCTGGCCCGTCTACCTGGCGTGGGACGTCGTCTCCGAGGTCGGCTTCGGGGCCTCCTTCGGCTTCGTCGAGCAGGGCCGCGATCTGGACGGCCTCATCCAGAACCTCCACAACGGACTGACGCCCTTCGGCGTCCTGTCGCGCCTATACCCCCTCACGAACGCGCTCAAGAACACCTGGATCGGCGAGAAGTACCTCGTCGCCAAGCCCGAGGACAACAGCGGCATGGGCGTCATCATGCGGTTCCGCGACCGGCTGGTAACCCCGCGATACAGAGATTACCACAACCACGAGGCTGGTAAAACGACAACCACGGCGGCGGCGGCGACGACAACGACGCCGGCGATAGTGAAGGACCGGATCGATTTCGTGCAAAAGTAAGTAGTAGTGAATGGACAGACCGACAGGTCGACAGAGACCCCATTGCCCCTTTCTACTTCCCGGTCGTCCCCCAAGCGCAATCTAAGTTGTTCCGATCCGATGCACACATCTCTCCCCCCCCCTCTCTCTGTGTGTGTGTGTGTGTGTGTCTGTCTGTCTCTCTCTGACCCCACTTTCCAGTTTTCTCGAGGCGCGGGACGAGGAGGGGCAGCCCCTCAGCCTCGACACCATCAAGGCGGAGATCCTGCTCATCCTCCTCGCGGGCGCGGACACGACGGGCACGGGGTTCCAGGGGCTCCTGCGGAACATCATGCGCGACGGCGCCGTCTACGACAAGGTGATGGCCGAGATCGACGCGGCGACGCGCGCGGGCCAGCTCTCGGCCATTGCCCAGTACGAGGAGGTCTTGGAGCACTGCCCGTACTACGTCGCGTGCGTGCGAGAAACGCTGCGCCTCGACCCGCCAGGTACGTCACCTCATACGTCACTTATGTACTTTTCAGGCCAGGCGAGTTTTCTCGCCCAATCGGTCGATCTCTAGATACTAGAGGAGAGGACCAACAAGAAGAAGAAAAAGAACAAACCTCCAAAGGGGAAGAGGAGGGAACATCTAGATCATAATCAGAATCGCGCCAGCTAACACTTACCTTGTATAAACATAGCGCCCAACATCTTCCCCCGCCTAGTCGGGAAGGACGGGCTGGACCTGTACGGCAAGTTCGCGCCGGCGGGGACGGAGGTGACGTGCAACGCGTGGCTGGTCCAGCGGGACCCGGCGCTGTACGGGCCGGACGCCGACGTGTTCCGGCCGGAGCGCTGGCTGGCCGACGCCGACCGGGCGCGCGAATATGCCAAGTACAGCCTGGGCTTCGGCTACGGCGCGCGCGTCTGCCTGGGCAAGGACCTGGCCCACATGGAGCTGTTCAAGGCGCCGCTGGAGTTCCTCCGCGCCTTCCGGCCGCGCGCCCGGAACCCGCGCGAGCCGGCGCGCTACGTCTACCGGGGCGGCATCGCGTACTTCGAGGACATGTGGATCACCATCGATCGGAGGGCACCGGTTGCTTGAATACGCGAGCTTGGGTGAACGGATGCATATACACGAACGGTGGTAGGTGGGCGATCGTGTGAGGCTGGTTGTTTTTATTTTCCGATTCGATACGCCATATATACTAGCAGTGTAGTGCCCGTCCCTACATAAGTAGTTATAACTAGTATATGGGTGAACGAGGCCAAGTAAGGGATAAGGGGCTAAGGGGACGGGCAGCTCCGCCGTCGCGAGACTGACTACCTTGCACATATGTACGTACGTGGGCAATCCAATGGCCAGGACTACTGTGCATAGAACTTGGCTATCAGACAACGCCGTTTACGTCGATCCCGTCTCAGCTAGACTAACTGGGCGCCTCTGCCTTGGAACCGATCGATTATATAAGCATTTATGACCATGGCAAACAATCATAGGATGTTGCGTTGCATCAAAGCGAGCTCGCTACTCCAAAGGACCATACAGACGGTGCCCGTTTGCCGCGCGTGTGCCCCCAATTTGACATCCATGGACGACTGTGCATATGAGAATTCTGGTTAGGAGGTGAGAATGCTTGTGTGAACTACGATTTGCAGATGGTTGCCCAGATGGCTATCAGCCGTATAAGACTGAATCTTGAATAAATATTACGTGCCAGGGCGACTCCCGAATCTATGGATTTGTTAGCAAAACCACATCCAGGGAAAGCTGTCAGATCTGGACCAAATATCGATCCATGCCCCATGGCCCCTGGCGGCCTGGAATCGTATGGCTATAGATCGGGGTTTTGTAGCCTAGTTGGAGGGTAGCCCCCCTTGGGATCGCGACTTGCCCCGATTGGCTCTTGGCCCTTCCCCCTTTTCGCGACGAGCCGCCCAAACTAACCTTGAGAGCTCCTCGACTTTTCCTTTTCCACGACCTGCCTATCCAGCCAAACCGGTCGAGGGTTGACCCGGTGTTGGAATCATCTGCGCTCCCACCTGCCTGCCTCAAATCTCGATGAGGTTCCGATGCACGCACTAGCATCTATGTCTCCGTCGTGATAGCTGATCTATCGTGTTATCATGATGAAAGACGTGCTGTGCCGCCAACTTTAAAACCAGTAGCCCAGAATGTTAAAATGCGGCGGCGGGGGCTACCTAGGTAGAGACAGGAGAGAGGATCCCGAGTCCAAATGAAGCAAGAAAGAAGGAAAAGGCCCGGCATTTCCTAGTTTGTAATCGTGGGGATGCTTAAACTGACCCCAAGAGGAGCGACCGTAAGGTTGTGTGAGCCTCTACGCGGGGAAATATGCTGTAGGTAAGGTAAGGTAACTACATACATATCTACCTAAGGTAAGCAAAAAGCATCTAAGGTGGCTGCAGGCGCGTGCGTCATTGGGGGAACAGGCCGCACCCTCTACACAACGTCGATGTCGCTTCGCTTCGTGCACACCCCCTCCCCCCTGGCGCTTGCCTTGGCATAGGTTGATATCGTCATCATAAGCATCGCCGAAGAAGAACGGCAGTGATTCGAAACCTTAAAGTTCATTTATTCTACTACCTACCGACTAAGTAGGTACCTAGATATGCCAGATATAAGCAGATGCGGCACCTACATATGTCGATATGTCGATATATA
The DNA here is from genome assembly GCA_022225965.2 of Diatrype stigma. Lineage (NCBI taxonomy): Eukaryota > Fungi > Ascomycota > Sordariomycetes > Xylariales > Diatrypaceae > Diatrype > Diatrype stigma. The sequence goes on from JAKJXP020000009.1 coordinate 390,227, forward strand.
TTATGTATTTATGTAGGTGTGTTCAGGGGAGGGGCACGATAGAGATTCCTGACAGGACAGATCTGGTCGCGATGGCCGATCAGCAATCTAGAGTTATCTTTCCAGGCGGTGGAGGGATCGCCAATGGGTGGGTGGCCAGTACGGGGCCAGCTACGTGTGTATGTAGCTGTGAGCCTGTGTAGGAACGCATTGAGACATCGGCACTGCACTTGCCCTTACTACATACCTAGTAGTATGTACGATGTCATCGACGATCTGGGCTAAACTTTCCCGGCCTTGCTGGCCTGCTGGCAGCTGATACAGTCTGCCAGGCAGGACAGATCACACGGTGGGAGTCCATGGGACAACCTTTGGTACTTCTGATACCTCCGATACCTCTGATGCTGGGCCAGGAAAGAATGACGTAACGCTTTGCCAATTTCGAAAATGGATCCCGACCACCATTTTCTTCTCCCTGAAATTTACGAGGAGACTGGATAACAACACCCACCGCCCGCCGCCGTTGAGGAAGCCTGTGAATACTTGAATCATTCGATCGTCCGGATTCCAGAAGGAGGCGCACAGAAAGGGTTCCTCCCTTCTTCTGTATGCAGGCAAATAGCAGAGGCTTGCTGGATGCTGGACAACTACCTGTCTACCTAACTTCGTATCCCGTTTCTCTTATAACTACGCGTATGAGTGCCGGGTCTGCTCGCCGTAATACGCCAGTGTGTATGTATGCACTTCGTACATTAACTGGGACGCGCGACCGTCTTTTGGAGACTGGGCAAGCAGACACGGGCAGTGACAGGGATGGAAAACTTCTATGAACGCAGCAAGGTTTCTAATTCGACGGACCAAACTTCCTTTTGCCACCTCGCTTCTAGGTACCTAGGAGGAATTGAGCGGATCTCCTGCCGCTTCTCGACTAGCGCTAACTACCTCAAACCGTTTATAATACCGTACGCACAACAAGAGCACACGGTCGTGGTAAGTCGACTTGCCTGGAATCAGACAATCAGACAATCAGACAGCAGATGGCAGACACAGAATTATTAGAGAATTGAGTTTAGGCCCGATCGAGGACTCAAGGCCCAAGGACGCGGCCACGGAGAGAGGCTCTTTCGACACGAAATACCCGAAATTTCTTTAATATGTCGTGGACTTATAGCTCGGCGTGTACCTGTACCTGGGTAAAATAAAGTCGCTCTTCACCTGTCCAATGGCCTTTTCCACCCACATAACATTGTACCTCTCGTAGTACCTAGCAAACTTTCATGATGAAGCGCCTGGATTAGAAGCTTGTCTAAGGCTTAAATACCTGTATGCCAAGAGAAAACAAATAGGTGTATCTCTAACGTTGTCTGACGGGATACAGTTTGTATGAGTACACTGTACATACCCAGTAGTATACAGGCATACATACGTGTCGGCCTGCTATACAGAGTCGCATCAGGGTCTACTACGAGGTCTCCATAGATCCCCCCGTAATGCGCAACAATCACATCATCGTTTTCGATACCAGATAACTATGCTGACCAAGATTTGAGCGGGTGGACAGATAAGCAGATTAGATAAGTCAAGGTAACTTCAGCTTGAGTCAACGCCGCCCAGTGACTGAAATCATGCCTGCATACCTGAATGTATGTAGGCATTGCCTCTGTTATGATAGAATCACGTCTACGTAATAGCAACGTGCTTGTTGAGCGCTATTATAATATCTGAAGTGTCCCGGTCTTAAGTCGGGTGTTACTGGCTGGACCCGTGTAGAAGTTCAAGAAGTTGAGGTTGAAGCCGAAGTCGACATACATACCTAGCTCTACTTGTAGGGGTTGACTAGAAGATCTGTAATATCAGGTATTCAACCAAGAAGTTCCTAGGACTGACGAATTTCATGGCAAGGTATAAAATAAGATGGACAACCGTAAGGTTGCAAGTGATAGTAGGTTACCTGGCTACTGAGATGGCTATATAAAACCTCGGAGATTCACGCACGCATGGAGATAGAGATGCGTGGTCGACGGGTCGGTCGTACCATGTAGATCCATCGTACCTAACCCAACGCTCGTGGTGGTCTGGGATAGGTAATGTATGTGCCTACTGGGCCTGGGCTACTACTGATATCTGGATGAGCTGACACCGGACAGCTGACAAAATCGGGACCGTAAAGTGAGAAAGGCTACGCACTGTAGGCATACCTGGGCATACATGGCCATACCTGCCCATACCTGGGCCTACATCCCGCCGTCACTCACCTCATCTTTAGCTTCTTTCACCTGCCTTAGCGCGAAAAAACGGATCAATGGGAATAAGAGGCGACCAGGATGCTTGGCTGGAAGGAAAAGGTCTTACGGGTCCTATATGAAAGTTATGGGCCTTCTGGGTCTTATGCAGTATCCACCCTGCGCCCCAAAGCGACTCTTGCAGTTCTTGCTGGCTCGTTTCCCCGGGGGTTTCTGGCTCCTGCTGTGTGCCATTTTCTACCAAAAACCACCCCTTATGTCACTTCTTCCCTCATGACCTCATCGCAACAACTCACCACCTCTTTTTTTGAGAACCACTGCATCATAACGACTCGTGAGCCCAGAGCAGACCTGAGGAAGGCAACACAGAGCAACGGCCATAGGCACACACCCCACCCAGTATTCCACGCATTCCATCATTGTCATTCATTGTCTAGCTGTCTAGGGATCCAGGGTCACCGCCGAATACATCAGTAATTGCCACAAGCCAGGGCGACCGCTGTAATATCCTCTACTGTGCCAGAGGTAGTTTGCGTTGCGTCGGCAAGCTGCCTCCCCCCAAAAAGACGAGTAAGACGAGCCCGCCCACAGTCGGCCATCGTTACATCATATTCTTTCCTAAAACTGCCCACGCAATAAAACAACTTCGTCACCTTCGTCATCATGGCACCTTCGGAGCCTAAGCCCTCAGATAATCCATCCTCAGGTACGTGAACGGATCCGTGTTCGGTTGTCATTGTATGTCTGCATGTCGGCGCGATCCATCTGTTGTTGTCTCATTGCTCATTGATGCCCTGGATCATACATGCATGGTTGTCGTCGTCGGCGCTGTCCGATGAACCAAATAAAATAGCATCAATGTAGTAATTGATGGTTCCTGGGTTGATTGCTTGATCCTCACAATGGACTCAGACTCGGTGGAAGATGGGTCGGGCTCAACAGTATCGTGTCTGCATGCACGCAAGGACACCACGCAGCACACATACTCGTAAACTGTTATGCGGTTGCTTGCTGCGAAATACAATGATAAGGACTATTGCTAACGGTGATGCTCGACGTTCTCAGACAATGCGAACGGCGACAAGAAAGCGTCCGATGTCAAGTCCGAATCGAAGTCGAATGCTGAGCCCGGTCAACCTTTAGCACCGCCGCCCAAACCAGGCGAGGATTACTTCTCAAGCCAGTTAAGCCTTGAGCCGAACCCTTTTGAGCAGTCGTTTGGAACGGGGGGCACGGTAGAAACCCCGGGAGGGACGAAGCTGCCCAGCGTAGCTGCTCTGACATCGCCATCGTCGCTGCTGCCAGGAAACGGAAATACACCATTTAACTGGGGAGGTGGCTCTCTTAGAACTGGACCTCTTAGCCCAGCTATGCTATCAGGCCCTGCTAACGATTACTTCGGTGATACGTCACATACGTTGCGCAGTGGCTTTACACCGAATGAAAGCTCTCTCAGAACGGGGTTAACACCGGGAGGAAGTGGTTCTATGTTCCCTGCTCCCAGTCCCAACACACAGGCCATATTTGCGCAATTAGCCAGTGGTACTGCAACTCCTAGCACCCTTGATTTCCACCGAACCGCTATGAACGCAGCTGCCGCTAAGGCGAACCGTGATCAATCGGCCGCCGCTCAGGTGGCTCCCACATCACAGCCCCAAGAAACCAACGGCATCGCCGTCAAGACCGAGTCAAAGCCGGCCTCAGGTTTTGATCCCCACGATAACGACGCTGCCAACGGACTATTTATGCTTGCCCAAGGTGCTCAGACCCGGAGCGGTACACAGACTCAATATCCTGTCGGCGGTAACCAACAACCCGTGCACGCTCATCCTGCTCCTGCGCCCGTGGCGCCAACAAGTCAAGCCAGCACATCGCCTCATATGAATGGCAACGGGAACTCTGCAGCACCAGTCGAAGCCGGGGTGCGAGGAACCAGCGAAGCTCACAGCGGTATCTCAGAAGAGAGTGAGCCCGCTAAACCGAACGCAAGAGGGCGAGGTAAGAAAGGTGCCTCGTCTACCACTTCTACGAATGGAAGGCGGAAGGCCGAGGATACCCCCGCAAAGCAGCCTGCCAACAAGAAGCCGAAGACGGCACCCTCTCTCGATGGTGGCGATGAGCACACTTCTGACGAAGAGGATGATGATGATAACCACAATGGTGATCACCCCAAGTCTAAGATGACAGATGAGGAAAAGCGGAAGAATTTCCTTGAACGAAACAGGTACAGTTTCCCTAGTCCGTTGCTATACATCTTTGCTATTGCTAACATCAAATACAGAGTCGCTGCTTTGAAGTGCCGTCAACGCAAAAAGCAATGGCTGGCCAATCTCCAAAACAAAGTAGAGCTGTTCAGCAGTGAGAATGATGCATTAACAGCACAAATATCACAACTCCGGGAGGAAGTCGTTAACCTCAAGACGCTCTTGCTCGCGCACAAGGATTGCCCGGTTACCCAACAACAAGGCCTGCATGGAGCTTTTATGCAGCAAGCCATGGAGACCTACAACCCTCAGATCAACCCTTACGGAATGGCGGCGGGCATACCCAACCAGCCCGTGATGGCGGGCCCGGCGCAAGGGGTGCAAAGACGTTTCTCATAGGAAGAGGACGGCTTCCCCTCCGAGATGGCTTTGGACGACAGCCCGGAGAACACTGCTGGATGATCACGGCAAAGAAAAGTGTTCACGGGTGGCAAAATTATTCTTTTCTGTCCAAGATTAGGGGCTACTGCAAGTCGACCGCCCCGTCGCGATAAGACCGGATATCATAAGACCGGATATCGGTATGGAAAACCGGGTTATGAGTCTTATCCAACGTTGCTATTGAGGTGTAAAGAAGAGCTCCAACTTCCCAACGCCTAAGTGGGTGTTCTTTACTTCTTTGGTCTGACATATTGTATTAACATAAACTTGACGAGACCTCGACAGGCATGGAGTTCGGGTCCATGCTGTAAAGCGACATATTACCGCATATAGGGAGGCAGGTACAAGATGGCAGGGCATCATCCCTCTTCATCACGCTACCCATCCTCATTGTACGTAATTGGTCGGGCATACATCAAAATCGGTGTTGGGGATGGTTGATATTCAGTGGCTTTTGTGTTTGGCGGCGTTGAGGGGTTCTGTTGAGATGCGAGGGAGAGACCAAGTATACGTTATCGCCGGATCTCGAACAATGGCTGGTTTGCGCCATCACTTCTAAAGAGGGGTATATCAAGGTAGAAAGAAGGTAGCTCGTATACGGCATGTTACCAATGCGTGGGAACACACATGTCTTATCACGCTTTGAAGATTTACGAACGCGGGCATAATTCAACTGAAGTTATACAGAAACACAACACATGCATGCTCTTTCAAGTGACTTTCCTTTGCCTGTCCTGTGGAATCTTAGAAATCAAGGGTATTAGGCTCCCAAGGACGAAGGTATAGAGGGCCAAATCTGTTGGAAACTGGAGCACGCTCTGAATGAGAAATTCAGAACAGCTTGAAATAGGTGAGGAGCGGAGTATGTGAACAGTGGTAAGTAGGAGACGCTTGCTACTGTTTCTACCCGATGTTTGAATATTTGGGTATTTGCTGTTGACCTAGTTACACAAGCATACTACCCCAACCCTTTTAGTAAAAGGGGCTTACCCTTTAAAGAAAAAGGGGTATATGATATTTGGAAACCCTTCTGCTCTATCAAATATACAATCTCACCCTATACTTTGTCTGAACTTCTTGGCCAAATTAAACCAACCTCTCGTATCATATGATGCTCCCTTCTCACCCCCTTTGATTGTTTGCTTGCCTGCTGCCCACTTCGAATGGGGTGGTGATCAAACACGATGAAACAAAGCATAGCCATAGTTTACGTTCGAAAAAAAAAAAAAAAAAAAAAAAAAAATTTCATCAAGAATTGGTTGTTCTAACGATGCAAGGGCCACTGCGGATGGGCCTCGACTCCCTCCTCCAGCTGTTGCCTTTCCTCCCTGTCGCTACCACCAGCGTGCGACACAACACCCCTATATTTGCTTGGCGGCGCCAGCGCCGACATATTATCCCCATCGCTGATAATACCAGCCGTACTGCTATCGCTATTGCTGTTGCCCGCGACGACGTCGCGCACGAGCGGCGTGCCGCCGATGGTGCGCATGGCAAACTGGTCGTCGTTGGGACTCCTCCGGCCGATGTCGTTGTTGGCGTTGTTGTTCCGGCCCCTCTTGGCCGCCTCGATCTCCTCGTACCGGCCGTTGCTGCTGCTTCGTGCGCGCGAGACCCGCAGCAGCCACGGCCGGTAGACGGGTTGGCAGACGGCTATGCCGATCGTGATCATCGTCACGGATATCTCGGCTCCGTGCCATACGATTAGGGGGACTATCCTTTCTTGGGGAGTGTAAGTAAGAAGTCGGAAAGAAAGAGGGAGGATTATACGATGAATATTAGGGGCAGGGGGTGAGATGAATTGGGGGTGAAGGAGAGCACTCACTTAGATAATTCCTGTCGTTGGCTATAGCAACGAGTTCGATTGCCCGTTTGATACCACAAGCCGCAGCCCTATTGATTCACCCGTCTACCAGTCAGCTGCCAGATCAGAAGGGACGGCTTTCGTTCGGTTCACCACCCCCTCTCTTACGTGGCGAAAAAGAAGGCTCAGGACCAGAGTAAAGACGCATGAGAAACGAGACGAAGCAAAAGCAAGCGAAATACTAGGTACTCACAGGACCCCAAAGCTCATGCAGGACCCGATCAGGATCTTCTCGCGCCGCGGCATCTGCAGCTTCCAGAGCAGGTACCACGGCACGGCGGCGTACCAGAGGTCGACGATGACGGTCCACCCGCCCGCCACGATGGCCAGGCCCCCCTGCAGGTCGAGGTTGCAGGTGCCGCCGACGATGCTCGGGTTCCAGGCGGCCTCAATGGGCGTGCAGGACACCCATACTGTGGCAAGGGCGTTAGCTAGTCAATGTTTCGAGGGCGCCTTTTTTTCTTTCTTCTTCTCGTTCATCTCTACTCCTTCACACACACAGTCTCTCCCTGTGCCCCGCGGCCCTGCTTCCGCTGTCCCCCCTGAACCTGGGAACAACAACGGCAATACAAGAGCAGAACGTACAAACTATGACCACGACGGGCGTCAGGACGGCCAGCACGAGGACGGGCGCCCAGATGGCGACGCGCTGGCGCCGTGTGGCGGCGATGCGGCGCAGGAAGAAGGCCAGCGACGTCTTGGCGAGCACCATGCCCACCACGAGCACCGACTGGCCCGTGTCGGCCAGCAGCCGCGCCGTCACCTCGTCCCGCAGCGACGGGATCTCGGCGACGTCTCGGCCGAAGCCGTAGTGCGAGGACGTCGTGATGAGGATGTCGTAGACGAGGAGGAAGACCTGGGTTTTTTGGTTTGGTTAGTTTGGTTATTCGGGACTTATGGTATGGTATGGTATGGTATGGTATGGTATGGTATGGTATGGTTGCTTTTTTCCTCTGGGATATAGTGAGTGTTGCATCAAGGGGTGCTTGGATATCGTCATATTGCAATCTTAATCATGTAACAGATGGCAACTGTAATAGATCGATATTGAACTCACAAATGCAGCGTTGAAGAAGTGGTCATCTATGCCGTAAGCATGGACGACTTTCACGCGGGTGTACAGGCGAAGCAGCACGAAGAGGAATGTCACCGCCGTCAGAGTCCACAGGACGGCAAGCGTTCTCGCCGCATCGTCTGCTATTGGCGACATTGGGAACAGGATGGGCAAACAGATCTGCAAGCTATGTGATCACCGGCTGGCGGAGGAACAGAACACCAAAGGCTATAGGGCTGATCACACTCTACTATATAATATAAACCACATAGGTAAGGTGTGTCAGACAGATCGGATGATCTGAACGAACGATGACTACCTGCTTGCCTACACCAGGTAGATCTATCTGCCTGTCTGACATGACCGGTCGACGGGATCTTATACATATACACATTATACACATAGATACATCTATATTTACCCATCTCTGCATGTGTGTGCGTGAGACGGACTGAGCCTTCCTGACTGACCTGACGAACGGCCCCTGCGAGATATGGATGGATGGATGAATGGGTGGGTGGGTGAGTGGGAATGGGGCTATCTATGGATGTAAGTGAGCAAATCGGCAACTTGGGCTGCTGACTACCCCCCCACCACCCTTTTCAGCTTCGCGACTTCATCGAATCAATGTGCGCTGTAAGAGCTGTGAGTAAGATCCAAGCCGAGTTAGCTGGGGTTACTAGTCGTGGGCATACTCGCATATACTAGCACCAACGGCCTCGGGCACCGTTGGAAGGGAACGGCGAAAGGTGCCGTGGTGTGGGCACTTGTGCTGCGGGAGCGCGTTAAACGCTCCCCCACCCTTCTCTTCAATGTCAAAAGACAAGACGGCCGGGCCGAGCTGATCTTGAGCGGGGTGAGTAGGTAAATATGTAGTTAGGTTGATCCGTTGTGCCATTTATAGAACCATGACACATGTGGCATGATAAGATATGATTGATAATTATAGAGAGCAAAACCACTTTTACCTCATGACTGACCGTTTTGATTTCAGCCAAGCCCCCTCCGTTCAAGGTCTAGAGGTGTACCACCTACGGAGCTTCCTCAGCTAGTTCTTGGTGAGCCATGGTCTCTCTCGGTGTCGAATGGATTGTGCGTGTTCTTGCTGGCTACATGTACGTGGATGTGGTTTGGAGGTTCGTAGGTGATAGGATCTAGGACTAAGAAGCCGTTGGCGGCGACGTGTCCCACATCTACAGTGACTATGTAGCAACCAGATCTGCTAGTCCCGATATTCCAGCCGGCATGGCATGGCATGGCACCACTTGCATGGCTTTGAGCTATCCGGCGTTCGAACTGACCTTTTTCCTTAACTACCGGCTTAGTAACTGATACCCGAGGAGGCTTAGGTATTAGTATGCATTGGCTACCGTATCACTTTCTACGGCTAGCTGAAAGAATTATTCCAGGCCCTGAAGTAGACCAGGTGAATTCATGGTTGTAGAAGGCAGAGGGAGTCCGGGACAGCAGGAATTGACTAATACGTACCCGTACAGTACCTACATAGCCACTAACCAAGCCACATACCTAGGTAGGTATAACCACGACCTCGGGAGCTTCATATCGGCCGGAGCGGCTGTCAGGTGGCGGTGCGTGCTTGATTGGCTTTGGGTGTGGCGTTGCGTACATAAGGTGGGGCGGGCCAGCAGGTAGTCCCAGTCTCCCAGACTCTAAGAGTCTAAGGTAGGTACTTCGGGCACTTCATAATGTAAACAGAGGGAAAGTGCATTTCGCGCCTCACCTGCCATGACCCTGGCACGCTCTAGCTCAACCAACTCCGACCACGACAAAAAAGAAGAGACAACATCGATATCCTCGACGAAACGAACCGAGCCGAACCGGACCGGAGCGACGGCATTGCGATTGTGTAATCAGAATACTTGTCCGATTTATTTCGAATTGCATGTTGCGGGATTGACCGATCGACGCGCTTCCCCATACTCAGCCTACCTCGACGCCGTAATTTGCACTTGCGCGCCCTGTGGTGCTCTGTCCCTGTCACGACCCGCGCCTGTCTCTGAAGCCGCCACGAGGCTGGTCAGACCTCAGAGACGAGTTAACTTCAATTGCATCACCTCAATAATATCCATACATCCATATTCATGCGCCTCCCACGAACCCAGCGTCCATGACTACTCTCGTGCAGACTCGTCAGCCGCTACAAATACTGAGCATGAGCAACCAGCCCAAGCGCCGCAGGAGCGAGCGCCTAGCCGGTACGTCAACACGACCTTGTAGTCGACTGGAGAGGGGAGAACAAGCTTCTAACCCCGTCCTTGAACGAGGGCAAAGATAACGCGTGCTAGATAGCCCCGTACTGACATGTTGTGGATTCTCGGTAGCATACGATGAAAGCGACGACGATTTTCACTTCACACGAAAATCTAAGAAGATAAAATCGGTACAACCGGAACCAATACCAGAGGATGAGCCTGCGCCAGCCCCCGCTCCAGCGCCTAGGAAAACCAGGGCGAAACAGACCAAGACCAAGGAACCTGAGGCACCACCACAACCAGCTCCCAAGAGAACCTCCAAACGGAAGTCGAATCAGCTGACCACTGAAGATGAGCCTCCGCCGCCCCCGCCGCCAGCGGCAGCCCCGCGAACGACGCGACGGAAAGCACGTGCATCGGTAGAGAGGACAGAGAAGGACCAACCGAAAGCTACGAACGGTACTTCGACGAGGAATCGTAGGGGTAAAGCTCCGGCGAGATCAGAGCCGGAACCAGAACCGGAACCGGAGCCGGAGCCGGAGCCAGAGCCAGAGCCAGAGCCAGAAGCAGAGGCAGAACCAGATGCAGAAACACAGGGGGCACAATCAACACCAATGGATGTGGACAAGGCGAGAGGTCCGGGTACTGGCTCAAATTCTAAGAAGATTGCGCTCCCGTTCAGCGACACGCCAATAATGAACCGTAATAAAGAGATGCGGAAAAAGACCGGTAGCCGTCGCAGCAGTTTAGGGATGCGAGGGAGAAGGGCAAGCTCTCTAATAGACAGCGGTCATAGTGCGATACCTCATCGAGAGGTCGACTCGGCCGAATTTTATAAACACATCGAGGCGGAGGGACCTAGCGAACCGCGGCGGATGAAACAGCTCATGACCTGGTGCGGCGAGCGGGCATTAGCAAAGAAACCGAAGCTGGGTTCCCTGAATTCTAACGCGGTTCTGGGGGGTAAGGAGACTCTTCCACACGGGAGGCTGCAAACACGCTTCTGGTAGTGCCTGATTGCTAACTGGTACTGCAGCCCGAGCGATTCAAGATCAGTTGTTGAAGGACTTCTCTGTGAAATCGGAATTTTCGGACTGGTTTGCGCGCGAGGACATCCCGAGACCGCCGGCTATAGTGAAGCCCAATCCACGGAATATAGAGCACGATGAGAAGATCGTCCGACTAGAGGAGAGGATAAAACGGTAAATTTCTACGAACATCCCTTTCCCCCACTCATCTATTCACTGCTGGCATGATAATCTAACATATCAATCTACCACAGGTTAAAAGCGGAGAAAAAGCAATGGCAATCCTTAAAAAACAAGTTACCACCGGAATTACCACCACTCTTCCCTCCATCAGCTCCGGAAAATGGCTCTTCTTCTGGGCAGCAACAATCACAACAACCACCACAGTTACCAGACCCCTCGCTCCTCGACGCCGAAGAAGCGCAGATGCTCGAGTTCATCACCGAGTCCACGGGCAAGCTATCGCTGCTGAAGCCGCAGACACAGGCGCGGCTGCAAGCCCTCCAATCGACGCTCGAGTTCAAGGTCGACCGCCTCGCAGACGGCGTGCACAAGGTGGAGCAGCGCATGGCGGCGGCGGGCCGCCAGGCCGACCAGGTGCTAGCGCTGAGCGCGGAGCGGCTGCGGGAGCGCGACGAGCGCGAGAGGACCAGCGCTGGCACGCGGGATATGCCCGTCATGGAGGTGCTGAGGAGTCTGGGAAGGATATTGCCGGAAGGTGGGGGGTGAGTGAGAGACGGGGCAGAAAGGGAAGAAAGCAAGCAACGAGGGAAAGAAGGCTCCGTGTTTTATTTTCTGCCTCGGTCTTACTTTCTCTATGAATTGAGCAACAAAGTTGTCATCATCGAAAGGGACAGAGAATACGATAGGTCGAGACATGAACCTTCTTTCCCACCCACCCCGCCTCCTACTTCCTCCCCTTTCGCTACCTACATACTATGCAAACCGAAAGCCGAAAAGCCAAAGCGAGCGCTTTACGTGTACGTGTGATTATGATTGAACGGAGATAATGGATTTCACTATCATTGGTTTTCTGGTTTCTGTCTATTGGTTCTGGTGTTGCTTCTGCTGCTGCATTTTCTTTGTTGGTTGCTTGGTTGCTTGACTGGCTTGCTTTTTGAAGAGATACCACTGCGGAATGCGCTGTCGTCTGGAAGAAGAAGAATAACTCGGGCATATTAAGGGTCAAGGGGAATGGATAGGGGGAAAGGTAGGTAGGTAGGTGACTAGATCAAGGAGGCGGAAGGGGAAAAGGGGGGAGGAAGCTGAAATGGGCTGGCTGCCTACCTACGTACTTACTCAAATACCCTACCAACCTACTTATGCATATACACATGTATAAGCCTGCCTGCCTGTGTACATAGATCGGTAGGTAGGCATTTGCATGTGCTCGTTCTGTCTGGCCTCTGAACTACCGGGCTTTTTCGCTTGAATTGAAACCCGCTCTTCCTACTATATCTTTTTCGTGCTGCTGCCAGAGTGAGTGGCTGAGTAAACACGTAGACAGACTCATAGCTCTCAACAGGTGTCGGAACGCCCAATGTTTCCTTGCTTGATAAGGGAGGCTTGGACCCCTTTGCGCGGACCTTGCAGATAGATGATCGGATAACCATGTGGAACTATGTAAGCACATGCAGGTGGTCTACATAAAAGTATGTCATGGGAAACTTGGGCGGAAGTCTCAGTGATTTAGTCTCGTCTCGTCTCCCACTAGGGCATCATCATATGGCTGTATTATCACGATGCTAACATAATGCACATACCGACTCCCAACACCTAATCGTACATAGGCATATACACATATATGTATAATATATATACATCCCCAAATATGCGCACATATAAGTACATAAGCATGCAGCCCCCCCCCCGTCCCCCCTTCCCCCTTTTTTCGATTCTCGTTTTGCATCGATTTCTTCTCTTTTTCCTTCCCGATTTCTTCTTATCCCCACCATCCTAATTACTTAGTTAGCTCAGGGGAGACGAACGGACAAGCCGGCAGAACCGGTCCGTCAGTCAGTCAGCCACACATACACAAGGCCTTATTTGCTTGTTTTGTTTTTTGTTTGTTTTCATGTTCAGCGCAGCGCCGGCATGAACGCCATCCCGCCCGTCTTGCCCGCCTGCCGCCGCACGTGCTCCCGCAGCAGCCGCAGCACCTCGCTGTCGCGCCACCGCGCCGGCACCGGCCGGTACGCCGGCTTGAAGGTGCCGACCGTCTGTGCCCACTCGCCCGACCCGGAGTTGCTGTAGGGTTCCGCTGCCGCCGCCGCCGCCGCCGCCGCCTCTCCTGCTCCCGTGTCCGCCTCCGCCTCCAGCGCCTCCGCCGCCGCCGCGGTAGCAGCAGTCGCGGTGTTGTTATTCGTGGCGGCGGGGGCAGAAGAAGAGGAAGCGATGGCGGCCTCGGCGCCGCTGCCGTAGTCGGGATCGCTGGTGGTGGCCGGGGTGAAGGGGGTGGAGGAGGCGGACGAGGCGGTGGCCGACGGCGGGTCCTGCGTCGCCCAGTAGTAGATGTCCCAGTCGTTCTCGTCCAGGAACCGGTCCAGCTCGGCCATCTGCGCCCGCGACATCGAGGGCAGGTGGGCGTCGGCGAAGGTCGAGAGCAGGAGGTCCGACTCGAGCGTTCCGCGCTTGCGGCTTTGGTCTGTTTTTGGGGGGTGTGGGGGGTTAGCGGTGGTTACTTCTTCCGTTTGCGAGGGGAAGGGGAAGGGAGAGAGAAGAAGAAGAAGAAGAAGAAAGAAAAGAAAAGGGGAAACGTACAGATCAGCCGCGCCCGCATCGTCTTGTCGTCCTCGCCCACGCGCCGCACCGGCTCGACGCGGAACTTGGCGCCCTCCAGCTCCCCGACCCCCATCTCCCCGGCTGTGGCGGCGTTGGGCCCGTCCGGTGGCACGACCCGCTGCGCGGCGGGGGTGGTGCTGAGCGGCCGGCAGATGAAGGTGGCGACGGTGGCATTGCGGGAAGATAATGACCGTGCTGCTGCTGCTGCGGTGAGGCGCGCCGGGCGCATGAGGCGTGCCGCTGATGCCATTGCGATTGTGTCCGTCGTGTCTTGAGTAGGTAGGTAGGTAGGTAGGATGGTAGGTTGGCAGGTGTCAAGCCTTGCCCTCAATTGCGCTTAGTGTTGGAGTTGCAATCGGAATTGAAGATGCTGTTCCGCAGAGTGGGTGGGTAGGTAGACAGATAGATGGGCTGGATGGACGAGCGGGCGAAAACAAGCAATGAGGGGAAAAGTGAAAGCTTCCTTCCTCTATTTTAGCTACTTAGTCAGTCTGTCGTTGACGTAAGGGTCTCGTGTCATTCACTCATCACTCGTTTATCTTCCTCAGAAAGTGTGAGTAGGTTGGATCTAGGTACATACTTAACTACTTGTGTAGGCACTCTTTCAACATGGAAGCTTCGTTTGGAGAAATGGAAGAGAGCGGAGATATCCACAGGTACCTATGGATCCTCCCCGGAATTTCACATGCAAAGGCGCCGAGCTCCGAACCGCCGACCCGGCACGACTCAATGGTGATGATGATGTATCACCCCCGTTATAGCTCCGGCCATCCGGTTATCCGGGCATCCAGCGTAAGCAGAATATCGTTGAGATGCCATTGGCTACACTTTGCTATCTTATCATTATACCAACTCATCTCAAACTCACCCGTTTAATTTGTTGCCAATTGGATTCCTGCGTATGCGGGTTCCATAATTGAGCAGTATAATTGGACACTCGACTCGACGCAAGTAACCATGGGTATTGCATGAGATCTTGATAGAGCTTGAGTGTATCGTTAGAGGAGAGATCACTGGTGGCTTGCTTGAAGATGGCAGTTTCCAAAACAACGGGTTTTCCGTTCCCAATAGTCTTTTGGTTCGTCTCTTGACGCCGTACTGTAGCAATACAAAATATACCCCGTAGAAACTATACGTACAACCCATAGGTACATATAGAGTAATCATGGCCATGTAGAGCTTCTCCCTGTCATCCTCTAATATTGGTATAGTAGCATTCATATGCTGCTTGAGGACTTGTCTCCTCGACTACCTAGCCACATCACAAATCTCGCGACCGACTATGTAGCTGCTGCATATCTGGGTAGATGAACAAGATGGCACCCGCCCTCTTGCACCCGCCCAGTGGGTCTTGGTCGTTTGGCTGGGAGGCGTGTCTTAGATCAGATGCTTCGACCGGAAGTAGGCCCGCAGGTACATGATCTGCCATCCCCAGAGGACGATGAGCAGCAGGGTGGTGCTGATGCCGAACCACTTGACCCGGTTGTTGGTGCTCTCGTTGGTGTCGCGCAGCCGCTGCTCGCGCGCGCGCAGGTAGTCCATCTCGCCGACGATCTCGCCGATCATCTCCTCCATGCGCCGCATCTCCATCTCAACCGGCTTCAGCTTCTCCGTCGCCTGGATCGCCGACCAGTCCTTGGCGTCCGCGCCGATGTCCACGTCCAGCTCGATGTGGCGGTATGGGTTCCCGCGGCCTGTTATAACAGAAGAGTTCCGTATTCGTTAGCAATGTGTCTTCCTAAGTAAGTCTTCCCACCCGATGGCTTCTTTTACTCTCGGGTGCAATGATACACGGTTATGCCATGTGTAGGTAGTTTGTAATTAAGGGGTAGGGGGGTGGGCAGGTAGGTCGGTAGATTCAGGTAGATTGGGTAGGTAGCGTACCGCCTGATAAAATGTTCTCGAAGCACACATCGAAGGCGGCGTCGGCGTGCGAAGTGAAGACCACCCTCGACTCGCCGGCGATATCTCTGGGTCGACCGTACTCGTTGCCGAGAGCATCTTTGATCTGCACAGAAGAAACCGGCGGATCAGTCAAGACATCCAGCAACAGCAGCAGTAGCGGCAGTAGCAGCCAGCAGCAGCCACCTCTCGATGAATCAGGGGCACTAGTTAACATACGACCATGTTCACGGTCTGGCCATCGCCCTTGCTTCCGCTCACGATGGCGGTGACAACCACGAGAGTGTCCTTCGCCACGAAGTTCCGCACACACCGGAGTCTGCTGTCGGCTGCGAGATCGAGTTTCAGGGCGTTGACGGAGGTGACCAGGAGCACGATGCCGCAGATGTACTGCAGCAATGCTCGGGGGAGAGCCATGGTGGCGGTTGCAACTGGCTGGTGTGTATGTACTGCGTCTCTCCTCGAATCGAACCCTTATCCAAGGATGTGTTCGTGTTCGTGCTCGTCCGAGACTGTGGGAGCTGGAGAAAGGGCCTCGGTCAGTTGAAGGCCAAGCTACCTCTTCGTACGTACGCGTCGGCTGTTCGATAGGCTGTTCGATAGGCAGATGGCAGATGGCAGATGGGGATAGTTCCGGGTTACTAGTAACGCTACGAAATCGTG
This sequence comes from Diatrype stigma, assembly GCA_022225965.2. Lineage (NCBI taxonomy): Eukaryota > Fungi > Ascomycota > Sordariomycetes > Xylariales > Diatrypaceae > Diatrype > Diatrype stigma. The sequence continues at coordinate 406,599 of JAKJXP020000009.1, forward strand.
CCTCCCTTCTCGAATCCCGATACGTGTTCTTGCTCCCGAAATGTTTGGCCAATTGGATGTTGCGCCTCGTATGGACAATTTCAGCGCATGTGGTCCGTGCCATAGTGCCATAGTGCCTAAGTGCCACAAGTGCTTAGCCTGGCCGCCAAGTCTGCACCTGCTAGAGCCTAGAGGTGCAGGTACAATTGTACCCAGGTATGTACATACAGCCCTGAGTACAAAAGGTACGTACTGCTTAGCGCAAGGTAAGGAGCTTCTGAGGATTTCCAGCTCCATTTTCTTTGAGAGCTTCAGCCTTCTGAAAACATCGCGCGCCAAGGTAGAGAGAAGAAGGGTGCCGGACGATTTGCCACTCCAACGACACAGAATAGCACGAACCAATTCTGCGTGCTCTTCACAGGCCTACAGCTACAGGCATACACATCGCACGACAGACAACCCGATACCACTACAGATACAGATACGAGTAGAAAGACAGGAATCTACACCCGCCAAGATGCCGAAGTGTAAGTTACCCTTCCGCGGATGGCGGCGCGACTCACGCGTCGTTTGCCTACCTGTCTGTGTATCTGTGTCATAGACCACAGATCATAGATAAGACAGGAAGATAAGCATTACGATGGATTGATGGGATATATGCTAACCCAACTACTCTACCGAACAGTCTTCTGCGACTACTGCGATGTCTACTTGACGCACGACTCGATGAGCGTGCGCAAGGCGCACAACAGCGGGCGCAACCACCTGCGCAACGTCGTGGACTACTACCAGCAGATCGGACACGAGAAGGCCCAGTCGGTCATCGACAGCATCACGTCCTCGTACGCCGCCGAGGGCCAGGCCCACAACAACCCCATGCTGCCCCAGAACCAGCCCGCCGCTGTCGCCGCCCTCGCCGGCGGCCCGCCCCCGGGCCTGCCCCCTCACCTGCACCACCAGCTCCCGGGCGCGCCTGGCAGCGTTGGCCCCCCTGGTGCCGGAATCCCCGGATTCGGTGGAGCCGGAAGCCCCTTTCCCCCGCCTCCCTTCGGCATGCCCGCCGGTATGCCCCCGCCCCCCTTCCCTGGTATGCCGGGCGTCCCGCCGCCGCCCGGTGGCTTCCCCCAGGGTCTATCTCGTAAGTTCAAGCCTATTGCTTACCTAACCACATCCATCACACGCAAAACACCCCGATCAAGTAAATGTGTGAGAAACATAACTAACGCCCGCTGTTCTATTATAGTGCCCCCCGGCCCAGCAGGGAGAGGCATCCCGCCGCCCTTCCCTGGGGCTCCAGCTGGCCTGCCACCGCCAGGTGCTCCCGGCGGTCTGCCGTTCCCGCCACCGGCTGGCATGCCGTTCCCTCCGCCCGGTGCCCCCGGTGCGCCGCCGTTCCCGCCGTTCCCCGGAATGCCTGGTGCGCCACCAGGTGGCTTCCCCACGGGGCCTTCGCCGCCTGGAGTTGGTGGCTTTCCACCCCCACCTGGAGTGCCCGGACGATAGGATCGACGCGGTGGCAGTGGCGGTGGTGATGGCACTGACGATGATGAACATGGATGGCGAGAGGGAGGAAGGGGAGAAGGTCAGGGCGGGGTCCGGGGAGGTTTTGCTGCGACAGGTAGTGATGGTGATGGTGGTCGTGGTCGTGGTGATAACAGCGGTACCAAGATCAAGCGCGAGGCCGAGGAAGAGCTTTCGGTTTCTAGATTGGCCCAGCGACCGCGCAACGTGTGAGCGTGGTCTCGCCCTAGGCCGATTAGGACACTCAAACGACCGACCGGTTAACGATTGTGTGAGCGCGGTGGCCCCGGCCTCTTACTTCGCCATCTTTGACAGGATTTTGTTGGGTTAGGTTCTCGGAAAGCGAAAAGCATTTTCTCTCGGTCTGCCAGGAGGCGTTCTATCCTATCTACCTACCTACCTACTCGCCCACCTACGGACCCGCTCACCTGGCACGGCGTTCAGGAGCTTTACTACATAATTTGTCTATTCAGACCATGCAACCAATAAGAAAGGGAGCACCGGCGTTTCGGTTTGGCTTTTTGTTTACCCCCTCTGCCCCAAGGGAAATGCAAATACCTGCTTATGTATTGATAGCATGTGTGTACTATGTACAAAGAAAGAATTGAACAGATGGAAATGCCTACGGAGCGAGTTACGGGGCGTTGAAAAGGAAAATTAAAACCCCTGATTCTGACATGAATGCATAGATTGTAATTCGAAATTGAGGGTCACACTCATATCACTAAAAGTACCATATCGTGCCGACAGCGAATAGACAAAACCTTCAGGTAGAGGGGAAGGATACTATACCACCAGGGGCTAAGTATTCATGTCCACATTCAAAACCCCTGACACTCTTCGTTAGTGAGAAACTCAAATTGTAGGCAAATGTACCTTCGATGGCATCTAGGGTCGGCCAAAAGACTACACGACTTGCGGCACGATCCTTTTTTACAAGTTCTTTGTGCGATACCACCACGCATCCACCACTGCATACTTAGTTATCTAATACCGCCTCCTAAACGACCGATCGATCAACCCGGAACGCTTTCAAGCGGCCACCAGCCCCTTGCCAACCAGCTCGTCCGCGACGCGCTCCGGCGCGAACGGCAGCAGGACGTCGATCTTGCCGAGCGCGACGCCGCGGGACCGCAGGATGGCGTAGGCCGTGTAGACGTGGAACAGCACGTTGGGCAGGCCGTTGGCGAGCACGCACTCGGCCGCCGGCGTCGCGAACGTCTCGCCCGCGATCCGCATCGGCAGCTGCACGCCCTCGGCGGCCACGCGGGCGTCGACGACGACGGCGGGCGAGGACGGGGTCCCGACCTCCTTCTCCAGGATCTCCAGCGCCTGCTCGACGAGCCCCGTGGCGTCCGCCCATGCGGGGCTGCTGCTGTCGCCGGCATGCCGGTTGGGTTCGGGGCCCCAGCCGGGCTCGCCGTTCGCGCGCTGCACCCACGGTACCAACTTCCGCCCCGTCACGGCTTCGGCTAGCTCGCCGGCGAACATCGCTGCGATCTCTACCTGTCGTGCCAAGGGGTACACTTTCGCAAGGAAGTTAGCGGCTATCTTCTTTTCTTTCTCTTCTGATTTTTCCTTTCCCTCTCAGGCAGGGGAGGAGAACTCGGAAAGCTTGACTTACTGTCCGGCGCGAGGCGCGCGTCTAGGAGCGAGGGGTCTGCTTGCGTTGCCGCCGCCTTGTTGAGGATCCGGAGGAGGACCTTCAGCGCTCGGGTGTAGGAGCCGACGCTGACGTCGTAAAAGCTGATGGATGCCATTGCTAGGATGGAAGGGTGGGTGGACGAGTGGACCTTGGGTGTTGAAAAGCTCGGGAAACAGCACTGATAGATTCAAGGACGTGACGTGATTGACGCTTCTGGGAGGTGCACGGGTATATCTATGCGTGAGAATGCGTGGGTGACTGAGCAATGCATCGCGAACCATCGAGCGGCATCCTTTTCACTCATTTTTCTACCTTCTTGGTGAGGTCTCTAGTCATGGAGGTTGTCCCGAAGATTGGTCATGAAAAAGGGGGAACCACCGAGGAACCACTGGTGGTGAGATTCGGTCGAAATTCAAGCCGGTTTACTAAGTAGTCGGGCAGATTTCGTACCCGGTCAGCTGAGTGAAGCGATCGTGCTGAGCATACGAAGGTGCTTTCGTATAATAGAACAAGACTGGTTGGCAAATCATTTGGCCGTGCACTGGAAAGGGATCCAAGTCGCCTCAAATACATCCTTACTTTGACTAATACAATATTCAAGACGCTCTCTTGTTGTTGGCCCCCTTGGATGACAACTTAAGGCGAGTAGATAACTTATAACTTAAACTAGTTCAGATTACCAATCGGGTAATATTCATCCCATACTTACTTAGCAGCCGAATTGCTGGTTAATCGATAGCAATGAATTGTATATCGAGCTCCTGGTTGAAGCCTGAATGAAGAGTTGTATACCCCCCCCCTTTAAAGTGGTCTGAAGCATGCAAATAATCAACGTCAGTCGTTAACGACCTGCTGTACCAACACCTTTAATGAACACGACATAGTCAAACTTTTCGCCCAGTGTGTCAAGTAAGAACCCCTCGAGAGGCATATCTCGGTGTCGATATGGATGAGGTGCCAAGGAAGCCTTTCTCCCAGGCCAACGCGATATTTGGTTTGCATACGCTCAGTCCTCTACTAGATGTCAGACAGTTATGATGCTTGATTAGTATCTAACTATAGCTTTGCCACTTATCTCTTTTGAATATGATGTGGCTCTATCTATGTTCTTAAGAGTTTCATTCTCGACCTAATTCGCGAATCTGTTCGAATAAGTACCTACGACTACCCTGGTGACACCCCAACGCCGACCAATGTACCACCATACCTCGTCTAGTCTCGTCCACTATATCAAGGATCTGGTCTCGGTCCACTGTATTAAGAAGTCGGCAGACAACGCCAAAACTCGCAGACGTGTTCAGCAACCTCTTCACTCTTCGTCATTGGGACCTCGTGTCCACTTGGAAGGACCGCGAACTGCACGCCGTTCTCCCCCAGTGCGGCTTTGACATCCATGGAGAATTCTTCTTTTACAATCACTGGATCGTCCGCACCAAGGACGATGAGGACCTGAGACAGCCCGGCGTAAAGTCCCTTCGCCTCATCTCTTTCTCTTGCATTAGACGCGAGGATAGGACCTAATGCGTACCAGTCCAGTTGCATCCCATATATTGGCCCATCTGCCATCGAACTGGTGAAGGCGTCTATGAATCCCCTGTGATGCTCGATCTGCCACGCCATCACAGAGCGCACCGTTACATGCGGGCGAAACCTCGAGATTGGGGCAAGATCAAAAGAATCCCCGCCAGTCACATCGCTGGTTCCAACAACTCGCCTAGGCCCCGAGTTCGTAGCATCTCCTGTGATCTTTGGGTCTGGTGGTGGTTCGTTCTGGACCCGGATGCGGTATTTGACGAGGGGCCGCAGTAAAGCCCTGGGAACCAGTCTACTTTTATAGAGCAGCTTCCCTTTCCAGTCGAGATGATGCGGTCGGATGAGACCACCTGGTGCGATCAAGGTTAAAGAGCGCAGTCGACAGTGAAAATATCGCGCAAATGATACACACAGAGAACCACCGAACGAGTAGCCCACTAGGTGAAATCCCTCCATGTCCGTCCAATTGATGTGTGAAGAATTCAGCACGAACATCATCTGTGTAATGTATAGCCTTGCATCGTGCGGGACATGTAGAGGCACATCCGAGTATCCCCGCCCGAACAAGTCTGAAGTGTCGGTATGGTTGGTTAGCTGGATGGAACAAGTTCATCAGATTGTTTCGAGAGACATCAAAACGTTGAATTCTCTCTACATACCAAACAACATGACGCGATACTTTCTCCGCCCAAATTCCCTGGCGAGATCTCCAAGAGATATGCATGGCAGGCTGACTCCGTGGACGAGAAGAACCCTTTCCCCCGTCTTGGGGCCCCATTCGTAGACCCGAATAGAACCATAAGGAGTCTTTACATCTCTTCCCCCAGGTAGAAAATCTGGAGGATAGGGCAGTTCCTTGATATCTTCCAGTGTCAAGTTGGGTATGGCTGTTGCCATAGGGGACGACATGGTACCACTGCATTGTCCACGGAGTGAGGATGTGTAAAGAAACAGGCCAATAAAGCCGATAGTGACAAGAAATGCTACAACGAAGAAGGGCTCGAAGCAAGGAGTGGCCATATTTGTCTGAAGGGATGTGATACTTGAGAGTTGGTTGATCCAACCCCGATGTGAACCAACGCACAGCTATCGCCCTATAAAACAACACGTTGTGCCCCACATTTATATATAGATATGCAGTTTGTAACTGTCAGCAGCCGCCAGCAGTTATAGGAGGTGGCTTAACCCCTGAGGCTTGAGCTAGTAGATATATCAAAAAGCACTCTTTGTATAATTCATAAATATATTTGTGTCTATATAGGGAATTCTTTTAAACTCCCACACAGTAAGCATAGCCGAGCCAGAACCCACTGATACAATCATCTGTGATGGCGAGATTCCTCGATGGGTATTAGCAATATCGTCCATCATTGAACGCCGATGTCAATGGAGGATATACCTACCACGGTTGGAACTCTCCCTGCGTCATTCCGTACTGGCTCACCACGTATACCTTTTAGTGGGGTCATACCTACCCCTTACTTCTTGCCAACTGCAATGAGTTATAACTTGCCAGGCATACCACCACCATGTTAACGCAGCTATCTGAACACGTTCAGTCTCTCATGCCAACTTCTTTTGCCCTCTCCCCTCTTCATCACTCAGCTGTTTTCGATCTTTCGCAGACTCCTTTCTCTTTCCTTGGTTTACCCTAGAGAGTAGCCGAATGATCCCAGAATGGCACTTTTGTTGGTTGTGAAGTATGCCGTACTCATATTCTTCCCTTGGGTAGGTAACAGGTTGATCAGCTCTAGCCTTCTCAACTTGCAGATACTGATACAACGTCCAGGCTCTCTTCGTCACTTTCTACCGCTTCAAACTCCATCCATTAAGGGGCTTCCCAGGTCCATCGATCGCGAAGCTTTCAGATTGGTATGGCGGATACCTGGCTGCCACAAGACGGGCTCATCTCGTCATATGGCAAGACCATGAGCAGTATGGTGAGTGATATAGATGTCGCGATGATGTCTCTTCCCTGTACTATTGGGCTCACCGGACGCACGATAGGCCCGGTGATGCGCTATGGACCTGATCGACTTCTATTTAATTCCGTTGCCGCTGTAGAAGGTAAGTATCTATCCAATGCATTGGTCTGTGTTACGAGTGTATAGCTTATGAAGTCAGACATCTACCAAAACCCCAGGCTGTCGAAGTCCCGCGTATATTTGGCAACGAGGTCAAACAATTCCTTTAATGTGTTCAACGCTCTGAACACTGACATGCACCGTCAGAAGCGGAGGATTATAAGCCGACCTCTGACTGATCGGTCGCTTCGCAATTTCGAGCCTGTTATACTCGAACAGATCAACATTTTCCTTGAGCAATTACGTGCCTCCTCTCTTAATGGCAACGTGGTCAATATGACAGAACGATGCGAGCGTTTAGGCATAGATATTATTGGATATCTCGCGTTCGGGTTCCCTCTTCAGCTCCAGACTGATGAGACATATCGCTTTCTACCCCATGCACTTGCCGCTGGAAAAACACGCATCAATATCTTCATGCATCAGCCTATCTTGAGGAGATTAGATGGCTTGATCAAATTTCTTGCCAGACGTCAAAGGGAGAGGATCCTACACATGTTGGAGACTATGATCTCCTCTCGGATGGCGCTGAAGGAAGATGCTAAACCTGACTTCTATTCGGTCGCTGCTGGTCACCTAGACCTTGGCTCCGCCGATATTCAGAACAGTGAACTATGGGCCGAGGCGACCTTCTTCATCACTGCAGGTTAGTCATCGTCACGCCGTTCTAATGGTTAATAGGACCTTTATTGACGTTTTGTATCAGGGGGGACTCCACCAGCAACAACTATGTCTGCGTTGCTGTTCTATCTATCGAAAAATGGTCCGGCTTATGCGAAGCTGGCACAAGAAATTCGTTCAACCTTTCGCTCCGCTGAAGACATCAAAGGCGGGCCGCAGTTAGCCAGCTGTCAATATCTCCGTGCTTGCATCGATGAATCCTTGCGACTATCGCCCCCCTCGTTGGCGACCTTGTGGCGGGAACAGATAGATGACAACACAAGTACCGTTACCATCGATGGACACGTGGTCCCTAAAGGCACGCATGTTGGTATAAGCATATACTCACTCCATCACAATGAGGATTACTTTCCAGATTCCTTCGCCTTCAAGCCTGAGCGCTGGTTGGCACCAAGCAAACCCGAAGGACCAGAACAGCAGGAAGCTCGCAGCAGAATGAACAAAGCCTTTATACCCTTCATTGTGGGACCACGTTCATGTGCCGGGAAGGCTATGACTTATCTCGAAGTTAGTCTTGTAATAGCCAAGATCATGTGGTATTTTGACTTCGAACCTGCTCCGGGGGACCAGGGAAGGCTGGGTGGACGACCGGCTGGAAGAGCGGATGGAACTGCGAGATCTGAAGAGTATCTCCTCTACGATGTCTTTAACTCAAGCCATAATGGGCCGAACTTGGTCTTCAAAGCTCGTCAAATTTCTATTGCAGACTGAGTATATGAGCGATAGTTCCTAGCATCGACAAGGCAAACTTTCACCGACATGAAATCCGAATTATGACGTTCCAGGTGATCGATCAGAGTATGGGCCATATAGCAGAAAGTGATAATTGCCTGGCTGGATACGAATTTTCTAAGATAGAGCTGAAAGAGCGGTTATATACAGAATGGAACAGTGTAGAGCTTCGGATAGAAATTATACCGCCCAGGTGAAGCGTTCCCTAGCCCCTATCTCCCAATGGAACCACTGACCTGCAACATGTTTGATTATGGAACGGTCATACGACAACCTCTAGTAGAACAGCTAGGTTCCTCTTACTATAACAGGCTGCAAAAAGTGAGCTGATGGCACAGGGGTTAACGTTAACCAGTAGTTGTGTTTTATTGCCTCAAGGACATCCCGCGCAAACCTGCTCATTTATTATTCTCATCTAACACATGTAACATCTTGTGGTGTGGAGAATCACACAGGAGACATACAATTCTAATGACTTGTAGACGAGTGCACTATCCTTGGAAGGGTCATTTGAAGAAAGATGGTAGTGACCGTTGACGCTTTGTTTCAAGACCACCCACCTTCTGTTTCAGCCTTCTAGATACACGAATAGCGAAAGGGCCGTATCGAGTCTGATAGTGTAGGGATACTGTACTGGAAAGAAGGGGAAAGAAGAAGTAGTGAAATCGGTATATGTAAGTGTGTAGGTTCCAGCTGTGAAGCTGAGTGTGAGAGCTAGCCTATATACTGGAGTGGATAGGATGACTAAGGTACTAGCCACCCAACATCTGAAGTATGAATATTACGTATAGATGTACTGGCGTGGTGCGGATGTGTTACCTATGACCGTGTTAGAGTTGAGAATCCATTTGCTAATCATGATCATGCACAACGCTCTTGTATCACTTGACGTGTACAAAACAAGAGGGTAGCATGAGATTGACAGTTGACTTGTCACTTTAACAAGCCCTGATCAGTTTCTTCTTGCTGGCATATTGAGTCCAAAGTGAAAAATAAGGTCCGTTATAACGACAGAATAGTAACAGCTGGACTAAATGTTATATCCGAGTTGGCTTACATACCCTGGCAGCCCTGGTATCTCTATAGCCATAGCGACCCACATATACCCGACCCGCATGTTGATGAGTTAGTTTGAGCAGATTAAAGTGCCTCTTTCCCCAATGTAGTTAAGATGCCTTACGTGGGATCCGGGACAGTGGACATTGCTAGGCCCTATGTGGAATAGTTCTTCAAAACCCGAACCCCCAGACCCCCTTCTGCGAAGTTCTGCCCCCTCGAAACCCCTATGGATGCTACCTACCTACTACGTAGTATGTAGGTGCTTTGATATGTGATATGTTCCTGCTGTCCGCCTATGTGCGTAGGACAGGTAGACCATGCTAAGTTTGCATGCTGCCATGCGCTCCTCCCTGGGTTGCTCCTAGTCGCACACATGGAGCACCACGGCACAGTAAGATCGGCGTAACCAACTAGGTAACTAACTGTACTACCTACCAAATGCTGCTGAGGCCAGGAGCATTGACAGGCTAGCAAAGGTGGGCTTGTCTTCTGTGAAAGAGAACTGAACTTGTTGATTACCTCTCAAGACAAACAACATAGTATTTCGAACCGTCGTTGGAGCCCTTACTTATGTATAAGTCGATACGAGACGCATTAGGTAGTAGGCATTGTGAAAGTGTATCGTGATTACCAGAGCCTGTTGCAATACAATACACTGCGGTTGCTTCTTTTCTCCCATCCCTCCTTACACCTCCTGTGCCCATCTGGGCCGGCGACCTACTTACCGACTCCCGTCCCGGGCGCGAACACCACCACCACCTAAACGATGGACGACATGACGATGTCGACGTCGATGGCGATGTCGATGTCGATGGCAACGGCAACATCTTCGAGCGCGACGCCATCTTCGACCGGAATGGACATGGGAGACATGGGAGACATGGGCTCATCATCATCATCAATGTCAATGTCCATGACCTCGGCCGACATGGCGATGGTGTTCTTCCAGAGCGTCACCACGCCGCTGTACGCGTCCAGCTGGACGCCCGCCGGGCAGGGCTCGTACGCCGGCACCTGCGTGTTCCTGATCGCGCTGGGGCTGGCGCACCGCGTCCTTGTCGCACTGCGGTTCGTGCTCTTCGACTCGAACCCGTCGCTTCACCGCCACGGCCCTGCGCACCACCACGGGCACGGCCACGGCCACCACCATAACAGCAACAAAGCTGACGCCGATCACGACTCCACACCACCACCGCCCGACCCCGAAGCGAACACTCCCGGGTCCATGCTCCGCCAGGTCAGGTTCCAGTGGAGCAACCATCCGTTCCGGGTTGCAACGGAGACGTCGCGCGCCCTGCTCGAGGTGGTCATAGGGGGGGTTGGGTACTTACTGTGAGTTCACTTACCACGTCGCTCGGGTCTATCCTCTCATTGTTCATGTCTTATTCCTCGGGTTGGCTGCTGACGAGCTGGACGATCCAACATAGAATGTTAGCGGTCATGACGATGAATGTCGGCTACTTCCTGTCGGTGTTAGGGGGGATCTTCCTGGGCTCTTTCGTGGCCGGTCGGTTCCAGGCTAACGATAACCACCACTAACGTCTTCAAAATCAAACGAAATATACGGATTCAGCTCAAGTATCTCAGCATGCGTTTGGATTGACTCGCCCGCCCTAGTGGCCATACGTAGATATTTAAATAGGATTTGGTCTACGGAAGGAAACGTTGGTAAACGTGTACAGTTAGCTGCTCTTGAAGCAACCCCGCAAACACTGATGCTATATTGTCTGATATAACTAGTCGTCTCAGGGGTTGATTTAGGCTATAGAATGAAGCTGACCAGTGCAACGACCAGTGCAAGGATTTAAATAGATGTGCAATTTGTATACCATCCCTCCGGTGCGTTTATAGCAGCTATACGTAACATGTCCTTTGAGATTGCCCTGGTAGAAGATGGCTGGGTCAAGTCAACAGTGTAAGCCCAATTTACACCACCTGCATCCAACCCTGAATATACCTAGATAGTAGTATGCCACGTATAAGCATATGATTGTTATTATGATTTTAATTTGTCTGTTGCCATTGGTTGTTCCTCCGGACCCGCCAATCCCGCTCACTCCCGAGGTCTAGATACCCACTTCTACTTAAGAGGTATATGATGACTAAGAACGTGCTCAAGGGCCAGGGCCGGGGGTGAGAGGTGACATGCTGTGGACTAGGGAATTAGCCTGTTAGGTAACTACGTATTACCAAGTTCAGGCGCTCCTCCCGCTAGGATGGGAAGACGGACGAGTCCCCAAGCTCTTATAATGGGAACCGGGGCCATGCCTTTCACTCCGTCCTTTTCTGGCTCTCGTCGCTACGATCGATGTCTGTTGTTCGCCCGCTGGTGTGAAACGTGGTACTGGAACTCCAGTCCCTTCAGAATCACATTTCCCTTGCTGCCAGACTTTCGCAGGCAGCTGCAATGAATATGGACCATGGCAGTATGGAGATGGCCGGAACGCCCTGGCTGGACCAGCCGGTGATGCTGCACTCGTCCCGAGCCGATTCCTGTAGCTTGACCCCGGAGCAATGTGCTTACCGCGGCTCTCACTGGCGATATTGGTATGAGCTTTCCAAACCCCCACCCCCTGCTGTCCTGCTGGAAGCACTGAACTAAATCATGCCCTCAGGTACGAAGCAGATCATGTTTTCGCTCTAGGCACGATCTATTTCTTCATCGCAGCAATCGGCCTATGCTTCGTTAGCTTCTGGGCTCTCCATCTCGTTCCAACCTCACTCAGCAGTAAGCCGTGGTGGACGAAGCTAGTGAGCGGTGCTCGCTTCCTATCGTACCGTCGTTACAATGTCAACGCTCTCCGATGGCGAACACCATCGCTAGGCGTCAGTCTCCTGCTCGTCATCGGTGCTGTGTTCTTCTTGGGTATGTAAATACGGGTTTAGTCACGACCAACCCCTCACGGATTCCCGATTCCAGCTCTGACATATATCCGCTACTCAGGAATGACTTTTGGTCCCCAGCCTTACTACTGGCCAAACACGTCAAGTGTTAGTTACGGAAGCTCGCCTCCTATTGCGACTAGGGCTGGCTGGATGGCACTAGCGTGTATGCCCTTCATGGTCATACTGCCGACGAAGGCCAATATGATCGCGTCCCTGACTGGTGTCTCCCACGAGCGACTGATCGTATTCCATAATTGGGTTGGATGGGCCATGTTCGCTTTGGCCCTTGTCCACACATTCCCTTTCATTGTCTACCATCGATGGAAGGGTGATATGAATACTATGTGGAATACGAGTGTGGTCTATTGGACTGGGGTGGTTGCCTTGATCGCGCAAGCCTATCTTCAGTTCTTCTCTCTTCGCTTTATTCGGTGAGCTTACTACTAAAAGGACACTGTGGTATATCTAGTATATCTGCTTATATATTCCCAGGGATCGATATTACGAGATTTTCAAGGCGACACATTACATAGCTGCTTTGGTGTTTGTGTTGTTCTTCTTTTTCCACTGCGACTTCCGCCTAAGCTCTTGGTGAGTTCATATACCCTCTATTAAACTGTCCTGACCTAGCATACTCATACATTGTCCCAGGGACTACTTCATTGCGACTGGCGTTCTATACACATTATCCATCCTCTATTCACAGATCAGGACGTACTTCGAATACGGCCTATCTCATCGCGCTACCTTCACCATGGTATCTGATCTGGCCCTGAAGGTGACGATTCCTATCGATACTACGTGGCAACCAAGTCAACATGTGTTTTTACGATTCATACATCTTGGACTACATGCGCTTACAGCCCACCCCTTTACTATCGCCAGCGTTCCCACTACGAGAAGTAGTGATGGCAAATCGAAACTCGTCTTCTATGTTCAGCCTAGAGGTGGATTGACTGGGCGTCTATCAGCAGCGGCTTTGCAGCACCCAGAGTTGAGTGTACCGGTTTTACTCGACGGCCCCTACGGAGGAGTCAAAGGAAAGCCACTTCACACCTACGACCTTAGCCTCATTATAGCTTGTGGTTCAGGTGCTAGCCTTTCACTTCCTTTTGTGATGAATGCTATACTTCGGTCTTCTCACCAAATCAAGGCTGGGAGTACGACCATGCCGAACACGACGCAAGTGATCATTGCTACCAGGGATAGACAGCTCGTTCGGTGGTACGGAGAAGCTCTACAAGAATACATGGGCGAGAATGGAATAGAAAGAATCCCTGACAACATCACCATCGCCATATACGAAACTGGAAGTGGTCGCTCCCCGACTAGAAGCGCAAGTAAAGATCTCGAACAGTCCAGCGAGAAGTTTGACAAGGCAAGCCCAGAGGAGCAGACTACAGTCAGCAGGGAACTCCTTGGTATCAACGTCACATCAGGACGTCCAGACATCAAATCGACTGTGAGGGATGTAACCCTCCAGTCTGGGAAGTCGGTGGGCATTGCGGTTTGTGGGCCTACAGAAGTTTTGAAATTGGTCCAGGACGAAGCTGCAGCCGCGCAGCTAAGGGTGTTAGGATCACAGCCTAGTGCACGCGAGGTGTACCTGCATTGTGAAGTATTCTCGTAAGTTGGCTTTCCGTCTCAATCCGCATCTAGTTCTCTACTAATACACAGCCGTTAGATGGTAGCACGCCAAACATAGTGGCTGTAGGCAAGGACGCGCTCCAAGGTCATGTTTCTACAGAAACTGACACCTGGAGTAGAATGTCCGGTCCTTGGCCCGATGGAAACAAGGACCAAGGGACCAAGGCTCTGCAGCTAAGGAGGTGCCCATAGAACTTGCTCAATACATGAAGAGGAAATGTCTAGTTCATGCTCCCGTGTTCACTGATTAAGTAAATATGAATATTGACCCAGTAACTCAGCAGCGCTCAGGTTTACAGCGCTGAGGAAGTTGGATAATATAGTAGTCCAACACCCTGAAGGTTAAGTAGGTCTCATGGTCAGCCCTTCGTGTATATTGTCATGGGATGATGTTTTAGGAGCTGTAGGGATTCACCTATTCATCTACTACGTGGAGAAATGTTATGATATAGAAAAATCAAGCCCAGCATTCAGGGGGGTGATTCGAAATGAGTGGGTAAAGGGGGTTTACCAAGATCCTTAGCTCTGCTTAGTTGCTTACATAGCTACCCCTAGCTCTGGGCTCTCGGGTAGGGGGACGCTATACCGAGGTAGTTGACAACTGTATGTCAAGCAGGATATCTGCTCTATGTTCAACCCATACACATGGTTATCGGTATTCTCATCATGTCCCTCTCACTTGAACTTAATGGGACCCTTGTAGATTACATCAATGAACCCCTGAAACAAACCGATCTCGATCTGGTGTGGTGTCTCATAGAGCCATCTAGCCCCTTATCCTAGCCTAGCGGCCAGGCAAGGTCTTGGCACAAAGAAATTGCAACAACATCACTGCCAGCTGCGTGCTTCTTTTGTTCTTTCTTATCTTCCTTTTAACCCGCAACTTAACCTGTAATTACTTTAGGGAATATCCTCATCTTCCTTTCTCGTCGCTCATTAACCCACTGCGACGTCGTCGCTCAGTTTTCCGACCAACATGTTGCATTCGCTAGTTACCATCTCCGCCCTCACGGGCATGGCCGTGGCGCAGACTTCGACAATCATGGACCTGTTCCTTCCCAAGGACATTTTCGACGGCCAGTCCTTCGTCGGCTCCGTCGTGGCCGCGGCCCCGACGAGGATCGAGTATTTCGTAACGTGCCCCGAGGGCGAGGACTCGGACGACTGCGGCCTCGGCCCCGGGGTCAGCGTGACGATGCAACCCGGGACTTACGCCTTGGGGCTCAACATGCCCCCCAGCTTGTAAGAAGCCAATTCATCACCCCCTTTTAATTCATCTAGTAGTTTCATGTTTATTTTTTCATGCAATATGCTCATTTCACTCGTTTTGTCTAGCACCATGAGTGAGAGGTGCGAGATCGACCAGGAGACCGCCATATGCACGGCGAGCATCCTCGGGTCGGAGGCCAACGACCCCGGCGTGGAGACCACCACCATGACAGACGTCACGACGGAGGACTTCTTCATGCCCGTCACCATCACCGCCGGCCTCGAAAAGCTCGCCGCCGCCACTGCCACGGCTACGGCTGCGGGCGGCTCGACCGCGACCCCGGCGCAGTCTGCCAGCGACGGCGGCTCTTCCGTGACGTCGCCCCCGACGGCCGCGAGCCAGACCGGCAGCGGCGCGTCGACTGGGGCTGCTAGCTCTACGGGCAGCGTCAGCACGGGCGCCGCGGCGCCCTGCATCACCCGCGACGCGGTCCTGGCTGGTGTTGTCGCGCTCGTGGGCGGTGCTTTGGCGCTGTAGGCTGGGTGGATTCTCTGGCTGTTTATGTAGGCAAATAGATGGGATGCGCGTCGTTATACATGGTCGTAGTAATACATAGTTGCTTTAAACTAGTAAAGTACCTAGACAACTCACGATGACAGCTTGCAGCGCTTTTGGCAACAGCGACTGCATGCATATCTGGGCTCGAACTGTCAGATGTAAAAGCTACAGTACACGAATAATTTGGTCAGTCTGGCAGGGATGGACGGTGGGATGAAGTACCCCCTAAACTCTTCAAATGACTTCGAGATATCGGCCTACAGATAGGGGCGCCTTCTACCTAAGCTGCTAGGTATGTACTGTACAATACGCCGTACGATACGCACTTGGCTCCAAGCTGTAGGCTGCCTCGGCTGCGTACCTACTTAGGGAGGCATGTATGTGGTATGCAGGTGGCAGCCTAGCGTCATATCCCGAGTTCCTGCATAAAGGACCAATCCTGTCGCCGAATGGAATCCCATGATCCAGGTTATCCGCCCCCAGCGGCCTATCACAAAAAAGCCCTGCACCTGGGCTATGCCAAAGTAAGCGCTGATCCACTATATCTGTAGCGGGTAGCTCCGTCGGGGCCATTCCTGGGTTATCTCCGTTCCAGAAGCACCCAGACACGGAGCTCGGGAATATTAGTTTAGAGTCGCATGGTAATCACCTGAGATAAAAACATACGGCCGTCCCTGCGCGTGCAGAGATCCCATCCCATGCCGTACCAACTGCATTTTGTAATCTATATTGTATCTATATTGTAAATCGATGAAAGAAAGATAACGAAGGCGTCATGGAATTCAACGGAGGCAGCCTCCAGGCGGACCACATGTGCGTTCTGGTCCACGGGGTAAATTACATAACTACGTGACCCCTGAACCTGCACCAGAAATCCCCTGCTGACGATCGACGCGTCATGAACTAATTGTAGCTATGGGGAAATCCCAACCACATGCGATCCGTCGCTAAGGCCCTCCGCGCCGCACACTCGGAAGAGGCCCTGTACATCCTAGTAGCAGCGAGGAACAGCGGCAGCTTCACGTACGACGGCATCGAGCTGGGCGGGGAGCGGGTATGCTCGGAGATCGAGGAGGAGCTAGAGCAGATCCGGAGCCGGGGGGGAAGGATCACCAAGCTGAGCATGGTGGGGTACTCCCTCGGCGGTCTGGTGGCTCGCTACGCCGTCGGGCTGCTGCACGCCAAGGGCGTCTTCAGCCAGGTCGAGCCCGTCAACTTCACCACCTTCGCATCGCCGCACCTCGGCGTCCGGTCGCCGCTGCGGGGGTGGTACAGCCACGTCTGGAACATCCTCGCGGCCCGGACGCTGTCCATGTCGGGCCGCCAGCTCTTCACCATCGACAGCTTCCGGGACACCGGCCGGCCTCTGCTCGCCGTCCTGGCGGACCCGGACTCCATCTTCATGGCAGGGCTCAAGCGGTTCAGGCAGAGGACCCTGTACGCGAACATCCTGAATGACAGGACTGCCGTCTACTACACGACGGGCATTTCCAAGACGGACCCCTACGCGGACCTGAGCAAGGTCCAGGTGCACTACCTCGGGGGCTACGAGGACGTGATCCTCGACCCGCAGGACCCCGTGTCGCCCCTGGCGCAGATAGGGGACCCGAAGGCGGCCGGGCCGGGCGCCAGCTTCGTCGAGCACCTGAAGCGGGCGCCGGGGCTGGCCCTGCTCGCCATCCTCGTCCCCATCGGCGTCGTGACCTTCCTGGTGAACGCGCTGGTGCAGACGTTCCGGAGCGCGCGGCGCATCCGGATGCACGAGTGCGGGCTCGCCGGCGTCCCGGCGCAGGACTACCGCGTGCCGATCTGGATCAAGGAGATCCGGGGCGCCGTGGAGGACGCGTACGAGAACCTGAACAGCTCGCAGCAGCAGGCGTTCCTGGGGGCGGGCTCCTCGGACGACGACGAGCAAGAAGGGGACGGCGGCCTGGGCCGGGAGGAAGAGGCGGAGATACTGGCCCTCGAGCGGAAACAGTCCCACACGGCCTTTCCGACGCTGGCGCTGGCGCCCTACCAGTTCGCGATGGCCTCGGCCCTGGACGATCTGGGGTGGCGCAAGTTCCCCGTCTGGATCCATAAGAGCCGCCACACCCACGCGGCCATCATCGTGCGCACGGAGAAACCTGCTTTTTCCGAGGGCTATGTCGTCTTGAAGCATTGGCTCAAGGAAGAGTTCATCATATGAAAAGGATCACTAATATACACAAGGGGTGCGAACGAGGCTTATTGGGAATCAAATCGGTAAAGGCGTAGCATGAATAGTCAAGGCAAATAGATATCGGTGGTGCCACGAGCAAGATGTTGTCTATTCGACTAAATACTGGTTCAGGCTATTTGGTCAAGTTAATGCCTTGAGATTATTTGGCTATTTCTCAATATTTTTAGACTACTTATTGTATATATGTTATTATTACATACAGCCCTGCCAGCCTACATCTACTCTAGCGTGACAGAAAGACCTCAGACTGAAGTCGAGGCGAGGAGGCTCTATGGACTCGCGCCTAAGATTACTTATTATAATACAAAGCATTTTTCTGGAGTTAGAGGTCAAACCGAATCGAAGTAATGGTAATGGCTATTTCGTGCAGTACTAAAACGGTGTTACAAATTTACAGTTAAGGGGCTCCCATCGGAGATAGGAGCGAGGAGCCACACGGCGGAACGCCATATTTCTTATCCAAAGACCCCATATGTACCTATATCCGAAGAGCATAACTCTTGAGCTTGGATCTAGCTAGGCAGTGATCACTTCTTCCTGTAAGTCCATATTCTATAATTAGTCAGCTCAAACGTTACATTTATGTCGTTCCCACAGTACGATGCTTCAGCAATACTTGAACAGAAGTAAGGTGCTGCACACTGTTCACTTTTGAGAGAGCTTAAGATAACACAGTCGAAAAAGGCTCCCGATCCCACCCGTCATTGATCACTTCAATCCTGGTTTGCGTCAAACTAGCTAGGATAATAGGCCTTGTACACCTGCAAGGCGCTTTCCGCACACTGCACGAACCCCAATGTGGTCGTGAGGAACAGAACCAGCACAGCCACCCAGAACGTGTACCACCGTTCACCATTTCGTCTGTCATGCCACCATTGGAACAGCGTCCTTGGTGTAGCATCGTCGTACGCTTGTTTCAGTATCACGAGGCGGTCTCTCCAGTACTTGAAATGCTCCAACTGTCGGTTTTCCGTACTTAGGTTGCCACACATGATGAGCCGTGGGTCAACGCGAGAGTGACCAAAATCAGCAGCGAGCCTGTTAAACCACTGCCTCTCCCTACCCCAGCGAGAGCTGCCTTTGAACACAGACTGTGGGAAGATCAATGCAAGCGTCCGTAAAGTCTCCTCTGCAAGACCATCAGGTAGCAGTGACCTTGTAGGTGTTAATGAGCCAACTATCTTGGAAAGATGTGTGGCGAAAAAAATACTTACTCGTACTGACATTCTAGGAAGGATGCATGATGGAATATCAACACCTTGGTATCATCATCGATGAGCAACAGATGATCATCCAGATTTTCCGTGAACTGTATTCGAAGTCCTCCTATAACGTTCATGCTCCATGCATTAAAGCCCTTGGGTAGTTTCATATGCTGGTAGGACAGGACCTGCGGTTGATCGAAACGGGTCTTGATGAAATCAGCAAGGCTTCCGCCTTCCCATAACAGGCAGTGGCGGGACACAGCCTGATATTTGACAATCCCTATTTGGAGCATTGTGAGTAACCGTGCTGCCAGGTTCACAGAATTCTCGTACGCCTCTGGGGTGGCGGTATTTGTGGCTTGGCCTGCCTCAAGATTCTGTAGAATGGACTCCTTTGGCTCTCCCTGTCGTAGAAGCTTCACAATATCGACAATGTCGCTATATTTGCGTACTGTCACATAACGACCACCTGAATATGTGGCTATAGCATGCCACTGGAGGCTGTAGTATTCCAAGTAAGCAGAAAGATTGACGCTATCCGGTGTTTGGCCATTGTAAGGCTGCTGTCCAGCAAGCTTAGGGCCCCAGAAGGTATCTATTAGCGTTCCAAGGGGCGGGAGATCTGCCTGGACGTAGGCTGAGATGCTGGACATCATGTTTGCCATACGTCAGTTGCGGGTACTAGCGAGGCCAGTTGACTCGAAGGATAGCAAACTCAACTCGGTTTTATGACTTGTAACTGCCCCATTTATAGTTTCCATGTGCGAGATTGGTACTCGTTTATATTTTCTTGTCTCGGATTTCGAGGCCGTGCACCGCAGGGTGTGCTACCACTTGGTGTGATTTACCTCTTGACAAGTATGCCTGCATATGTCGTCAAACCGCTGCAGGCTATGACTGCCTTGCACAGCCCGCCGATGGTCAGATTCTGCCTTGTGCAGTCTTAAGGTAATACTTGTATTTGTTCAATCCACTGGCGGTTATGCTTGATCTGTCATCTACAAAGTGAGGCGGCTCGGCCTGCCAATGTTTACGTCTTCTTCTGTAGCTCATCTGCTTCGAGGAATGTTCAAAGTCAGCAAAAGATTCGGCCTACGTGTGACCATAATGCGTAACAATGCTGTTGCCTAGTTCGGTAGATCCTGCTCAAAATCGGCCAAGATTTGAAGACTCGATTGGACAACCGATTCTCAGTTCGAGAATCGGTCTGCGTCAAGTGTGGTCCGCTCGTGGTCCAGCCTTACAAACGTTTGATGAGGAAATCTTACCAGCAGTCCAGGCCCATCTTCAAACACTCGATTTGGATAGCCATACAGACATTTTCATCCTGTTATATATGGTCGGCCGTCGCGCAAAGTCAGCAAAACCCATACTCATGGTCTATTGCCCGGATAGTGGCTCTCGGAACACCGTCGAACAAAGTATTCGAAATAGTGCTTTACTCGACAGATACCCTGGGTTCGGTTTAGGGTCTATCTCCCTTCCTCTAGTCTGCCCCGAGCTTATACGTCAAATCGGCGGAGTCGAAGAGTCCTCCCGTTCGCGTTCTTCTACACCAAAGCATACCTCAGATGATAGCCTTTCTGTAGGCTCAGGGGATTCAGCCAAAGCTATGCACCTTCCTTCTCGCCCTTCTCGCCCTTCTCGCCCAGCCTCTCCCGTATTACCCGGGTCGCCAGTACCTTCAAAAGGAAAAGCTCCTGTGGCATCCAACCGTTACTTCATTAGCGGCAAGGCCTTTTCTATGATTATGTCGCCAATACTCGGAAGGCGTCTCTACAACGGATTGACGTCTCAAAACCAGCCTATCCAAACCGCTACTGGCGGTGTAGTTCTGGAAATTGAAGGGGATTACTATCAACTGACCGTCAAGCATCTATGCCCCATGGGTAAGAATCTGGAACTAGAAACAGCCTCCTATGAAGACCTTGCCTATTGCAGTATCGACATGCAGAGCGATGAGGACGACTCAGACTATTCCGACAGTGAAGAAGTTGCGATAACTAGCCGAGGGAGTGGGAGCCCTAGACCTGCGTCGCTAAGCAGCACCGATGAGGATACCACTGATGACGACTCTCCTGTATCTGATCAACTTGTTCTGGGCAACAGCCAAACAATCTTGCGGACGATGGGGGACGAACACTGCCACCTAATCCCCAACCAAAGTGAACCCCCTTGGAACACGCTGTGTGTCAAGAATCTACCCATCGACACCTCTGAGGAAGAGTTGAAGGCCATTTTCTCCAAGCAGCGTGGTTACAAAAGCCTCTACTACTTCCAGACTGATCAGAAGGTACCAATGTGTTTTGTTCAATTCGAGGATAACTGGCTTGCGTCCAACGCCTCGGATGCACTTTACGGTACTTCTCTCCGTAATAATTGGAATTTGAAGGACGGAATCCAACTTGACTTTCCCAACAATCTTCTGATAGGGTCATCGATTGTTGGAGACATAATCTGCCAGAATGGACCTACCGCGATACTCGACTATGCTCTCATTCCTGTTCAGCATAGAGAAGTTATGGAATTGAGAGAAGACTTGAATAGAGTCCCCA
Organism: Diatrype stigma; assembly: GCA_022225965.2. Classification (NCBI taxonomy): domain Eukaryota; kingdom Fungi; phylum Ascomycota; class Sordariomycetes; order Xylariales; family Diatrypaceae; genus Diatrype; species Diatrype stigma. Next base: position 428,115 of record JAKJXP020000009.1, read on the forward strand.
TTCAAGATCCACTTCATGTTTCCAGCATTAGCAAGGTTGGCCCAGAGGAACATCGCGTGATTGCGGTCACGGCCTCCGTCGGTCCTATTCACGGTCTCCTGACTCCGAGTCCTATCTTGTACCAGCGCCGTGGGACGCCTAAATATCAGAGAATCTACCAAGTCCAGTTAGAGGTAACCCCGACTGAAGGTGACTGTGGCTCTGCTGTAGTCGACGAGGAGACAGGGAGCCTGTATGGCCACATCATACTCGGAAATCCGGCTGCAACTTTTGTCTACATTGCGCCAGCTATCGACGTTTTTGAAGATATCCGTCAATCTCTATCGGCTGACGTTACCCTCCCTACCTTTGAAGGCAGTCAAACTCCGTCTGGTGTCTTAAGCAATCTTGGCACTGCACAGACGCCTCGGTTGATCTTTTCTAGGGAAGATGGATCTGGCCCTTCTAATATCCATTATCAACCAGATCTCAACAGGGTGCATGAAGACCAGTCAAGTCAAACTACAGGCCTTGATTCGGGGTCTACCTATGATGCCTCGGGGTCGGAAGCTTCTTACACAAACACAGACGCTTCTAGCACCACACCCACTTCGCCTGACCGGAAAAACATATACGGAATACTGCGTCGTCCTCGGGATAGCCCCTCTCGATAACGTAGACGGTACAAGGGGGGTGGCAGTGATGTTCTGGTCGATATACGTAGGCGTCAATTTTGGGTTTGTTGGAGGCACTGGGGGCGTCAGTTGATGTTTTCTTGATAATGAGGAGGTGCTTGAATGAAGAACGGGTCACACGGCGTGGTCGTCCAGACTGTCCAGACGACCCTGCCGGAGCTGCTCCCCTTTGTAGCTTCAACATTAGTGACGACGAGACATAGACACAAGATTAACCACATCGGCCTGTGTCGGAACTATCGCAATGTTGAAGCTAAATAGGGGAGCTTGGATTACCTAACACGGTAGACCACCTACTAGATAACCAAGTTGGCGGCTTGGCATCCCTTGCACTTATCATCTTCCACTCCTTAAACCAGATAGAGAATTTCCTTCGTTATGGCAATAGCTTTGTTTACGAATCACCCCTTACCCGCCTTTTTTAATGTGATAGTATAAGCATTGAATCCTGAGCTTCCGAGGCAACTTGCCACCCCCCTCCTTTCCCCAGATCACATGCTTGGTCATATCATACATCTCTCTCAGCTGTATAGCAGCCTAGATACCTAGTAGTCTGATCTAATCGCAAGCAAGGCTAGTGAGCCTAGGGAGCTGAAGAGCGCCTCGGCGTGCGGGGCCTCTTCTCGGAAGTCAGGGCCGTCTCGTCTATCGCTGAGACATAGGCCGGCCGCACCTAGTGGACCCCATCTACGTATCTACGCACATACATACTGTACAGTCCAACCCGACGACAGCACAGCCAAGACTGAAAACCAAACCCGTGACGGTTCGCCGGAAGGTGTAGGGCAAAGCGGCTGAATACTAAGTCGCAACGAAGAGGCCAGGCTCAGAAGTGCCCTAGATTTTAATCGTTCGTGGACTCTGTATTGTACATGGAACACAAGTGCATGGAGGCTAGCAACCTCCCTACCTGCTCTTGTGATGCCACGCGAGTCCAGCCGGCCGAATGAGAGGAATGTCACCTCCCTGCCTCCCTAGGCTGAGGACGCTATCGGAGCTTCAAGCTCGATCTGGGAAAGCTCGTCGCGAAAGATCTGAAGTCCTGTAGTTTACTTCGTACTTGGATGTGGAGAAAGAACAACCTCCGCATGGGGCGAGTTTGGGGTTGGGGTTGGGGTTGGGGGGGGTGCGCGTGTGGAGGTGGAGAATAGCGGTTTTCATACCCCAGACTTCGGGCCCCGGGGCAATTGGCAGGGCTCGGGACGGTCTGTGATTGGCGCGCATCTGGGGCGCATCCGGGGGGCGCCAAACATCGACAGGTCAAAAATCCTCCAGTCGGAGCGCTCCGTTTCCCAGGACCCGAGGTGAGCAGGCATATACTAGGGTAGGTAGAAAGGTACAGGTAGGTAGGTAGGGTCGGTTATATCGTTCATGATTCGAGCACATGGCATGGCATGTTGTTGGTCCCCCAGTTCCCCCTTGCCCCCAGTCCCTCCCTCCCCCTGTAGTCAATAAGTCTCCCCCGTATAAACGACTACCTACTTACCTACAAGGTAGTTAGTTAGTTAGCTGCATCGTTCGGATCGAGATGCGTGGTTTCATGATGTGGGGAGCTATAAGAGTCGGGACCTGCGCTGCTACTCTGCGAAGTTGCAACGTTGGGCTGGCTCACCTTGTTCTAAGTTCGAGAACGTGACGGTGCCTCCCTCTCGTATGTGTGTACTGCGCCAACAATGAAGCCTAAGGTTTATCAGGTGCGTGCCGTGCTGGAACCCACCCGCCTGCACAGGAAAGGCCTTTCTTGGTAGCAAAACGCTTGTTCGCTGTAGCTAACTAACGGGCGTTCCTCTCTCTCCCAGTTCCTCGTCGGCGTCTTCGCCTCGGTGGGATCCGTGCTCTACGGATATGATCTCGGTGTCATAGCCGGCGTCGTGGGCAGCAGCTCCTACGCCGAGCTGTTCAACCCGGGCCCGACGGAGAAGTGGGTCTCACATCTTCTGTCCGGAGTACGGCAGATACCTGGGTAGAGGGAAAGTTTGCTGACAAAAGGTGTGCTGTACAGCGGGACGGTTGTCGCCCTGTTCACGGGTGGTGCATTTTTCGGAGCTGGGTTCGCCGGGCCGGCCGGCGACTGGCTGGGTCGGAGACTGACCATCATGCTCGGCTCCGTCCTCTTCCTCGTCGGTGGCTGCATCCAGACGGCGGCGCAGACGCTCCACTACCTCTATGCGGGGAGAGCTCTTGCCGGGCTCGGAGTGGGTTTCTTGACCATGATCATTCGGTATGTCTGCTATGCTAACGATCCTCTCAATTACCTGCCCTAAGTGCTAACCAACATCCACTCGTGTAGTAAGTTAAGCAGTTATCGATCCGTTTTGCTGCCCTCCGAAGTGTATAGCCGCCGTCCGACAGACGTGTGCTTACCTCCTATCTACCCGTAGCCGTGTACCAGAGCGAGATATCCCATCCTTCCATACGCGGACGCGTGACGGCGCTGCAGCAGTTCATGCTCGGGATCGGCGCGCTTGTGGCTGGCTGGGTCACCTACGGTTGCTACACGAACCTCACGACGAGCGCACAATGGAGGATCCCGTTGGGCATCCAGAACCTCCCCGCCGTTCTCCTCGCGGCTCTGATCCTGCTCTTCCCGGAGAGCCCGCGCTGGCTCGTCGACCACAACCGGGCCGACGAGGGCCTGAGGAACCTGGCGAAGCTCCATTCGAACGGCGACGTGAACGACTCTTGGGTCCGGGCTGAGTTCGCTTCGATTCAGGTTCGTTTATACTCCTCGCTGTGATAGAGACCTCCGCAGGACCATACAATAAATACTGACGCTTCTCCCGTGCTGTAGGAAACCCTCAGCTTTGAGCATGATCAGGAAGCGAAGAGCTACAAGGAGCTATTCGTGAACAAGTCAGTAGTACCATCTCACGCACGCAATAGAACTCGACCTACAGCGAACAGGAGGAGTCTGACCTTGAGCCTCACAGATCCGCTTTCCGCCGCCTTTTCCTCGCGTGCGCGCTCCAGGCCTCCGTGCAGATGACGGGCGTCTCCGCGATCCAGTATTTCTCCGTGAGCATCTTCGAGCAGATCGGCATATCAGCCGAGGATACCCTGAAGTACCAAGCGATCAACGCCATCCTGGCTTTGATCGCGCAGGCGTTTTGCATGGCTTTCATCGATAAGTTCGGGCGCCGTCCGACCCTGATCATCGGTAACCTGGTCAACTGCGTGATGTTCCTCATCGCGACGGTCCTTCTCGGTAAGTAAAAGCGACTTTTCCTGCAATTGGCCTTCCTCCGAGCTCCGTCGCTAATTTTTCTCGTCAGCGAAATTCCCCCCAGATACGGGGTCTGGCGGTACGGCCGGATGGGGTTTCATCATTGTGTAAGTCTTATCGGAGCGGAGTCCCCTCCGAGAAACGAGAAGAGCTGACATAGTTAATTCCTCTAGCACGTGGCTTTACAACATCTCATTCTCCTTTGCCTGTGGACCGCTGTCTTGGTAAGTCAAATACCGTGCCCCCTCCCCGCACTTCTTTTGTTTCGGGCTAATAGGTCCATGTCATATCAACAGGATCATCCCGGCCGAGATCTTTGACACGCACACGCGCAGCAAGGGCGTGTCGATCGCGACTATGACGAGCTTCGCCTTCAACACGATGATCGGGCAGGTGACGGAGATCGCGGTGAAGGCGGTCGGGTGGCGGTTCTTCCTGCTCTTCGTCATCTGCAACTTCACCAACGCCGTCTTCTTCTACCTGCTGCTGCCCGAGACCAAGCGGCTGCCGCTCGAGGAGATGAACTACCTCTTCACCCACGCACCCTGGCTCGTCCCCGGCTCCGACAAGGCCGCCTACACCGCCAACATCGCCGCCGACGTCGAGCGCCGCGCCGCCGAGATCCGCGAGAAGACCGAGGTGGACCACGTTGCTTAGCTGTCTACCTAGGTACCTAACCTACCTAGCTAGTTGACTCGGAGAAATGGGAATGCGGTTGGACTACTCCGTGCATACGTATTCACTCAGGTTTTTATAACCCCCGTTCGTCGGGCCTCTGGCGTCTGGAGGTAGGGACTTGGACCACTGTCCACCTACTGTAGGCATATAGCGAATAGATTGTGTTAATAGGAACCGAATAATCACCCCGACTAATCAACACATTATTCAACAGCCACCTCGCATAATACGGGTGGGTAAAATCCGGCATACAATGCGCCCGGAGGTTAAATACCAAAACAAGAAGTGAATATTTTAACAAGCCGAAGTGGCGGAGTGGTTACGTTCCTTGAGTTTCCCCAAAAAGGAATCGTTGATCGTGCCCTCCAAAGCTGAGGTGACCGAAAAAACCCACCTTGTGGAAGCCTGAATAAGGGGGAAGCAAGGAACCTTTTCGACGGTACCAGGTGAGAAACCTGGTACCAGGGCTTTTTGCCTTTTTCCTTTTCTTTTTCCTTTTCTCCCCTTCCATCTCGGCCTCCATTCCGCGGGACATCCGTGGATCGTTCGGCCCCGGAATTTTTCACCCAGATATGTACATCGCAACATCGCAACAATGGCGCTCTAGCTGTGTACCTAGCAATTTTAGAGTCAGCTGTTTGTACCCCGAGAAGGTAGGAAGAGGAGGCTGGCTGTCTTGTATAGATTGTGAAGCCAGTTGGGTGACGGATGTTTGTCGATTTGATGCTCATCGCCTACCTACCAACTATAGTCTGAAGTTCCTCTTACCTATGCGATTCATATGCACCGATGACAAATACTACTTATTGATGTGCTGCTTTCACAGCATCTCGAAAAGTCCCAAGCAACAGGTCATCCCCGTAGTAGCATGCCCTGATTCTCTGGACGCGTTCCTGGACGTGTAGTGTATTACGGACAGTTCTTTTATGGTGAGGATGATTAGTCTACCTCACATCACAAATGTCAACCCCCCCCTTCCTTCACTGGGCTTCATATCACTGCTAGGGCTTCAGCGATGCAACTGGGCTCGACGTCCCCCTTGATCTTCAAACCAGTTCATTGCAATTCGATTCATGAGCTATCATTTCCCGTTTCCGTCCCCCTGACGAAAATATGCTTCCTTTCCCTAACCGAAATCCATCCAGCCTACTGGCGATGCATTGAAACAAAAGAAACAACTCCCCTACAAAAGTAACCTTCCGCTCCCTCCCTACTTGCACGACAGTTCTGTCACGCATGTCCGCCCGCCATGTATGCATACCCGCAGCATCACAGCGGCCACCTTTGCTCTCTTGTGCAATGGCCCCCTCAAGAGAAGAACTTCTTATACGCCGCCTTCTCCTTCGCCGCCCTCGCCGCGGCCTGCTTCTTGACAGCGTCGAGCTCCTTCGCGACCGCCGCGTCGTTCGGCGCCAGCTTCCTGGCCTGCTCGAGGGCGGCGACGGCCTCGTCCTCGTCGCGGAGGCGCACGAGCGCGAAGCCGCGGCGGAAGAGCGCCTTGGCGCGGTCGGCGTCGCTCGCGCCCGGCACGGCGAGGGCGGCCGACGCGCTGCGCTCGGCGTCCTCCCAGGCCGCGAGCTTGATGTTCATCAGGGCGCTGTTGCTGTTGAGGCTGAAGCGCAGGGCGTCGAGGGCCTGCTTCGTGGCCGTGGCGGCCGCCTTGCCGTCCGACCCCTCCTTGCCCTCTTCCGCTCCTTCGGAGGACACCTCCGGCTCCTCGTTCAGGTACCGCAGCCCCTTCTGGTACTTATCGAGGGCCACGGCGGCGTCGCCCGCCTTGAAGGCCTTGTTGCCGAAGTCCTTGCAGGCCGCGGCGATCTCGAGCACCTGCGTCGCCGTCAGGGACGGCCCGTCGGACACCTGATCCTCCGGGAAGTCCTCGTACGGGTCGCCGAGCGCGTCGGGCTGCTTGGCCTCTGCTCCCGGGGTCGCCTCGTCGCCCGTCAGCTCCCCGCTGTCCGCGATCACGGCCGGCTTCGTTGGCCGGTCGCCCGACGTCGTGCTCAGGTTCTCGATCTGCCGGATGATCGACTTGCCCGACTTGACCTCGCCGAAGACCACGTGCTTGCCGTCGAGGTGCGGGGTCGGGACCGTCGTGACGAAAAACTGGGAGCCGTTCGTGCCTGTGTGCATGTGGTGGGTGGTCAGCTAATGTAATGCATGCGCAATTGGAGATAATAAGGTATGAACACAATGCATCCACTCACCAGGACCGGCATTGGCCATGCTCAGCAGGAAGGGACGCTCGTGCTTGAGGTCAAAGTTCTCGTCTTCGAACTTGGCGCCGTAGATGCTCTCGCCGCCGGTGCCGTCACCCGCAGTAAAGTCACCGCCCTGGATCATGAACTGCTTGATGACGCGGTGGAACTGGCTGCCCTTGTAGTGCAGCGGCTTGCCAGCCTTGCCGACACCCTTCTCGCCTGTGCACAGCGCGCGGAAGTTCTCCGCCGTCTTCGGCACCACGTCATCGTACAGTTCGAACGTGACCCGCCCCGCTGGCTTCTGCCCGATGGTGATGTCGAAGAAGACGCGGCTGCGCTGCTTCTTGGGGCTTTCTTCTGAGGCCATTGTGGTGGTGGAATGCACTTCGAAGGTGGTTGGAATGTGGTGTAGGGTGATGCGCTGGCCGGCTGGCTGGCTGGCTAAATTGACTCCTTGCGTGTTGTGTATGGAAAGTGGGTGAACAGAGAACGAGCAAAGATGAAGGTGGTAATCAGGTAGTGAAGTAGGTAATATATAGTTGTGTGACTGTTTGCTACCGTAGGCAGGGCAGGTATGCTTCCGCACGAATGGTGAGGCGGGGTAGTAAATGGGATGTACGTTGTATGTTGTATGTGGTGCAGATGGAAGGTGATAAGACGAAGGGGAAAGCGATTGTCAACAAGCTGCAGCAGCTCTGCAGTATTTCAAGCAGAGGCAGGGAGCTGGTCTACAAGGCTGGGTGCAATTGGTTGGTCTGGAATGTTGGTTCAACAAGCGCGAGGCCACGGCCAAGATGAAGCTTTTCGGCATCCGTAGAAGCTTCTAGTTTAGCAGGCAGATGCTAAGAATGAGACATCGTGGGGCTCAGGCTCTCAGCGAGGGGCTTCCACCTGGGCTGCTGGGCCAATCATGGCCAAAGCTTTCTGGAGTAGGGCTGAAGCTATAACAAGCTCGCGCGCAACGCGCGGGGTCTAAATACCTAAATACCTACTAATAGGAGTTAGTACGTGCTTGGCATCAACTACTATATCGGGAATGTTTGTCGTCAATTAGGGATGTTCCATATTATCTCTTAGTATTCCTTTACATCTCCTTCAAATGCTTGTTTGATGTCCGGTCGAAGCCTGGTTCTATCAGGCTATAGTGTCATATCATTGCTGCGTTGTCTATAAAATATTTAATCCTCTCGACTCAGAATGGACGATAGCGTGTCCGATATAAGCAGCGAACAGGAAAATACCTACATCATACGCCCGCCTACGGAATCGACGACTGACAAGACGAGACGAGACGGCAGATACTTTACTGAAGAGGAAAGGAGTCTCTTCGTGGATGGTATAGTACTGCTACCATTGGTAGGTTAGATATTTTGCCCGTAAATATATACAAGAATGTTAGATATATGTAAGCATGTAGCCAATCTATCCACCCTTATCCCTCTTCTCTCCGCCCTTGCATAGGGAGAAGGGATAAAAGGGTGATAAATACATAGCGGTGCGCCGGCCTGCCTGTGAATCCCATGTCTATGCCACAAAAAAGTCCGTAGATAATCGCGCGCCCGCTTGCTCGCCCAGTTTCAAGCTGTGAAGATCTCATCACCGCAACCCCAAAACATTCGTGTCCGTCCTCGTTACCGATATGGTATCCCAGCCTTTTTCGTGCTCCCCATATTTCCTTCCCTTAGTAATCGAGGCAGGGTAGGGGCAGATAGGCGTAATAGGAAATATCCATTCCAGCCATTCATCCACTTATCCATCCCAATGTCGCCCGTTGAACACCAAGAAATCAAAAGAGTAACATGAATGGATATTGCCATTCCACTTATCTCTTGGTAACTTAAGAGTCCATGGTCCACTCGACGCTCTCGCGCCCTCCGTCGAGGGAGCCGAACAGGGCCTCGAAGGCGTGGGCCGTGACGTCGATGGATCCACCCGAGCAACCGGGGCACTGGTCGCGGATCTTGGCCTGGATCGACTTGCCGTTGGCCGTGATGGTGATGCTCTTGTCGCACCACGGGTGCGCCGGCATGTCGACGCCTAGGTTGGTCGCCGTGCTCACCGCCGTCCACATGCCCACAGGCATCGCCACGATGTTCTCGCTGTCGTCCGCGCCCGTATCGTCGTACCCGCATGCTCCCATGCCTACCGTGTAGTACGTGATGTCGCCCTTGCCCGAGACGCCGGTACTGCCGCCGGAGCCGCCACCGCTGCTGCTGCTGGTCTCGGCGGGGGGAGGAGTGCTGCTGGTGGTGGTGGGCTCTTCTGCCGGGCTGGAAGTCGTCGCAACAACGGGAGGGGGCACGACTATGGCAGGCACCGAGATGACGGGCGCCGCGGCTGTGGTGGGTTCAGGCTGAGGCGTGCTGGTAGTGCTGGTAGTGCTGGGCGCAGGAGGGGCCTCGGAAGTGGTCTCTGCGGGTGGTGGCGCCGCCACCGCCGCCGCCGAGCTTGTTGACGTGGCTAGGGTTGTAGGTTGCTCACTGGGTGTCTGGAAGAACTGGCCCGGGACACCAGTGCTGGTGGTAGTGGCCGCGGATTCGACCTCGGGTGTCTTCTCCGGGAGGACGGTCTCGGTGGTGGTCTCGTCTACATAGACAGTCGCGGTCTCCCAGACGGTCTCCCACTCGACCACGAGCTCTCGCTTCTCGAGTTCATCTTGGTGCTTGTGCCGGCGCTGGTGCCCGTGTTGAGGCTGGGCAACGGCGACAGACGCCAGAAGGGCGGCGGTAAACGTGGCGGATTTCATATTGATTTGTTTTCTACGCGTTTCGTTGTAACAGAGATGGAGTTTTTTGACAGGGTCCAGCCAGATGAGTCGCGTTGACAGGGCTGGCAGATCTGAATACTGCCTGGTGTTCTTTTTTCTACAAAGGAGTGATTTCCCAAGCAAATGCGACTTCCAAACGGTCTGCGATTCTTAGTATCTTTTTGTCCTTCGGGAATGAGTGTAGTGAGCAGTTGCAGCGTAAATAGGGAACGTATACAAGTGAGCGCTGCTCCTGAAAGGAATGAATTGTATCGGGAAGAACCACAAGGACTAGATACGAGGGTTGGTAATGAGAGACTCCAGTGAAAGGAATGGTGTGGGCTCTTTATGAGTTGCAGAAAGAGCGCAAGGGGCAAGCCACCTTGGTTATACCAGGGGCAAGGAACAACCAACAAGCCAAGCTGAATTGGGCGGGCTTGGTCAGGACTTGGGCAGGCTAGAACATCCTTGTCTCTCGGACCAAGAGGCAATTGGGCACACTAGGGCTGAAACAGAAAACATCCGAGAGGCTTGGAACCACCGTCTACGGCTTGACGGGTTAACCCTCTCGCTTTCCCTACCCGTTCCAGTTCGGCCAGTCAAGATCAAGGCCCTGGCACTAGAAAAAAAGTGCGTGGCCTTTCGGCCTTAGAGCAGGGCAGACAGACGGGCTACGGGGCGAATGAGACCCTCACAACGGACCCCTTGTCACATTTAGCCAACGTGGTTAGCCCGGAGGGTTACAGCCGGCCGGATTAGCTGCAAGGCACCGCGGTGGCACTGCCCTGTCGTCCAATGTGCGTAGGACTTTCAGGTGGGGGAAGCAATTTTCGCCCTTCAAGGCACAAAAAGCACCCTGGTCGGGAGGATTTAGTAGGGATCGGTTCCTGGCGATCCTTGGATGGTACCTGGAATACCAGCTAAACCGCTGCAAGTGGTGCATTAGCATTCCGGCTCAGTTGATGTGGTGTGAGTCGTAACTGTGCTCCTTGCAATGGAGTTTGATCGTGTAAGATTCCACAGGGTAATTCGCCTATATTGGCTGTTGGTTGTTGACTGTATATTCTTTGTATTGCGGAGCTGGCACGAGGTTGACTAATACATAAGTGTGTGCGAAAGCGTTGGAATTCCGGAGAGAATCATCATGGAGAACGGGGTTTGGGGGTCTCCATACGAAATCTGGGTAGGAAAGTTCGTGGTCTGGTCCAAGCGCCACAGATTACGAACAAGCGAAATTCCAATGTTGTGATCGATCGACACACCAGCCCACCCGAACTAGGGCCTACGTGCGCTAGTTAGGGGATCCATCTCAAAAGCAGGATGAGGCCTCGTGGCATTCCTCGTTTTTTCGTGTTCCAAACCCACGTCGGTGCCCGATACGGTGGATTCTTCTCATCACTGTAGTTAGTGGCTACGGAACCCGTCTGGGCAAATGGCGACTGCACGCACATAGTTAGGTAACGTTGATTAACTTTAACTGTTAGTTTACCACTGACATTCTGATGGATGCTACCAACAGCCAAACTAGTAAAGCTGTCAACGGGAGACTGTTCTCGTTAGTATATGTTCCAGACCACCTACTACACGTGATAGTGCTTCTATTCTTGCTATTGGGCGCGAAGTGGTGGTGCGGAGACGACTTGAGTGTCGAAAATGGTGCTATCAAACAGTGCCGTCTAGAATTTTTGTTAGTAACAAAAAACGACATCCGTGTCTCCGAACCTGCAGACTATATTATGCAGTGAAAGGTGCAGGAGGAAAACTCTGATCAGAAGACGGTGAGGAGTCCCTAAATGTGCGATGGCAGATGATTGGTTACTATCTACGCCTTCGTTTCGGAAGGATGTTTCTGGTGCTGTGGCTTGCTAGTAAAGGTGTAAAGGAATAAACCATCGCGGCTAAAGACGGGGCGGTCTTCATCCTCGATCTCGACGACCTGGAAGGCCTTTCGCGCCTTCTTGAGGAATTGTGTGTCAGCCCGTCGCCTCTTCTTGAAACTGAAGAAGATGGTTGCCGATGGAGACAGCGTCAATAGATCCGATAGCGTGGCCAGCAACAAAGGGAAGGCTGGTTCGAAGTAGGCACAGTCGGCTGCGAGAATGACACCCGGCTTCAGATCTACGATCTCTTTTGGGAGCGGCTCGCCCCTGAATACCCCGCAGTGTGTTAGAGAGAGTGCCTGCAAGTAGGCGCAAACGCCGTCTACCGCCTGCAGAGTCTCACTGCATAGGGGAAAGGGGGGAAGGAGAGGGAAGCAGAGGAAGCGCTTACCAGTTCAATACGGAAGCTTTCACTCGACCACCTAGATTATTCAGAGCAATGTTATGTTCCATCAACGAAATCATATCCGCTTGATCCGTAACGTAGAGCGGCTCCTCATAGGCACATCCTTTGGCAACCGCCAATCCCACCAGTCCGCCACCTGCACCGAGTTCAAGGCTATATTGTGCAAAAGAAAAAGGAGGGGATATCAGTAACATGTTGAGGGCCTTACACCGCATAGACAGGATCCGAGCCAGCAGTCACAAACGACAACGCATCGTGGGGAGGTTTGAAACCCACATTCTCGTTTGGCGCAGATCCTCACGATGGTATCGCAGCATGTGCTTTGCCAGAATCATGCCCGGAGGCCAGAGTTGACCGCCGCATCCTTGAGCCAGGTCTTCGTGTAGTCGGAGTGGTGTTGAGAGAAGTGCTGAGAAAGTGAGTTCTGCTGTCCCTGCAGACTTGATGATCGGGAGTGGGGAGAAGTCCTCGCCGATCGCCAAGGGGGAGAGCTCAGGTGACGGCGACCGGTCGGGTAGCATAGCATCTACATAAGGCTTCATCTACGCAAGGCACACGGCGTCTTTTCTTCCAAACTTCGACCAGCTGTGTATGATCCGGTAGAATGTGGTATTTGATATTTGCTTTTATTGTATATTACGATGGAGCTTAAGTTAGTATATATTATTTTATTTTCCAGTTGCTACTGCCCTGGTTGAGGGATATGTTTCATCACGATTACGCAAAGTCTCGACCGCTCTGGACTGGACCTTCCTCCCTTCCAGCACCAAACCCACCAAACCCACTACGTAAACCTTGTTTGCTCGGTTACATACTTGAAATTCAGGCAGTCGTGCAACAATAAGGCATAGGAAGCTATCTACATACCTACTTAATACCTAAGTAGGTAAGCATATCAATGGCATACCGGTTACCTATGTAGAACATCATATACATGCATACCTCCGCACCTAAGGGAAATCAGATAAAAGATCCTGGCAAGATGATATTCATAAGATCTACATAGACTAAGATCGGATCTGATGTAACGCAATGTGCACCGGAGGATCCCGTCCAGCCCATTAACATGACGATGTTACTTACATGATGTTCATTCGAGTTTACTGAGCATTGCACTACTAGCAAGAAGTATGAAGTTGAACATCTGACGTCTGGGACCAGTATTTGGGACCTCAGTTCTCCATGCTACATACTTAGGTAAGAAAGCTATAAGTGGACAGTTACCACGATAACGGCGGGACTACTTGGAAATGTTTGTAGTCCATAGCTTGTTGTATTGGCTTGGACATCGGGGGAAGACGATGTCCATATATAATGGTAGCTCTACGGCATTGCCTTGTCGGAGGGAACGTGACATGTCGAAGCTATCGACGTCTATCCATCTCTCCCTGAAACGGCATCTTCATACAGCTAGTTGGGTGCGTACAGTAGAAGGGAGAACACTTAAGTATGGAGCATCTCTTATCAATGCATTCTTATCAATGCATATGCTTTATCAATTGTCTGTCTGGCTCAATTGGTCACCCCCTTTTCCCCTGGTCGCAATAGTCGTAGATTAACCAGTTAGCTATCGCTTGACCATACCACGCATGGCCAATATAATGGCTTGAATTTCTGAGCTCATCCCTTAGCCCTCAGCGCTCCTGCGCGGGCACCGCAAAGAATATGTGGAATGTGACCAACTACCAGCCCTAGCTGAGACATCGAATTCCACGACCCCTCAGCGTGCCAGTTTCTTCCCTCTTCCCCCCCTTTCGCGTTAATTGACCCCTTCCCAACGTCGCGATGTACGCGTCCGGCGACTCGGCAATGACGACGAACTTCGTCAAGCCAGGGGCGGTCTCGGGCACAGACTGCCAGACAAGCAGGCAGGCAGGCATGCCTCCTTCAACAGAAAACTTCGCCTCGGGGGAGGGCGACTACTGCTCTTCTAGTTATTGTCGACTGCTACGTACGAGGATTGACTTACGACCTACATGATGCGAATGCGACGAGAGCGGACGAAATTGTTCACGTTTCCTCACGCGCAAATTCGACGCTCTACCGTGCAGCAAGAGATCATACGCAACTCACCTCATCCTCACCTCACCTACCTCTTCTTCATGCGCTGATAAGACACTTCACGCATCATCACGATGGTGGCAGCAGGGCGGGTGCTTCTCTGCTGGCCCGGGCTGCCTGCTGCTGTCTTCCTCTTCTTCTTCCTCTTCCACGCCGCCGCCATCCCCGTGGAAAATTTCCCCATCAATTCGCAGCTGCCCCCCGTAGCGCGCATTTCCGAGCCTTTCTCGTTCACTTTCTCGCCACTGACGTTCTCCTCCTCCCCTGAGCTCTCGATGTCCTACTCGCTCGGCAACGACACCCCCGGATGGCTGTCCATCGACAGCAGCGCGCGCCGCCTGTTCGGGACGCCCGGCGACGTTTTCGCTGATGTGGCCCCGGGCAATGGTGATGCTGACGTCGTCGGCGTGCACGTGGAGCTGGTCGCGCGGGACGCGACGGGGCTCGCGACAGCCAACGCGACGCTCGTCGTCTCGCGGAATCCCCCGCCGTCGGTCGAGGTCCCGCTGTCCGAACAGATCGCCGGCTTCGGGCCGTATTCGGCGCCCTCGTCGCTACTGCTACACCCTTCTAGGCCGTTCTCGTTCAGCTTCGCGGAGCGGACGTTCACTACCACTACCCGACCTAAGGGCGATAAAGAGAAAGATGCCGCTACTACTACGAGAGGGGCGAGGAGGGAAGAAGGGCCTGCGCTGCTGAACTACTACGGCGTCTCGGGAGACAGCGCACCGCTGCCGTCCTGGGTGTCCTTCGACGCGGACACACTGACGTTCTCCGGCACGACGCCCCCCTTCGAGTCCCTGGTGCAGCCGCCGCAGACTTTCGGCTTCCAGCTCGTGGCGTCCGACGTCGTCGGATTCGCGTCGTCGGCTTCCATACCCTTCTCGATTGTCGTCGGAAACCACGAGCTTACGGCTGACGAGGCGGTGGTTCGGCTCAATGCGAGCCACGGAAAGCCCTTCGATTACGCGGATCTGAAGGAGACGTTGAACATCGACGGAAGACCGCTAAGAAGAATAGAAGACGTTGCCTCCGTCACGGTAGTCGGCCTGCCTCAATGGCTGAACTTCGACGTCGAGACCTGGGGGCTTAGCGGCACGCCCGATGCGACTGCCGAATCGTCGAATGTGACGGTTGCCGTGGTGGACAGATATACAGATACCCTAAACGTAACAATCATGATAGAGATGGAATCGGAACTATTCGTCTCTGAGCTACCGGATATGAACATCACAGCTGGCGGTGATCTGTCTTTCGACTTGAAGAGGTACTTGTTCGATCCTCAAAAGGTCGATATATCGATAGAGACCCAACCCGTGTCGCCATGGATACATTTGGATCCAGCTTCTAAGAAACTCTCCGGGACAGCCCCGGAGCCACATGCTGCAACGTATGCGACGGATATCACCGTGACCTTCATAGCAACATCAAAACGCAGCACAACCACCGACACTAGAACCATGGCTGTGCATATAGCAGATCCATCATCGACAGACCCGACCCCTGAACCTACAACGCCCGCCAAACCCGAAGAGACCAAAGAGGGCAGGTCGAGGAGGAAGCTCCTTTGGCTGCTATTGCCATTCTTGCTCCTCCTCTGTATTGCCGCTATCATGTTCTTTATCTACCTACGCCGGCGCCAGCGGCGCATCGAGAAGGGTCACATCATGGAGGTGTCTGCACCGATACCGGGCACATTCGTGAACCATGGGTCGGGGTCGAACGGCAGCTCCATGCAAGACATGAGAAAGATGCTCGACATCGGACCACCAGGGACGAGTCCAGGGACAGCGACTGGGGTGGCGGGAGCGGCTACATCGGCACATCTTCACGAATCACGCGTAGTGTCTGACCCGCGGGCTGGGGCTAGCCTTCAGCCGTATGCACTCTCGCTGTATAAGGACAAAAGGAGATCGCGCAGCGACACGGTCCTGATTGAAATGAGGCGCTCGTGGCTGCCACGGTTTCAAGGAATAGCGGGCTTTGGCGGACAAGTGACAGACGGGGGAAGTTTTCTTTCGGACACAAGTCTTAGCGAGGGAGATGCTCACAACGCAGACGAAACAAGACTGCCGGGCCTAGCGAGGACGACAAACGAACCATACGAGAAGAACCGGCTAATGCTGGACGTGCCCATAGTCTCGGAGCCATTGAGCATCCAACCCACGCCGGAGCTGGCATACAGGCCCACGGAAGGGGCAACGGGAGCAGCGCCAGTAACACCCGCCAGGAGGTTCGACCTGAGCAGCAGCAGCAGCGCCTCGGAGACCACATCCGGCTCTTCCAGCCTCAGCTCACAACCAACGCCCATTGTTGGCTACGCGCGTGGCCGCGACAACCACCCTCACTATCATCATCAGAACTACCACTTCTACCACCGGCCGCGATCGGGGCGGCTCAGCTTAGGCGTCGGCAGCCGGCTCTCCCGGGCCCTGAAGAGGGCAAGCGGGCAGAGTCAGCAGCAGAACAGGAGCAGTAACCTGAGCTCGTCCACAGTGCGGACGACGCGCACGAGCATCCTCACGACGGCCCTTGCGGAGGAGCGGCTGGTGCAAGCAGCCACTTTCACGGCTACCTCCGCTAGCACGGTGGCGTCTAGCATCGCCAGCACCGCAGTGGTCAGGCCGACTATCGTGCATATACCCAGCCGGCCGGGCGAGGCGGTCCATGCGCTCAGTAGGAGGAGGGCTGGCGGCAGCGATTCGACGCCGCTGTTCTTTGGGGGCGGCAATGGCGGAAGGGCGCGGAGGCCTCCGAGTACAAGGGGTGTAGGTGGGACATCGTCGCAAGTCTCTTCTTCTCAAGGCGAGAGGACACCATCACACCCAATGTCTTCCGCACCTGCGTCCCGCGAGAGCGAAAGCGATTCGTCGTGGGATCGGCTTGCGCGGGACTCGCTGGGCATCGCGCACAAGGATCTCGTTATCCCTCTCCCTCTGGCCAAGAATAAGAATAGCAGCGCGTATAGGCATAATATGGATATTGGTTTGGATCTGAACCCGGGCAGCAGCAAGAGGAGGAGTTCCGCGGATAGCACGGGCAACGGCGACGGCGTCGGGGCGCGGTCGAGTTGGACGATCCGACCGCTACAAATCTCACCTCCGCCGTCACGACAACCACCAGCTTCACAGCCGCTGGCGATGACGACGGCAGCGGCAAAAGCCGATGAGGGCAGAGATGCTACTACTGCTCCAAGCACGCCGTTCCAGATCCCGGCGACATCCCGACACAGACGGCAGGCGCCGATCTCGCAGACGACGCCGTCGCCGCCGCCGCTGTTCCTGCCACCATCGCCCCCGGCGCCGCCCTCAAACGACCACAGAGGCTCGGCGATGGCGACCAGGCCGCTGCCGGAGACGCCGACGCCGGCAGGCCGGGGTGGGAGGCCGCCGCTGGCGGATCGGCTCAACGAGTCGACGCCGAGGAGGAGCGGGAGCGCCGCGTCCTCTTCCTCGTCGACGGCGGCAGCGCGGAGGAGCGGGAAGGGAAGGGGGAATCGCCCTTGTCAGGATGACGGCGATGACGACGACATGTGGGAAGACATACGACCGCCCAACTCCTCCGTATTTGGGGGCGGTGGCGAGGGGGAGGCGGATAGCGATGGGAGCTTCGCTGTCTACATCTGATTTCCGGGTAGCTGAACCCCTGAGTCTGAGTTTCGGGGAGATGTAACTGTCTAGACACTGGTACATATGTAAAACGTAGAACGTTGCTCAAGCTATCATTGATCCTAGACCATAAAGCTATTCAACGAGATTGCGGCAGTCTCGTCCCCAGCCTCTGAAGCCCTCTAGAGGAGATGGGGTTCCAACCATACTAAGTAGTAGTTAGTCTACGTACTCACAGAAACCACACCGGTTACTCTAGAAAGCCATTGATCGTCACCAACATCTTCTTCGCCTGCCTGAAATAGCAGCTTTTATTGGCTAAGTAGCCACTATTCTTCTGGGCTTTTACCGCAAGTGCGACCCTTGAAATGCCAAAATGTAATAGGTGTTGAATAGGTGTTGGGCTACAAGATTTCCAACAGCGGCCAGACAGACCAATGGGAGTTGCGCACCAGCGTTTATATACATTACAGTGAGGGGACAAAATAATCCGGCCCACCTGGGAAATCCCACCAAAAAACGCCGTTTTGCTGCTCTGTCACTCCCTCATAACTTTACCAGTTTTGCCCTTAAAAGCAAAATGTAACCTGATATATATATGTAATTATAATCGAATAAGGGTTTCTTAATATACTTTGTAAATTATATAAGCCATTAATGCGTTATATTGCATTCTTTAAAGCCTAGCGTTGGAAATTTCCAGTTCCCATACAAAACTGGTCAGATTTGTATGAGAACCGATGATTTCTAACTTACATTTATCTTTAATATTACGTCGTTTTTGTAAATCGCATCCGTTCCAAAATGTATTATAAGAAACCCTTTCTCGATTTTAATTCTCTTTAAAAAGAAGTATTATTCATAATTATATGACCTTTCCTGGTAAAGTTATGAGGGAGTGACAGAGCAGCAAAACGGCGTTTTTTGGTGGGATTTCCCAGGTGGGCCGGATTATTTTGTCCCCTCACTGTACCGTAATAGGCAAGTGATTAGCGTTTCTGGTGTTTACCTACTCACAGCGCCGTAATACTGCAGGGCATCAAGATGTCCTACGTGGAAGTATATACGCAGTAACTGGAAACCTCAACAAAATGTCAAGCGTGACCGCTTTGGATCAATCCTTCGGGTTCGGGTACCTACTGTTAGGATCACCTACTGTCAGGACTCATGATGTTGATAGCTGATTACGCGATTATTCGTGCAATCATGCGAAACACTCACAGATAACGTTACTACCTACTTAGTAGGTATAATTATGGGCTGGCAAAACCTGAAAAGGGAAGGAATACTGTCGAAACACTTCAAGCCAGCTGTTGGTTGATTCCCCATCTAGAAAACTAGAACCGACAGGTAGGTTGGTATGCATGCAACGAATAGGATACGGAATAGGATATGCAAGCATTCCTTACACGGCAGCAGGTGGGGGGGAAGGAGTCGAATCTGAAGTGTATTGGTTGTATGTAGCATTACATTGCATTTCCGCCTTTGCAGCCTAATGCCACTTCGAGTCCGTCACGAGACAAACA
The DNA here is from genome assembly GCA_022225965.2 of Diatrype stigma. Classification (NCBI taxonomy): domain Eukaryota; kingdom Fungi; phylum Ascomycota; class Sordariomycetes; order Xylariales; family Diatrypaceae; genus Diatrype; species Diatrype stigma. The sequence continues at coordinate 447,118 of JAKJXP020000009.1, forward strand.
CCCTTGCAACTCCGGCGGTTCCAGAGCCCGGTAGCCAATGGCCCTGATGATCCGGTGTGCCGGCTTGCCTTTCTGGATTTCTTCTGGATGGTGCAAGGCACTCACCAGGCACTCACCAGGCACTCACCAGGCACTTACCCAGGCACTCACTATGCACATTTTCACTCCAAAGGATGACTCTAGAAGGATCACTCTCCCTATCTGCAGCTCATGTAGATGGAAGGCAAAGCCCGCTATATCTAACATGGCAGGCGAAGCAGCTGCCGCCAGTTGGTGAGATTCATTGTGTTCCAGCTGGAGGTCCCCGAGGCCTGGCCTATTGGTTAGAGTTGGAGGTTCTTCGAATATTACCTACGAATGCATTGTTAAGGAGAGCTCTTACCTCTGGCTGCTCTGATATCGGTAGACTGGGCCCGTACGGTGTTCCTCTAGGGGTCCATTCTTCGAGGAAAATAAGGTGATCGATCACATATGTATGTCAATATGCACGTGACTGATATGACATCGTACTTGCCTGGCCCAGGCGATTAGAATCACTTATATGCTTTTGTTGAGGTTTCAAGATTACAGTGCTTTCCGGACTCCAAGAGCTCTAAAGCACCTGGGCTCCAACTCTGTCTGGGAAGACCAAGCCGGTATGGTATGTAAGGGCGAACCATTCTGGCTGGAACCAATGATTGACCTTGTTCAACTTCCTGGGCCTACATTATCTAGGTCTATATGCTGTATACTCACCTACTATGTAGGTAGTTGGGTCACTATAACGGCATCTTTTGTTCCTCTGATTCTTCGGTGATCGTTTCTATGGCCTGGATCTCGAGTTACCACTTGATGACGTACTGCTAGATGTGAATGCCATTCAGATCTTGGTTGCCAATGTAACTGACCCATGAATGTGATAATTCTTTCTAGAAAGTATTTGCCTCCATGCGGTGAACCGTTACTCGTTGACATCACTTGAAAGATACCCATGTAGGTAGGCATTGTGATACTGTACTTTCTATAGCGGTATAAACTACAACCGACTTTGTATACTTATACATTAGTTACCTGTAAGAACTGACAACCCTCTCTCCTCTTCGTAGGGCTTCATATGGCTTTCAAATGCTGTTCTATCAAATAGGCATATTGTTAAATCTTACCCATGGTAGCTAGCTTATTATAAGGTCAAATCTTATAATCAGGACAGACACTTGGTAAGTTCACGCCTACTATGTAATAGAAATTTTACACATATACACACAAGCACCTCATCGCTAATCAGCTGCGCGATGGAGAATTTTCTTCTCTTACCTAAGTACATATGGAGAGATAAAGAGAACCCCGCCTTTTAGCGTTTAGATACCCAACATTGATTACTGAAGTAGGTACAAGGCCTGGGCATTATGCTAGAGTAATGCCAATGAACAAACGCAGGGTCCAGCATCAGCCACTACATCCAGCTCGGCCTGTACGAAGTACCCCCCACTAGTTCTGCTAAGTACCTCCCTACCCAGCTTAGTGGCGCGCCTATACGCGCCCTCGCCGGCCGCAGCACCGACACCAGTTCCTTATCCCCTCAGGATAGTATTGTATGTATCTGGTACCCCCTAGCCTAAGCAGTTGTTCGAGGTCTTGGGCCGAACTGGACATGCGTCGATACCTGCGGCCTACTACATACAAGCACCTGACGCACGCATACACACACCAGATACTTACCTACATACATCCATAATCCATATATACATACATACCTGCCTCATAACATACCTACGGTAGTACGCCCAACCACTGCTAGAGCCAGACGCCAGGCACCAGACGCCAGACCAGCCGCCCAGCATTGTGCACCCAGCCAGCCAGCCAGCCAGCCCAGCCAGGTCCCCAGCCAGGCCTTGCCCACATTCCAATTCCTCTTGCAAGCTGCCTGGGCTGCCCGCCACATCCATCCGCCCCTACTCCAACAGGTTACGCTTGCACTTAAGCAAGAACCGACCGAAACTTCGCTCCGGTCCGAGGATAATCATACACTGAATATTCAACTTCGCGCATTCGTCGGGGGAAAAAATTTCCAGAACAACATCACCGTACCGTACCATAAGAAATACATTCGCAAGGCCTTGAGCTGACCTGGGCCGACGACCACCCACACCACCTAACGCCGACTTAGCAGTACTTCCTAGATTGCCCCTCCTTCATCTCCATCTTTTACCTTGCAGTTGATAATTCTTCCCCTCCGTCCCCGTCCCCGAACGTCCTTATTTATCATCACAATCACCACCCATTACACGCGACCTGACACCGAGTCTCTTTCGCCATGGGGCAAACCCTTTCTGAACCTGTTGTCGAGAAGGTATGGCTCCTCCCTGTTCCGTGCAAATCCCTTCTCTTTGTTGGCTCCCAATCTGTCTGAATCCTGTTCCACAATGTGTCATCCATCGCCTTCCGCGCAGAACTGTTCTAGGCGCGTGCCCTCGCGAGCCTGCCAACAACAGTCCGAGCCAAACCGCATCTTTCAGTCTCGAGATCGCTCGTCTATGCATTCTGCCTAGAACTGCTTTTCGACCCTAGAATCCCCATATCTCCCCCAACTCGTGCTGACAATGTGCTCTCACAGACTTCCGACAAGGGTGAGGATGATCGGCTACTCTACGGCGTGTCCGCTATGCAAGGATGGCGTATCAGCATGGAGGATGCCCATTGTACTGTCCTTGACCTCCTGACCCCTGAAAGCGACGACGACAAGAAGATCCATCCCTCGAGGTTATCCTTCTTTGGAGTTTTCGATGGCCATGGTGGCCACAAGGTTGCCGAATTTGCCGGAGGACGTATCTACGATATCCTGAAAAAGCAGGATACATTCAAGGCCGGCAATTACGACCAATCCCTCAAGGATACCTTCCTCGCTACCGATCGTGCGATACTTAGCGGTAAGGATCCGTCTCAATCCTATACAAAGTCCATACAAAGGAAACATGCTGATTCTGCTTATGATTCTAGACCCGAAGTATGAAGAGGAAGTCTCCGGATGTACTGCATGTGTCGGTCTGATTACAGGCGACAAAGTCTACATCGTATGTGTTTGAAAATCAACCTGACTGCCTGTCTACAGATACTAACATGGGGGCTTAGGCCAACGCTGGTGATTCCAGAAGCGTACTGGGTGTCAAGGGTCGCGCTAAGCCACTGTCATTCGACCACAAGCCGCAGAACGAAGGTTCGTGATCACTATTTGCAACTCCCACCGCTCACTTCACTTACTTATGTAATACTTGCTTTCTAGGCGAAAAAGCTCGCATCACCGCGGCTGGCGGCTTTGTTGATTTCGGTCGAGTCAACGGCAACTTAGCTCTCTCCCGAGCTATAGGGGACTTCGAGTTCAAGAAGAGTGCGGATCTTGCCCCTGAGCAACAGATAGTGACTGCCTTCCCCGATGTGGTTAGCCATGATTTGACTGATGACGATGAATTCCTGGTCATCGCCTGTGATGGTAAGTGTCACTCCAGACACAAGTATTCCAAGAGTTTGACTGACCTTCCAACCAGGTATCTGGGATTGCCAGTCTTCTCAGGCCGTTGTTGAGTTCGTGCGGAGAGGCATTGCTGCAAAGCAGGACCTAGATAAGATTTGCGAGAACATGATGGACAACTGTCTAGCTTCCAACTCGGAGACGGGAGGTGTTGGTTGCGACAACATGACCATGATCGTCGTGGGTTTCCTAAGAGGCAGAACCAAGGAGCAGTGGTACGAAGAGGTCGCCAGTCGTGTAGCGAAAGGCGACGGACCTTGTGCCCCTCCCGAATACGGTACGCCTTCTTAGAGCCGGGGCATCTGGAGACGACACTCACTGACTTTTTGGGGCCCAGCTGAATTCCGGGGACCTGGCGTTCACCACATTTTCGACGACAGCGACAGTGGTTATGACGTTGATGAGAACAAGTCTAAGCCTTTCGGCATAGGTGGATACAAGGGCAGGATTATCTTCCTCGGCGACGGCACGGAGGTTCTTACAGACTCAGACGATGCTGAAATGTTTGACAACTCGGAGGAGGACAAGGATCTCGCTAGCCAGGTGTCCAAGAACGCAACATCTGAGGAAGAAGCCGGCAACGACGGGCTGCCACCGAGGGCCCCATCGCCTCCACCGCGAGGAGCAAAGAACGAGGCGAGCCCTACTAAGTCTGAGCAAACTACCACGAAAGATACCCCTGCAGAGGCAAAGACGGAGAGCAGTAGTACCAAGGACGAGAGCAAGCAAGAGGAGGCATCAACGGCGGAATCCAAAGCCTGAGGACGCACGTGTCTTCCCTACATGGGCCTAGCGGCGTTTTCAGAGCGAGGTTAAGGGAGTTTTCGAGCCGGGATGTAGGGCACAGTGGAGCGGCATGAGAGATTCCGAGCAACGTCTAAAGAGAAACGGTTACGATGAAGCATATGAAGAGTCTTGTTTAGGGGTCATGTCGGGGGTCCCAGAAGGAACACGACACGATGGCTCGGTATGATGGACGGACGGACATACACAATCCAATCTCCTTACAAAAGGGATGCGCAAAACACCACGAGCTGATGGTCGCATCTATTCATCGCGGCGGCTGGCAGACAGCAGGGCCTCTCCATCTCCCCATCTCCCTATCCTAGGAAGGTGGGAGGGTGCGGTCAAGGATGCTGGTTCCTGGACGGAGAGATTCATAGTGACTGACAGCCTCGTCGGTCGCGAGTATTCATGCCCACCCAACCAGTGCCTCATTGCAGACCTCTCATGGATTTTACATGTTTTTTTATGGCAGTACAGATAGCAGCATCATGACGGAAATGCATTAATGTCCGACTTCAGTTGATGATGTGATGTGGTCCTATCGACTTGTCGATTTTCTGTCCTGAATTCCTGTCCTGACTTCCTGGCTTGCCGAGTAATACCTTTTCCCGAGGTCCTGACTTCTTGAGTAATTATTACATAATCTGATAATGTACGTGGTGCAGGTGCAGGTATGTCGGGTATCATGGATGCGACGGGACCTTGGGACCTCGACCGGGCGTGGGGTTGACGACGGTCGGCACTCGGTTGGCACCTGAGCAGCTCCGTCGGACGCAGTTAGCACCACCTGTTGACCCAGGCAGCCAGGGCCTGCACTGGCTAGGGGCCCTGCAGTCTCGATAAATAAATACGGGTCCAAAAATCAGTTAGTTATCGTACGTAGTGCAAAGATTTCCAAGGTTGAATATTTGACTGGTACCACTTGCATGTGCATTTCACCACTTAACCACATCAGACGATAAATCTTTTATGTCGTCGCAGGGGCCCGTAACTCTTCGACTGAACGCACTGCAACCCCCTTTTAGAACAACCCATATCATGTGCACAAATTAGCTCATGTCCCTGGGAGTCAAGTCGCTATGGAGAGCCCAGACTCGGTCGGTCTGCATCAAGGAGCTCTGCCTGGGCCCGGTTTCCAGGGAGCATCATGACAACCCGAGGCGATGGCTGTCGTTCTCAGCAGCAAGTCCAGACCACTCCGGTAACGGAGCCAAGGCGGACGAACACCGTGAAGATCATGCAGGCAAGAAACCCCAGAGAACTCGGACGTCGCCAAACCCGACAAGGCGTCTTATCAAGCGCGCCATAAAGCTGCGCAAGTCGAATCCCGACACGCGAAAGCGTCCCTCCGTAGAAACGCTTATCAAGCCGGCAGCTCGATATCCTAGCAAACACGGGACCATACGTAGCTTGCGCAAGCATTTCGAGAGCGCGAATAGACAGCACATCCACGACTTTTTCATCCAAGCTTTCGATAAGCCCAACGATGACTGGGGATCCACGTTGTACTTCCTGCTGGCAAACACGCCAGATTCCCAGGAATTGTTCAGCCTGAAGGTCGTGATCGGTCGGGGGGCCTCGCGTGAGGCCCGCAGAGTGCTCTCAGGCTTGGACAACAACATCGGGCAGATCGAGCGGAGGCACCAGAGCAACATCAAGTTCGAGGAATCTTTCCCCGACCCTGAAATGTTGGTGCTCAATATCTCAGGCTCGGAAATCGCGGTTCGCGACTCGCTGCGCGACATCATCAACGTGTCCGGGAAAGTCACGGCTGTCAGAGTCAGGGAGGCCGACTTGAAGGAAAGACTTGGCGATATATGGAAGACCCACCGTCCAGGCCAGCCACTGGCCCTAGATGACGACGACGGTGAATTGGATGCTAGTGATACCACTATGACGATACAGACCGACCGGATTCCTCAGTTGGACGAGCTTGCACGGCCAAGTCGGTACAAAAGTTATGTGCTAAAGGAACGGGCTGATAACATTACTCCGCCAGCTGAGTGGACCAAGATCTCGTTCGATAGATACGTTGCTGCTTTAGTTCATGGTGTTATGCCCACGGATCTAGCCCGAAAACTCTACAGAAATGGCCCTAGTCATCAGGAAACGGTGGTGTCCCTCCTAGTCACCATCTTCGAGTCACAGGACACGCGATCAGCCGTATCTGTTTCGGCGCTGAAGATGGCCCTGGCTTACATACACGCGAAGGGCGCTATGTTCCGACCGGCGACGCGGCGCATCTTCACGCGGGCAGAAGAGCTCGGTCTACCCTTAGATGCCGAGACGTTCGGGTTGTTCCTCGCGAGTGCGTCGCGGGCAGGCGACATTAACAACTTCAACAGCATCATGAGGCTCATGCTCCGAAAGCGGTTTTATCTCCAGAGCCACGCCTGGTACGCGTTTCTGGAGATGACGCAACACGCGAAGGCTAAGCGCATCATCATCTACAAGATGGAGCAGAAAGGTCTGCACCGCATCCCCGTATTCTCCATCGGGATGGCGCGCCAGCTGGCCCTGATCGATCTCTTACGGACTTTCGGGCACGGGTCGGTTGATATGGACCAGTTCGTGGAGACCTACGACTGGTACGGCACCGGCGGCACGAAGTGGCTCAACACGACCACGGTCAACAAGCTGCTGGACATGCTGGGTCAGTACGGCCGCCTGGGCGCGTGCCACGGGCTCCTAGAGTACATCCACAAGACGGGGCGGTCGGTGATCGACGTCTACACGCTCAACACGATGCTCACGCACACGCGAACCACGCCCTTCCAAGCCATATTGCTCCGGTCGATACCCGGCCGCTGGCCCTGGGTCAAGCCCGACGACACGACATACAACATGCTCTTCGCCATCGCCTGGGGCTTGCGCCGGCCCAACACCCTCCGCGTCCTCTGGCGCTACGCCCTGCTCCACCGCTGCCTCAGCTCCAAGGTCCGTCACAGAATTATTACGCTGCTGCGCAGCACCGACCGCAATTCATCGAACCGCCGCTCCCTGCTCAAGGCCTGGGTGGACGTTATTGTCGGCCGGGCGGAGCTGACGGGGGAACCGGAGGAGAAGCCAGAGAAGCTGGAAGAAGAAAGAGATAGGAAAACGGCAGAAGACCAGGGTTCCTCCTCTGCTGCGCACTACGAGCAGAAACAGAAGGCCGAGAACGCGCCGCCGTTATCACAGTCGGATTACTTCGCCATGGAGAAGCAGCACCTCGCCCAGGCGAACGGGAGGAAGCCGAGCGACATCCTCGCCGACAAGCTCATGGAAGCATACGAGATGGACCTAGAGATCCATAAACTAATCAAGGCGGGCACGGTCCTGACGCCGGCCATGCAAAAGCAGCTGACCGTCGACATACCCCTGCGAGAGGCGAAGAAGGCGGAAGAGGCGGATACAGTGAACGTGGAGAATGTCGCGAGATATTGAAGAGGGGCGAACAAGGCAGCATTTGGGTGGTTGGGTTGGCTTGGGTTAGCTTAGTCGTTACCCATAAGACTTCTACTTGTAACAATACCTAAACAAATAGATGTACATCACTACTCAGAACTCCCAATGTGAAAGGGGTAGAGAGAACAGGAAGAATACAAAAAAAAGGTCAGTATGCTTCTGAAGTACAGACTAGTGAGAGTCCGAGTTTGTGAAGTTATATATATATATCTCCCACAAACTGCCCAGAAGCCGGAGGGATAGATAGATTTAGACATAATAGCCTATCCGGGGCTTAACATTGAGATATCTTCGCCGAACCTTAATCATAAGACCGGTTTTTCAGAATGCTGCTACCATAAACAGTTGCAAATACTATTTTGCACATGTCCTTTTGTTGCCAAGAAATATCATAGGGAGCATAATGTGATTAATTGGTATCTCAACCGAAACGCCGTACTCCGTGAATAAATTGCTTCCCCATCCTTATGACATGAACATAAGCCCATAGCCCAATGGACACACCCAAAGCGTTCCTTTATTTACAAGAGCTCGAAATCATCCAGCTTGTCTCTATACTTCATGATATTCCGCTTGACCTTGCTGCCAGGAGCCCATGTGACGAAGTCCTACGACGCCACGATTAGTATCGATCGCACCTGAAAGAGTAGAGGGGTTTCGGGGAACAGAAAAAGAGGAGGCGGGCGGCAAAGACATAAACCCCCCACCACCGCTTTCCACCATCCCCCCCCCAAATAGGAACCATCCAACAAACACATACCTCCATGGATCGCGTCACCAGAAACGCCGGGTCGGTGACGACCTCGGTGCCGACGCGGACGTGGCCCTGCTCGATCATGGTGACGGCGGCCCTCAGGTGCTCGGCCATACGCAGGCGCGTCATGACGACGGGCAGCCGCCGCCGCGCCAGCGCCGACACGGTCACGCCGTTCTCCACCGCGCTGAGCTTCGACGACGACGACAGGATCCCCATGTCGTACAGCTTGTCCAGCAGGAGCTTCTCGGTCTTCCGGCGCACGGCGTTGTCGGGCGGGAGCAGCGTCAGGCGGTGCGCGAGCTGGCGGAGGGACTGTGGTTTTTTTGTTTTTGCTTCTGTCAGCGTTTTGTTGGCGTATCTTGTCTGGCCTGCCCTGGTCATAGGTAGGGTTTTCGTGCGCTTTTTGGGGCCGCCGGCGGGATGGCGGATCAGCGGGTTTACTTACACCACATAGCCGGTTGTATTTGTTGTAATCTGTGATACATTATACCGTTAGCGCCTGCGATGGCATCCTTATATGCGAACAACTCCAAGGTCGAGGTATATCTAGCAGCGAGGGTGAAAAGGAAGAGGAAGAGGCTTCGATTCGTGATGCGTACCCTCCGGTTTTTGGATCATGTAACGACGTCGTACGGCGGCGTCTCTGTGGTCGTTGTCCTGCTTCCAGGTAATGAAGTCGACCTTCCGGAGCAACTTCTCCTCATGATGCTTCAACTTGCGCGGCATCGTGGGCGGCGTGAAATATGTAGTATACCTAGGTAGTAGGGAGATAGGAGCGATGTTGATTCGCAGAGAATCCTATTCGCTGTCTGAATGTTCACGACCTTCTACCTTAGTAGGTACCTAGAGACCGTCCTAGTATGCAGCTATGTTACACCAAACCGCCTTGCAGTGTCAATGGATCACTGGAGACTTTTACGGTGGATCTTCTTATCGATAACTGCGATAAGGACATGATTAATTCGTACCGACTCAAATAATCTTATCTAACCTTAAATAACTGACCCGCAGACGGAGGCTAGCGGTGTCGACCACCTGCAAGACCCACCTATTCGGATAGTGGCAGGGTGGAATCCCGCTGACCTAATTCACCTAAATTTCTTATACTCCGGAGCAGAGGCGCCAACTCGACTGCAAACTATACGCACGACAAAGTTGAACGCCAATTGCCCAAGATGCCGCCCCGGTTACCCCTCGTAGCTGCTCTGCGGCGGCCGTTGGCCTTCCTCAGGCCGGCCCAGGCCGCGAAGCTATCCACGTCTCTCCCCGCACAAGCCCGTGAGTAGCTCCTCATATATATCCAGACGTCATGGGATCGATCTCCCACGATCATACATACCCATGCTTTGAATACTCCCCCGGGAAGACCTGGCTAGAAACCGAACCAAACTAACCGTCCACCGACAGTCAAAGACATACCCTCCCCCGAGGCCACCCAGTCAGAATCCTCACCATCATCGGCATCGGCATCGCCAACCCCAACGCCCCAACTCTCCTCCACGACGTCCGCGATCCTCGGCCTCGAGCGCCCCTCGCGCGCGCCCCCATCCGGACCGCTCGACCCCACAAACGCCGTGTCGGGCCTGTTCGACCGGATGACGGCGCCGGCGCCCAACGGCAACCGCCCGCGGGCCGGCGGCCTTGGCGGATCCGGGGACGGCGGCCTGGGGGGCTCGCCGCGGAGGCGGTTCGTGGACGAGGACCTCCGGGAGAAGGGGACGCAGGACGACTACGCGCGGCAGATGACGAGGCGGTGGCGGGCCGGCGACGTCTACGCCCCGCACGACCTGTCGCCCAGCGAGATGGGCAAGTGGCGCCGCAACCGCGCCCGCAAGCAGGACCTCGTCGACATCCTGGGCCTGAAGCCGCTCGATATGTACCGCGTGAGTTTTGACTAGGCCCCCAGATCCCGATGATTCATCAAGCATCCAGTGAGGAGAGGAGATAGGAGGAGCGTCAGACAGGAAGGCGGTCACACACACACACACACATATACACGCACGCACACACACACACGCGGAGAGACGGGGGGGAGAGAGAGTGTGTGTGTATGTGTGTGTGAAAGGGAGAGACAGAAAGATGGCTAACCGTCAAAAAACCGAACCGCAGAACTTCTCCGTCATCTCCGAGTTCATGACCACGCACGGCCGCATCAAGCGTTCCGTCGAAACGGGCCTCCGCCCCGCCAACCAGCGCAAGATGGCCAAGGCCATCCGCCGCGCCATCGGGCTCGGCCTGCACCCCAGCGTGCACCACCACCCGGAGATCCTGGCCCGCGACCCCATCCGGCGCCTCGCGCAGAACCAGCCCACCGTGTACAACCATAAGATCTAAAAAAAAAGGGGGGTTGTTGTTGGGGGTTGGGGGTTGGGCATTGGGCATTGGTGGAAAACATGTAAATAACTAAACTATATTCCTCGGACGACTACGCATGACTGAAGGCCCTGGTCGCAATTTTGATATATACCGAGCGCCGTAGGAGTCTAATTTCTTCGTAGTAAAAGCCCCAGGTTTCGTGAAAACCTCCTACTACCGAGTACCGCAGGTACTCCTTGTATGGACCTGGCAGGAGTGGGAAGGGTCACATACTACTGGAGACTTGTGTAGCATAGACAGCCCGGAGACCAACGAGGTGGAAGGGTGTCAGACCTACCTGCTCGCTACTATATAAACCGTTGGTTCCCCCCCTTCCCCCCACGATCTCTGCATTGTTACGGATAGACAGCGACGAAGCTGAGCACCAATTCAAAAGAGTGCGCGCGCGCGTGTGTATATATGTATGTGCATGTAAGTGTACCATATATATGAGCTTCGTACATATAAATACAATACAGCCAGCATCCAACCCATTCGCACCAAAAGCCATCAATCACGCCTTCCAAGGCCGCGCTATCTTAAATTTTAGAAGCCCCTCCGCGTCCCGCCGCCGACGTCTCTTGGACAGCTTCTCCCACACGGGTGGGTACTCCTCCTTAGCCCAGGCCTCGAAGTCAGCCTTCTGGTCGTTCGACTGCAGAGCGTTGTAGACGAAGGCAAGACTGTGCGTGTGTCTCTCCGTTAGTGAATGGAAAGATTCTCGACGCCATGATTCACGATGCAGGCGTAGTATTGCTAGACGGAGAGGGGCGGGGAGAAGATGGGCGGTAGGCCAGGTAAGAAAGAGGGGGGGGGGGGGGTTAATAGGCGGAGAAAAGAAACTCACGTGTGCAAGTTCGGCCGCTGCCCCACGACGCTCTCCATCTCCTCGAGCAGGCGCTTCGCCTCCTCGAGGTGGCTGTGGGCGGCGCGGGCGGCGACGTAGGCCGAGTAGACGGGGACGGGGACGTCGATCTCCATGCGGACGATCTTGTCCCAGAGGTCGCGGGCGGCGTCGTCGCCCAGCGCGCCGCTGAGCTCGCAGGCCCGGAAGGCGATCTCGAGGGACTGGTACGAGGGCCCCTCGGCGGAGGCGGTGATGTCGCGCCAGAAGTCGAGGGCGCGGTCGGCGGCGCCGCAGGCCGCGTGGCCGATCATCAGGCCGTTGAGCAGCTTCGTGTCGGGGCCCTCCGGGAGCAGCGCGTCCATCTTGAGCATGTTGTGCACGGTGCGCAGGCTCTCGACGTCCGGGGCCCGGCCCAGCCCCTCGAAGAAGCGCGCGTACGTCGCGAGCGTGGGCCGGTGGTACAGGCTGCCGTGCGCGCGCATGTGGCCGAACACGTGGCAGGCCATGTCGGCGCGGCGGCGGTCGAAGAAGGCGTCCATGATGGCCTCGCGGTGCTCGTTCTCCAGCTCGGGGAAGAACTGCCGCAGCAGCGCGTACGCGTCCCAGACCCGCGCCGTGCTGTTCTGCTCGTCCAGGCAGTAGCCCACGAACGCCCGCCGCACCGCCGCACGCTCCTCGATGCTGTAGTGCGCCGTGTGAAGTGACAGTGTGTCGATGACCTCCCAGTGCTCGTCGTTGCGCAGGAACGCCATGCAGATCGACACGACCGTCTGCGGTTCGAGCGTGGCGCGCTTGTCCTCGAGGTCGCTCGTCACCTCCAGTATGCGGTCGTAGTTGGGCTGCGGGGCTGCGCATAATGCGCGGATAAACTCGTTCAAGACAGGCATCTTCCGATTCGTATCCTGGGATGGCATGGATCGGAATGTGGTGTAGGCGCCGTCTAGATCGTTGGCCTTGACTCGGTATTCCATCTGTAGAATGTATGTACTCAAGTTTGGCTCGAACCCCATCTTTTCGGCTAGAGTCCTGCAGCGCTCGGCGAGGTACGGGTCTTTCTTGTCGATGGCTACCCTCAAGAGAGTATTTACGGAATTTATGTTTGGCTGGCACTCCGGTAAGTCTTGCGTCTTCTCGAGACAGACCCGGAACATATGCTCAATGTGATCAACCCCTTTCCCAAGCAGAGCAACTGCCCAGCAGTAAGATATGTCCCAACACGATTTGTCTTGCCGCCAGGTGCTGGTTTCTAGTTTGTCGACTAGATCTCGGTACACGCCCTCGGCCCATTCCCTCTCATTGTTGCGTATAGCGAACCGTAATATCTCATGGTATGTTTGCCGTGCCGGTGGTTGATTATTACATATCTCCTTGCTAAACCAAAATTTCGTTTCCTGGATGTTATCCCTCCGCGCATAGAATGCCGTCATGGCCGCATGAAGGGCAGGGTCGAACTCTAAGCCGTCTTTCCTCGCTAAAGTGACTAATTCCAGTAGGTCTTGTTCGTGGCCTTCGCGGGCGAGTCCGTGGATGACCGGCATCCAACCCTTGCTGGAACTCAGCGGCGTCGAATTTCCCGATCTCCGTTCCTTGTAGTAGTCCAGCAACATATCTCTTGCCTCTCGTGCTTCGCCTTGATAGGCCATAATGGCCAAAAGCTGGTAAAGGTCTCTGGCCTGTCCCGTACGCTCAGTATGTTTTAGCCGGATCTCGCTCGAGGTATATTGCAAAGGTATGGCGGGTGATATGCGCAATAATCCCCGCCTTATTTCGGTATAGAGTCCTTTCGCCAAGATAAGATGATCTTGGGGGTTTCCTGCGGGTACACTATACAGGCAGTCTCTGGCAAGGCGCAAATCATCTCTCGATAGCTGCATCTCCTTATCATGAGGTTGGGATAGATGCGACAGCACTCGATGAGCACACAGAGCCTGTGTAGAGTTCACGACCCGGTTGTACTCGGCCTTGTGAGCAAAGAATTCCCGCCATGCTTTGATCAATTGGTCCCTCGGAGGAGGCCGGAGCTTGTCGTTCTCGTTGGCGCGGAACTGGAGAAAAGTCTCATATCCCGGTTCGGTCTCGAGCTCCTTGGGGGTCCGGGGCGGTTTCTTGAAGATACCTCCCAGGAATGTCCTCCTCTGCAGCGTCCGTGCAACTCGACAGCCGACCGGATAGGTACGGAAGACAGGTCGAAGCGGGAGGAGGGACGGAGGGGGGACTAAGCCCTGGTAACCACGTAGGCATCGCAGGACATGGCGGGTCGTTTGCGACCGCATAGTGGGAGGTAGGGCTATCTACAATGGCTCCTGCAGCACGATTAGCAGTCAATTGGAAGTCCAGGATCGCCAATATATATATATGCACGGGGTGATCTGACTAACCTGGTCATGGCTGATTGCTGTTCGTGGTCTTAAGAAACTAACCACCCAAGTAGCGTCTCGAATTGCGACATGCAGCTTGCTTGGGGCTTTGCGGCTTTGCGGCTTTGCGGCTTTGCGGCTTTGCGCTTGCGACTTGATTTGAAGCTCTCCCACCGAAAAAGATGTGGAATGGAAGCTCCAGGTCTCCCCCCCAGTTTGCCAATCACCCAGTGCGGGTGCCCAGGGTCTATTGAGCAGGTGTGCGTCATTCCCGAGACCCCGGTCGGTTGTTCGCAGGTGCTGCCGAAAATCCAGGCAAATCCAGGGCGGGACCGCAGTGGGTACGACGGCCCGCTAAGCAAGAGATCAGCTGTCCCGCACTTGGAGCTGACGATAATCACCTGGAGCTGGAGGTCACTTTAGTCACCTCCAGGGCTGCCGCATTCAACCTGGAACCATTCTTTTTACCAACTTCCAACCAAGTACAATTATGCCCGAGTAACCCTACAAGACCGACTTCTCAAGCTGTTACAAACACATCATATAATGATATTGATCTATGTTGAGTTGAAGGTCATGAGTCGTAACGTCTATAGTCTATACCGATGCATCCAAACACCTCCTTACTCCAAATTGAAATGACCTGTTTCCTCAAAGCCCACATGAGAACCAACCAGGCATATATTCCATGGTAGTAGTTCCAGCCTCCTTTTCTTCCTCCCCGCCCATGTCGAGTTGGGTCACAGTTGTATAACCCTTGCCAAGTCGCAAGGAGTGAAAAGAGCTCCTATGGACACTAATCTGATCTGTTGGAGTTGACCCATTTGTCTACTGTCCGTGGTACGTTTTGATCACGAAGTCTTCTGCGAACTTGGCGTGGACCTTTCGTACGTGTCGGTTGTAATTGTCGACCCGGTTATACTTCTTTCCATAGCTCGGACAACGGCGCTCGGTACACATCCCCTGAACGGGCCCGTGAAGCGCGCTAGGTTCCTGATGGTGCCGTAGGTCTGTCTCGGAAGATGAGGCTTTCTTAGAGATACGCTTAGTTGCGCTACGCTTTTGGTTGCTTATCTTTCGAGGCGGTGCTCTAAGGATGTAGAGTTAGCTATAGGTACATCTGTCCTCCTCACCACCATCAACTCACTCGGATGGATCCGCCCATAATGCATTCCGGGCCTTGGTAAGAGTTGACACCTGATCAACGTCCGTCTTGGAGGTACTGTCCAACGTTCGTGGTTCGGGATTGATTTGAACTCGTTGTGGACCTTGGGGGTACCAATTGGAGAAATTTATAGGCGGTGGACAGGTAGCATCTAGACAGAGAGGAGAGAAAGTCGAGCTATGGACACCTGTATAATTGTCCAAGCTAACCTCGGAGTCGGAACGAGGAGAACAGACTTCTGAATCATGTATCGCCAAAACATCACAGCCCAAGCTCGGTTGTCCCCATCGCATCTCATAACTAGGGCTGGGAAGACTCGGCGTAGTCTGCCAGGCATATTGAGTAATTGGCACCGAGGCTATGGTAGATATAGGACGGTGATCATGCAGGTGTCTGCTGTAGCAATCAACTCCCCCAGCGCTGGGAGTATCCTGTTCCACATCTTGAAGCTCGATTCCACATGGGAAAGGGAAGGGTCGACTGCTGGTAATGCCAAAAGCTCCAAGACGGGAGCTGCTAGCTACCAGTGTACTATATTCCTATATCGCGGGAGTTAGTGACAGATGAAGCAGCTTAGATGAGATATGACGTGAATCTATCAGTAGCAGAATAGTGATACGCAAGATTTCTCCATGCGGTAACACAATGGGTCATAAGGCGAAAGCGGTGTTGAACATGAAGGTGAAGCTTACAAAAGCTGGACACGGCATCGCGATAGAGTCTAATCTAAGTTGGTCTGGTATCTTGAAGGCACGTAGAAAATCCTATCAGAAGTTAGTGCCACCGGAATAGAGCCCTGTATAGAAATCCATACCTACTTCACTGTCTTTTGAGGATTCCCAATCCATGAGCTCTATGTCACGCAACTGTAAATGAGGATGGTCCTCTGCGTTGTCCATGTTCATCATGGTTATATGCTTGTGATAGCCGAAGGATTTGGCTGTATAAGCATAATGTCACGTACTTGTTATAGTTCGTACTCTGACAGCTCGCGATACAGAATTGATGGGTGGACAGATGGCACAGTCGCCTGTTTGGATAGACATGTAGTATATATACTACGCCACCCAGCGATAGAGCTGACCAGTTAGGTACTAGGTGTGCAGTCAGTCCTACCATGTGTTACACCATTATTATCCAATTTGTCTCTATAGCTACATCACATACACAACCGTACTATATGAGCCATACACAGAATTGCTATTTTCATCTCAAGGAGCTAATTCCTTGCCTCTGAGTCAAAGCCCCACCCCCTTTTAATCAAAGCATGCCCAATTGGTCATATCCAACCGGATATCCCCCGAAGGGGTCACCATTCGACGTGGACTATGTATATTGTGAACCTATCAGCCAGCCCCTGGTCAAGCAAGCTGGATCAAACCTCGTAGATGGTTAGTTGCAGCAACGTTAGATCTGGGCAGCTCCAGGCTCCCGAGATGAATAAGTGCCATAAGCATGCAAAACACATAATATTCCAGAAGAAGAAGGCCCTGGCGGAACTGCCGTTGCACAGGTGGGGAAAGCATGCATATCATCGATGGTATAATATAACATACTCCTCGAACAAAGTAAACTGATATTAATATACTGAGATCTTACTAGACGACAAAAGACCCAGAGTTTGGTTGTACAAGGTACGCACACAAGCTGCAGCCCGCATTGACCATCTCGTCTTGAAATATCTTAGGTTAAGGAGTAGAAACTGGACGAGGCTGAGGAGTCAAGTTTGATCCTCTAGGATTACACTGTTAATGTGTCATAGATGCCGGGGGTTGATCCATTTCACCTGCATCGAAGCAGCCGTGTTAGAAATGTCGTCCGTGGTAATTGGTGGAGGCGTAGAACCAATTTGCTACTTGAAAGTGCTAGAGCTTACTGTTGATGGCATATGAAATCAACAAAACATGAGCTCCGGTCTATTAATATCAAGATCTTATTTGCTGGGCGAGTCGGATTGTTGGCCCCGCGTTGGTGTAACAAAACGACTTAGTTTGGCGTGGTTAAGGAGGTACACAAGGGGTGGGTGCCACCCCGGAGGAAGTGGGAATGAATCATGATGCACTACGCTCAGCGTCGAAGGCCGAGGGGGCTCTTGATCTACGGGATATGGAGCACCGATACCTCAATACAATATTCATAGACAGACGCCAACTCCTAGCCGCAAGATGAACGAATCATTTGCATATGGCTGACGCGTCTCGATCTACCAAGTTGTACCAGAAATTCGGAGTAGATAAGCGAGTCATAAGAGTTTCCCGGGAATTGGGACAAAAGCGAGCAGTATGACTTTGAGGCGTGCCGTAGATTCGGGGCTGTTTCGATATCTCCGATTGTGTAACATGTGACACCGAATTATGTACTCCGTGGCTATCGGTGAAAGTTCGGGTCCGATCTGTCGTGGATAGGGGCTCGGGACCGGATTTAGCACCCTGTTTTCGAAGGTATTGGAGTGATTAGGTCATCACTGCGCTATTACTGTCTCTTGTACACCATCTGACCTGCCACCCACGTTTCTCTAACTTTTAAGGATCGCAGATCCTCGATATCCATAGTGTCGAGGGACTGGTCTAGGACCACCCAATCAGCGTACGAACCGCGCCTTATAACACCTGCTTTGCCTTTCATGAATCCGCCATATGCCGGTCCCTCGGTGAAACCACGGAGCGCCTGGTGTAGATCTAAGCTCTCTTCGGCGTACCAACCGTTGGGATAGCCCTCTGGTGCTTGTCCAGTATGTGGGCTTTTCCGGGTAACAGCGGCATAGATGCCTTGGAAGGGATTCGGAGGTTCGACCGGGAAATCACTGCCCAATACAGGATGTACGTCTAGCAGTGATCGCATTCTATATGCTTCTCTCGTTGTTCGCTCCTTGCCAAGTCTCACCTCCGCATAGCTCATGTCAGATGTGGCGTGGGTGGGTTGCATGGAAGGAATGATACCGAGGGCGTGGATGCGGGTTTGGTCATCCGGATGAATAATCTGAGAATGCTCGATTCGGAAACGGTGTTCCGACTGACAAGCCTTCAGGTCGTGGCCGGGACAAAGGAGCCTGAGAGCAGCCGTGAATGAATCGACCGCGTGTCTATTTGCGAGATCTCCGATAGCATGGATGTTGACTTGATAACCTTGACTTGCCCATGCCGTAGTTGCATATACTAGTTCCGATGCATTGACAAGTAGAGACCCAGATGTTTCTGGGCGATCAGTGTACGGATCGATCAACGCGCTCCCCCAGCTTCCTAAAGCGCCATCTGATCACAGTTAGATACCGACTTGCAGACCCCTCCCACCTAATAGAACTTACCAGCAAACAGTTTGACGCTCTGAATGCTCAGCCACCCATCTGGGTCGACATATTTCTCAACATCACCAGGGCAGAACGTGTTCCGCTCGTAGCATTCGATCACTACACCATTCGAAGTTAGCTATGGCTTCATGTATCTCAAGATGGGAAATCTCATATATGGCTCTACGAAATTTGAGATCAGAAATGACCACAGGTATTCCTTACTGGCATAAACTCTCACGGTCCAATCGTCACTTCTGGCTAATGTTCTATATAGCTTGAGATTCCCAGGAGTTACCCCAGCATCATGAATGCCGACAAGACCAACTTCGTTAAGCTTAGCCATAGCGCTTTTCACAAACGCTTTCTTTTTCTCGTTGTCAGGCTTTGGCCACAATGCCATGACCATGTCCATCTGTAGAACTGAGAGTCAGATATCACTCCATGGCAAGTTCTGGTTTGCGCCGGGAAGAAAATCCCAAGGTAGGATCTGCTTACAGCGTTATCACAGAAGACGCCCATGCCAGGTTCCCGGATGATCTCGCCGCCCTCTACGTCTGGGAGAGGGACCGGCAGTAGGTCTAGCACTGCCTGAGAAACCCAGATGCAATGGACATCGACTCGGTCGAGCATGATGTACAGGTCAGTCAATCTCTCGTCTGCTGCGAAGTCAGCCTGAGCGCTGTCAGTATGGGTCTTTAAGATGGGCCGTGAGTATAAGATAAGCGCACAGCAGTTGGCGTCTGCCCTAAGACCATCTGGTCCCATCCGATGCCTCTCAACCACTCGTCTCGCGATCCCGCTGTAGGCTTGTTTTCGAGATATTCTCGAATACGTGATCTGGCGTCGTCCATAGACTGAGCTCCAAAAAGGTCGACGGAGTTGAGGAACTCGCCATATTGAAGGAGATGACCATGCCCGTCCCAAAGCCCAGGTATCGCATAGCCTGGATCCGCATTCCGGGCTAGATCTGAGTCTGCGTCGGCCTGGAAGACATCTGAAAAAGCCCCCGTGGGCGATACAGAAAAGCAGTTGACGTAGGGCAGTGTCTCTTGATTTGTCTGGACAGCTTGGTAGCAGTGGGTCTCGGAGAATATATAGTCGAGCGCCCCTTGACGAAGCTTGATTAAACCCGCTAGGCTGACAACAGCGGCCGACGAGTATAACCAGAGGGTGTCACGGCGCACGCCACGAAGCCGGAACCAGTCCATACTCTAGTCACGCTACCGAACCCCAGACTGCCTTTGTTGGAAAGTAGAAGAACTCGGTCGAGTTGCGTAGAGTGATGAGCGACAGTGGACGCTCGGCCTCCTCCGATAAATTGATTATTGCTCCGATAACTTATCCCCTCCGATATGAGAGTTTTGTTGTGAAACATGCATATGCCCCCCACCTTAACTTATGCAGGAACAGCGATAACGATAACTCCCCCCAATACCCCTCGAGGCCATAATTCAAGGTTGCGTGTGATCAACCGATAACTACTCAGGTGAGACTGAACGCCGCTTGCGTGCATGTCGTCAAATAACATACTTAAGTGGTCTGTTTGGAGGCACAGCATTATAGTGACCTCTCAAGGGGCAAGCTGTCACCCGAAGCAGAAGAGATCCGACATGGAATGCAAGAAGCCACACCACGTGCCAAAGGTTATTTTGACGTCACCCTCTTTCAAAGTTATATTTATATGTAACCATGGCTTATGGCGAGCGATGATACAAAACAAGGGGGCCCTTGAGCGTATCCAAGCCACTTACTGCCTGTTTAGGTAGGTACCTACGTAGGTATTGCCGTAACGGATCTGCGTTGGGGGCGGGGTAAAGTTCCTTTGCGACGGCGCCATGTAGAAGAAACATTCATCGATCGATCGCATCACATCACATCCCGAGTAGAAATCCTCTCGCCATAATTAGGCTTTGACTGACACCATATCAAGATTACCTACTGCTTACACGCCTACTATCTACAAAGCGAGGGCTTCAAAACCACAATAGCCTGCCTACCCCTAGGTATCAACTAGAGCCATGGCTGCTGCTACTAGCGCCGCCGCCGCCGCCGCCGCCGCCGACCTCCGCAAGCTCGCCGAGACGGACGTGTCCTCGGAGATCCCGCAGTCGCAGTACGGGCCGGTGCTGCTCAGCCCGCCCTTCGTGTACGTGGACGGCACGTTCAACACGCGGGACCTGGGGCTGGTGCCGGGCAGCCCGGTGCGCGCGGGCCTGGCCTACCGGTCGGGCGCGCTGCACCGGCTGACGGACAACGGCCGGGCCGTGCTGGCCGGCAAGCTCGGGGTGCGGCGCATCTTCGACCTGCGGTCACCCGAGGAGCGCGCTAGCGCCCCCGAGCCCGAGCTCGCCGCCCACGGTGTCGAGCACACTTGGATCCCGAGCGCCCGCCCCGACGAGCAGCCCGACCTGCGCTGGTTCGTCGCCGGCGGAGGCGAGGGAGGGTACCGCCGCATGTACCTCGACGCCGTCGACGTCTACCGCGAGAGCTGGAAGGCTGTCCTGCGGCACGTCCGGGATCGGTCCGACGAGCCGTTCCTGATTCATTGCACGGGTATGTTTTTTTGTACCAACCTACCTACCGACCCATCCACCCAGCCAAAGCCACCTATCTGCGATTGGAGCAAATCACGACGGGGGATGGATGGAGGGCTGGGCAGGGCTTCTGACTATGTGCAATTTCTGACAATTCGGAAAAGCCGGGCGCGACAGAACCGGCGTGATCTCAGGTCTCCTGCTCGCCCTAGCCGGCGCATCTGAAGAGACGATTGTCTTGGACTACTTACTATCTAGGATTGGGTCGGAGCCGGTACGCGTGGACCTCCTGAATTTTGCACAGGCCGGCACAAACGCGCCGAGCCATGACGAGCCGGGTTTCTATAACCTCTGCAGCTTGCGCGAGTCTTCGTGGAAAGCATTCGTCGAAGGAGTGCAAGAGCAGTACGGTGGGTTCGAGCAGTTTGTCAAGAATGACCTAGGGTTCACGGAGGACGACGTAGCAACGATCAAGGCCAACTTGACGAAGCCCCGAATCCCTGCCGAGGAGGACAACTCCTGATGGTCTTCCTCTCACAAGGCTGGCATGCTTCTTATGTGGTGACTATGGCAGCAGGCGAACGGCGTGTGTGACCGAATGACCTGTACGACCGCGCGACCAGTACCTTTCCTACAGAGAAGAGAATTGAGTTTTCGGAGGTTTCGCAGCACTTGAAATATACATAAGCCACCGAGTTGCTATCTTTGTTAGACATTGTTTCCTCGGTATACTGGTGGTGTTCACATCTAGAATCTTAGAACGCCACCTCTACCCCCCACCCCTTCTTTCTTTTGTGTGGGGGTGGGTTGTTCAAGGCTACCCTTGAGCGGAGAAAATGGCATAAGACAGACGAAGCCAGCTTCGCCGTCACCTACCACGGACATTGGACCTCCTACAGCTCTTACTCGAAACTCACTTTCTATATAATTATAATATAAAACTCTAACCATGACGCACGCATTTCTACCTCGATGCCGTTTATCATAAAATGGGAGAGTTCATATGTGAAGTCCAGCTCAACAACACTTACAACATAATGGTGTGAGTATCGTCTTCCCGCCCTGTTTTTCTCTTTCTTCTTGTTCTCCTTCCCCTTTTCTCGATATGCTAGAGCCTCTATGACATAATAACACGAGCCTTCGGAGCGGAGCTGTTACTAGGGAACTCTCTCCATTTCTAGTCGTTTAATGGCTAACTTGAATAAGTCTGCATTTACATTAGGCATATATAGGCGCTGATGGTCCCCGACAGAGGGAAGGAAAAGTGTGAAGTTGTTTCATTTCCGGACCCGGTTCATTTGAATAACTGTCAGAGAGACAAACTCTCCAATAAATACTACTAAAGAAATATCGGCGAAATGCAATAGAGTGCACTGCAACTTCTACTCCAATTGCGAATCCCTTTATTTGGCCAGCCGTTTAATCAGCGTGTAAATCATCGCAATAAAGACTACCATCAAGAAGCGCCTAATTTGCTTTCCAGTCTGGTTCCAGGAGTATTATACCTTACATGCGCCCCATCCGTATGTAAAACTGGGAAAATATAGCAAAATGCGTACAAGTTTTACAAAACGTTGGATTAGATATAGTTACAACTTAAGAAGCCTATGACATTTTGAGCATGATCCTCTATGTAATTAGTTAAGCAGTATTACATTTAAATGCGGTATCAGCTACACAAAACGAAGATAACTGTCACACGGGGACATTTCGGACCAACAACACCTGCAGTTATCACCAACTGCAGGATGTATTGGAATGCACTCCTGCCTAATATAGCCATTGAAGGTATAACAGCGAAAGCCGCGGAAGCTGGAAACAAAGGATACGTACCTGCAAATTGTTGTATATCAATACGACGTCGAATTCCCTCGACGTCGTCCAGATCTTAGTTCCTCAGTACGCTCCTTGAGACCATACAAAATTATAAGCTGATTTGTCCAATACGTTCCAAGCCTTACAAGCCCTTGTTACAGCAATTAACTTTACTGACCCTGATTTACTCCGAATCATACGTAACATATAAAAGCCTACGAACAAGCCGTGATTTGTATTGGTTTGACAATGTTAACGCTGTGACAAGAGCACGTAGGGCTTGGAACGCATAGGACAAATCAGCTCATAATTTTGTATGTTCTCAAGGAGCGTACTGAGGAACTAAGATCTGGTCGTCGTCGAGGGAATTCGACGACCTATTTATATACAGCAATTATCGGTACGTATCAGTACGTATCCCTTTGTGTCCTGCTTCCGCGGCTTGCGCTGTTATACCTCCAGTGGCTATACCTATTAGGCAGGAGTGCATTCCAATACTTCCTGCAGTTGGTGATAGCTGCAGGTGTTGTTGGTTGAATGCAATGCCCCCGTGTAACATTAGCTTACCTCTGATTAGCTAGGAATCATAAAAGTCTTGGTAGTCCTTCAGAGTACTTAAATTCTATACGCTCTACGAATGAATTCCAACATAACTGACCCCATATTAAGAATTCTGTAGTCGAAGCACACCATAATAGTGCTCTGTATTTCTTTGAACTGATTAAGTGGTGCCCGGTACCATATTGTCATACCATATACTGGGCACTGAATACAATGCACTTCACCTATTACAGAAGCATTTTTGTCTTAAATGTAGGCATTGCCTACATATTGGACTAGTTCGAAGGAGATCGTACGAACCAATATGGTCCTTATGATCACTGATTACTTCTTTCTACTTCCTGTATCAAAGCGAGAGTAGCCGCAAAGCGACCTCGATCTGGGCGGTTCGTTCTCGTTGCGAGCTAGGCGAGGCAAACTATCCTTTCGACCGACTTTCCGGGACCGGATTTCAATCTTTCGCTCTCAGCCTTCAGCGATTCCGAAAGGCCGATATGCCTAACCGTTACTCGTGACGTCTCGGCGGGGCTCATTTGAACGGGCGACGTTTATGACCTGAACGGCCTCTTCAAAGGCTGCGCTGCGGGTGCAGGCGGAACTTCGGCTGCTGCTGTTTGTTCTCTCGGCGTCAGCGTTGCCGTCGGTGCCTGCCGGCTAACGTAGCCGCCGCTAACTGAGCTATGGAGGCGAAATACTAACTTCTGGTCTCAAGCCTATGCAAAGCTTCTCAACCTAAGAAATTAGCATGGTACTACCAAACCTGTATGTGCTAGTTTGACGAAAGGGACAGCGCATTGCCGACAGGCTGTGGTGGGAAGGAGCCTCGGCGCCTCGGAGGCTATGGAACATAATGTGCGAACGCCGAACGCTGATACGCTCTGCTCTAGTAGGTATTTAGTTATCACAAAGGTTCCACCCACCCTGCAAGAGGACGACAGACGCCAACTGGAAGTGTCCCGACGTTTTCTGGCGTTACGCTAGGTAGGATCCACATCTCACTTGGCGCCAAACTCCCGAGACAGTTAGGTATGCCGTATATGTATTATGTGAGATGTAATGTATCCGCAAAAGCATCAGCAATTAGTAGCTGCCAACTACTACGCAGTACGCACTTTTTACGAATCAGGATGATGGGAACAACCAAAAAAGTCCCATTGGCTTGTCGAGTAAGTAACTACTAAATCCCCTATTGGATATGTGATATGTGATCAGCTGCTTACTATGTGTATGTAAACAATGAATTCTTTGAGAAGGTGTCGTTGACAACTGGCTGGTATTTTCGCGGATACACGGCATAGAATAAGAAAGTGAATTCCGAAGGAATTCCTTCCGTACAATTGTAATCAGATACAGGCTGGGAAACTTCTGTTTCCCTCCCTTCTTTTTACCTTAGCAATACAGAGAATCCGGGACCTTCAATTAACCTAGTAATCAGCTGGATCAGTGAGTCTAGGCAATTGCAGACCGGGAACTCGGAAGCACAACATTGATGAACTTTCTCCTGATATGGGAGAGATGTGGTCAAGTTAGAAGTTAGAATAGGGTGTGGGGGCCAGGCTGTGCCACACCAACACATAGGGCTTCAGCCTTCGAACGACAGTGCACATCTGGGGTAGGTAGCGTACACAGCTGATGAAACCGGGGGCTGGCCGGGTAAGTATGTGTGGGTGCGGCTGAGAAACAGCTCAGTTATGTAACCTGGGAAGTGGGTTACGTGCACAATACTGACTACCTACGTAATGTCGAAACCAGGTACGAATACTCAGCTACATATTAAGACTGACTGAACCATCCAGATGAATGATAACTAGGTAGGTATATGCACGATACGCACTACGAAATACGAAGTACGTGACTGCGCTAACCAGCAATGGAAATACTTCCTTATCAGGAATGCGAGATTACAGAGGGGAGCTAACGAGGGCGACAGCATCACCACACATGAATATCGGTGAAATATCGCGCATGAATCATAGACTTTTACCCCAACCATCGGAAATTATTGCCTGGTGAAATCTTGGTACCTTGGGTGGACCGTGGAGCGGGCTGAGCCTCCCCTGACCCCTCCGCCCTGCCATGCGGCCCTTGCCTTGCCCTGCCCTGCCCTACGACTTATGTAACCTGGACAGGGCAAAATATAATGAAGATCAACGGTCTTCATAATAGATCGACATGCGGACTAACTATGTATATCGGACCTGAGCATACTTCTTTAAGCATTGGACTGGGAAGTACCGTGCAGACTTCAAGATTACATAAGTTGAAGCGATCACTTATCTGGCGGGCTGGCGAGCTGGCGCTGGCGCTGGGGCCGTATAGCGCTTTGATTAAGCACCATCAAGCATCACCGCCAAAGCACCACCGGCCACCAGAAATGGGTACTGGTAAACCGAGCGTCAGATCAAGTTATGTAAATACAGTTCTATATAATTCTTTTCCATATAATCTCAACTAAGCTGTACCTATACAGGAGGCTTTCGAGCTGGGAAAACCAAACATCTGGCTGATCATCTTATAAACAGTAACTACTGGTATGGGTCCAGGTCTGAAGGGGCATCGAGACCTACTTATACGTGACGGAACTATACCGCCTTTTGTTATAAATAGCCGCAGCCGAGAGCTGAGTCTGCTGGGAGTCTGAGGCTGTACGAAGTACCCACCTGGTATCATATCGACGGGTCAGACCACTGTAGTGAACCTGGGTCGTTGACCTGATTTTCGGCACCGAATCATCGATGTTAGACAGGCATTGAGTCCGTGACTACACGGGTAACCCGGCTGATAGTCTATATCATACTTCACATATAGTGCTACGTAGTTTACATACTACAGTAAATGTGTTCTAGCGTGTTTAAGCCCCATCCTCAGGGACCTGTGGACTATGGCTTCAAGACTTTCCAAGCAGTTATTACCGATCTGATCTAGTCATGAAAAGGAATAGTACCTACCATACAAGTTCACCCAGTTGATCTGTGCTGCCAAGCTCAGCTACCTATTCGCCCGTGATATCTTCAAGCGAGGAGCCCGTCAGCAAAGGAATTGACACAACGTACTTTATTCACCTTGACTTATACACATATTTTTGTGAATGTAAGAGGAATATGGGCTGCACTGATTTTATTGTCAACAGCCTGCTGGTTACTTGAATCTATGTGTCAATGAGTCGAGAATCTTACTTATATCATGGAGACAACCCCATAGTTATGATCGGTACCGACCAACCACCCGTAACCAATGTGCAGACTAGGAGTTAGGTATTACATAGGTGGTTTCCTACGGGGAATGCCGTACAGATCTACTACAAGACTAGTTGTGTGTCAATAATAGGGCTTAAGTACGTAGTGTAGAGAGCATAGCCGAGCTTAACAAGATGACTAACTATTAACACTAATAGGCATAGTCTAACTCCGCTCAGCATAAGCCCCTGTAAGCTTATTCTTACGCACTAGAATATCTACATCCGATACCATATAAATTGTATGGTGCGAGAATGTATTAGCTATAATACCCCTTACAGGCAATAAATACGTTCCTTTAACGGCAACGGTAACTGCCGGACTACGTGCTAGGTGCATTCTAAAGCTTAAGTCAACTGTCACTGTAGAGTCAGTGCAGCGTACTAAAAATCGGGCTGACTTCAAGCGGGGAACATCAGCAATGGAAATGTAGGGATTAGGATCTTGTCTGCCAAACTACCAAATAAGCACTAAACAACTGGAGCGGTAGATAGGGCCCACGGTAAGATCCGTGCCAGGTAGCGATGGTTGTACTACTAGGTACGAAGTATATGAAGAACAGGAAGAATAATGCCATTGTCACATAAACTTCGTGAAGTCTGCAGTACTGTAAATCGACACGGAACAGGCGTAGCAAATCGATTGACAATGTTTCAAACACTCAAAGCTCAGAACGGTGCCCTGGGGGACTCCGAATATGTGGTACGATCATCAGTTCCGGCATCTGATAAGGCCAAAGCGACCAGAAAACAGCCTGCGTGCACACGATGCAAGATGAAGAAGGTAACGCCAAACTTTCTTTTCTGGTACAAGAAGGCTTACCATACTAATGGGACGAAACGTAGTTGAAATGTATCATCGGGGCGGACAGCTGCGAGAAATGTATGGAAGGGGGCGTGACGTGCTCATACCGTGGCACTGGGCGACCCGAGAGTCGGAATTCACCTAGTCGACGACACTCACCTTCAGCGGAAAGTCAGAGTTACCGGCGTGCCGAAGCTCGGATGAACCGACGCAATACAACAGCCAGTAGTGCAGCAAGTAGTGACTGCATACCGGTTTTCAGCAAGGCTGCTCCGAGTGAGGAAACCCCCCAGTCTAGAGGCTCTTTGGCCTCATTCGGTGGTGACTCTAGCATCAACACCTCATCAAGAGATGGCAGTAGGTGATAATTCATGGAGGATACCTTGTTCGCCGTGTCCATCAGCTAATGCAAGTTACCTATAGATGATATGGATACCTGCTTTACATCTAACCTCGACGACGACCCTTGTTCTGCATTTATCGACCCAGCAATAGCCACCCCCTCTTTCATCGCAGAGATGAACGCCTGGACACCTAACAGCCCGGCAACACAAGATATGCAAGCAGCTCGCCTTGCTTGTTTGCTAGATCCGACATCACAGGTCGATGAGTTACATGAGTTTGATCTTTGCTTCTGCGTCGACCTGATCATCGCGGCGAACGCGACCATGCAGGTCAAGTTAGTATGGGCCACCTCGTTGAATGGGTATAGCAGCTCCAGCATCGATGACATGCTGCAGTGTCAGAAGGACGTGTTGACCAGCTGCGAGACATTTTTTGGTTGCAAGAAATGCAGTCTGAGGTCGGATTACGTGGTGCTGGTCATTTCCATGTGTCGAGAGCTGGTGAATGGCGTGAAGGCCCTGGAAGTCATCACCTCACCAGAGTCATCACAAGGGCTGCTAAGACCACATCACCAGAACTCCAGTAAAGCCAAGCTGGAGGCCGGAGGGTGGCGGCTCGACGACGACGATGAGATCGAGATTATAAGACATTTGATTCAAGTCCGTAAAACGAAACTGAGGAAATTGATCGGCCAGCTGGAACATACCGTTAGCACCAACCATCCATCATACGCATGGATCGTTACCAATCTGAGGAAAAGCCTCGATGAGAAGCTAGGGTCGACGGCGTTGCAGGCAGAGGATATAATGGACTTAAATGGGTGAAGCATTTCGGCCTCACTTAAACCTCTTGTATATACTTTAGACAGACATGATGCATTAGCGTTCCGAATTGTACAACACATTTACATAAACCTTTGGAATCTTCTGCAAGAGTGCCTCCTTTTTCTGTCACATAGACTTAAGCAGTGATCAGTAGTCAGCACAGGTGGGAGCAACACGGTAGCGAGCCACGCTGTTGGCAAAAAAGGAATGACAAACCTTTGTCCCACACGGTCTTGCATAGGGCAATCAGTTAGTTAGTGTGAGCGCAGTATGGGTTCTCTTCAGTTTCAGTGTCAATAGATTGCCAGCCATTTCGCAGTGAGCCACACGGTAGCCTTGCAAGAAATCCGAAGCCAGGAGGCTGACACAGCCCTATCAATGCCGGCTCAACCTCAAAAGCCGGAACTGTAATCACGAGGGAAACGGTATGTGGCTGTTGCCGCCCAACCAATGTAACAGATGGAAAGTTGTATGTAAGGATCGTAAAGGAGGATGTATGGATGAAGCCGCACTTCCAGCCTGCCTTCGGGTAGCCTAGGCCATCGATATATAAAAGTTTGGTTTCTCACGACAATCCAAAAGAGGCAATCCCGAATCGACGATGGGCGATCAGATCCCCCCCTCACTATATCCACTAAGAGACATGATCATCAGCGCGTGACGAGGGATATATGACTCGTATCGTCTGCGAGGTTTTCTGTTGCGGCCGACTACCTATCGGGTTGGTGAAGCGTCCGACACCCGGTCCGGTCAAGTCCAAAAAGGTGATTCCGAGTATGCATGAAATCAACTGAAGAGTGGCTCGCTCTTTTGCTACGGGAGTGATGCCTTTGTATCAACATGTGGTGTTGGATCTGAGTGTCAAGCGGGAAGGCCATCCATAGTCTATTAGTCTTATAAACCTGAGTATATGTGTACAGCATACAAAATCTATTTTCCACAAGTGTAACACCCCTTAGCACTCCTTTCCCCCTTTCCTTGACTTGATGGGGTGAGCCCAGGCGATCGTGCCAACGTACGGCTCATCGGCTGATACATAGTCCAACACAGGGGCTAGCCGCATGTTCGGTATCGCAACGTGCCGCAGTGTGAAGCGTTGAAACCAGTCGAACACCAGAAGAAACCTGGCAGAGACATAAAACCACGTGTTTGCCCAGGCCTGCAGACGAGTCAACAGAGCCGAAGCACGCAGGTCCTTCTTCACCGGCGCAAGCCTTTGGTCGTGGTAAAGATCAAAGGCGGTCTTCAGCGCTGCGCGACTCAGGCTGTCGTCTTTCGAACTTTTGACTGCCGAATGGATCGCGTTGCAGACGGACACAATATCTTGTATCCCGTTATTCAAGCCGAGCGCCGCGTTGGGGGTGAATCTGTGGCAAGCATCCCCGACGAGAACGATTCGGTCGTGGCTGAAGTTCTTCACGACGCCTTCTCCCAAGTTTGCCATGCCCGCCTTGTAGCTCTGGAAGACATCTTTGAAGGACAAGGTTTCAGATATGGGATAGTCGGCGAAGGACGCCGCAAAGCGCTCGATGTCCTTCTCGGAATAATCCACCCGATTTCGAGTGGGCTTCTCGAGCTTCTCGTACAGGAAGATCCAACCCCTCTGCTTCCCAGCCAGATACCCAAGCGAGCGGTCTTTGTCTTGCGTCTCGCATGCATCACCTGGAGGAGACGAAGCTGGGCGGGGGAAAGTGCACCATAACATGCGATAGGCTGATTCGTAGGGCTGTTCTTCGTCGCAATCGGCTTGCCGACCTTGGCGTAGCATAGCCTGCCTCAACTGCCGCCTTGTTTGACTGTGAACCCCATCGGCCCCTATTACGACGGACCCCACAAAGGAGCTGCCATCTGCGCAAGTGACAGTAGCGGAGTTCTCGCTCTCCTCGATGGTCGTCACTCGTTTCTGGGTCAGAATCCTCTCTCTAGCCGCCGGGGGCAGACCCTCGTAGATGATCCGTACTAGGTCGGGTCGATGGAAGATTAATTGTGCACATCCGAGACTGGAAAGCAAAGTTAACTAGTTAGCATATTGAGAAGGGACTAGAGACTTGGAGGATTCATCACCAACCATTCTTTTAATAATCTGATTTGCGTGCTATCTCTGAATTTGTAACCATCACGCGTGAACGACTTCGCATGCCCGAGTTCGGCACCCGCAGCTTCAAGCTCTTCGCGCAGGCCGAACTGTGACAGGATGCGTAAACTTGGGGGACCAAGGACAACACTAGCACCGGTATTGTCGGTGATTGAGGTTCGCCTCTCAAGGAGCACAAAGTCTATGCCGGCGAGGTGCAGGGCATGGGCAGCAACTAGGCCCACGGGACCACCGCCTACCACAATTACTTTCGAGTTCATTGTTTGCCCAGTTAATTTCCTCGTGTATTATTCGTATATTAGTTACTCGGGCCCGTCCAAGACACCCTATGCTGTTCATCGGCTAAGTAATGCCCAGGAGGGATCTGCGACGTACCTATACTCGCACTACCTATGTACCCCGTTCTCCACCGCCCCATACTTCTCCTTTTTTACCTAATCCGGCATTTGACTTTCTCGGTAACTACCCGAAAGAGTAGTATTCTTGGCTACCTTCGCGACTCGTCAAGGTTGGCTACGTACCCAAGCACGTAGACTATATGTTGATAGGAGGTTGGGCGCATTGAAACGCAATAAATCTTGAATGAGAGATGCCGTAAAACTTCCATCGAAACCTTAGGCAACTATCCGGGCTACCGAGCTACAACGAAGCAACGCTCGGTAGTTAGATGCCCGAATAAAGCACTGCCACGAAGTCAAGGTTTTTGAAGGCGTACCTAGAGGCATTTATCATTCACTAAGTGCGACTGCTATACAATAGAGGGCCCAAGAAACCAGCCATCGTACACATTGAACACCAATCATGCCGTTCACAATGCAATGTCCCTTACCATTTAGGGCAACTATCGATTTATTGTACTCTGTAAAGAAATCTCTGAGCTAATTACCAGCGAAATTTTGTGTCCATTCCACGGATGAAGCCCAGCCGGAGACACTGGAGTGATGCAACATCAACCGGTACATGCCACAACTGATCAGCGCAAGTGCTGCTCGTGTAGACGACGTGAAGGGGCTTGACAAAGGACCAAAACTAGTCCCCGGGATCAACAAGCTTTATAAATAGTGACCAGGTCCAAGATAAATACTTTGATTCTAACTTATATGAACTTTGCAATGCCGGGAATCACGGGTATTCTAACCTGGCATGAGATACACTTAAAGGGGCTTTGGATGCGTATACTGCTGGACTTGAGAACCCTTATCCTGAGAACAATTCCATTAAACTCCAACCAAATGCAGGTGATATCAATAACTATAAGAGAAAAGTGTCGAAGTATGATACAAAGGAGTACACAAGCCCACTGGCGTCTACACTCTGGGCAGCCCTCTCTCAATCACCGTCCTTACAATGTCGACAGCCTCATCCAAGCAGCCCTCGAAGCGCGCGACGTCCCCCTCCCGCCCTTGCACCAGGATCAGCGGATCCGCGTGGTGGACCTCGTAGTGGATGAAAACCGTGTTCGGGCTGGGCATGAGGAACCCGCCCTCCTGCATGCGCAGGTAGCCGCCCGACCCGAGGCAGTCCGTCTTGGCCATCTTCGGCGACAGGTGCCTGTCGCTGGACTTCCACGCGGACGACCCGAACAGCGCCGGGAGCGGCTTGTCCTGCGCCAGCGCGGCGCCCATCAGCGCGTACAGGGGCTCGACGAACCCGCGGCCGTCGGCGACCCGTCGCAGCGACTGCACGTGGCCCGTGGCCGCCTCCTTGAGCTTGCCCGCCAGGTCGGCCACGTCTCCCTCGCCGCAGCCGCCCTGCTGCTTGAAGAGCCCCAGGGCGGCGTCGATCCAGCGCACGATGTCGGGCGTCAGGCTCTGCAGCCAGTCGATCCGGCCCTTGGCGTACTTGGCCACCGTGACGGTCTCCCAGACGGGCTCGTAGTGGCCGTAGAACATGCGCGTGGCCATGAGGATGGCGATCAAGACGGTGCCCTTGGAGCGCAGACCCTTGTTGCCGAGGAACGACCGGTTCAACGCCGCATAGTGGCGGCGCGTCGCTCCGATCGTCTGGTACTGGGCTAGGTTGCTCGCCGTCTGTTCGTGTATGGCCTGCTCAATGACGGGTGTGGTCTCCAAACTGAGCTCGCGCACTGTCGATGCAGGGAGCTTCGTTGCGCTGTCACTATTACCCAAACCTTTGGTGTCAAAGATCTCGTCAGTGATGTATTCGCTCAGCTGCCTCGTCGTCAGCCCGTCCAGCTTCGAGTTCTCTCCCACCAGAGAGGAGACGCCGTTAGCGGCGATGGTGAACTGCAGCATCTTGTCTAGCCAGCGGTTGGTGAGGTGGCGGTCGTTGAGCAGTATCGAGGTGCAGCGTTCCGAGGGGGTTTCGGGCGCAGTGTCGTCCAAGGAAACGACGAAGGCAGCGGACTCGATAGCCTCCAGCATCGCGGCGTTGGAGCCGAGAGCCATCAGCTGGGAGCGCAGCCCAGCCCACTCGTCTCGTTTCTTGGACGTCAAAACCGAGATGGCAGGCACAGGCTGCTCAGAGGACTTGAGGATGTCGGTAAACAGACTCTTGAGCGATGAGTAATCATCTTCTTCGTGTACGGCAATCTCGTAGAAGTGGCCTCTTCGCATTACCACCACGTTGGTGTTGGAAGGGTATTTTCGCGCCGTGTCGACTTCTTTCCCGGGCTCCTGCGAGGTATGGAATAGCCACTGCATCGTCTCCATACAGAGCGCCATGTCGTTCAGCGAGTTCTGCTCGAGGAGTCCGCTCTCAAAGCGCTTCTTGAAGTTGAGCGCAGC
The DNA here is from genome assembly GCA_022225965.2 of Diatrype stigma. Classification (NCBI taxonomy): domain Eukaryota; kingdom Fungi; phylum Ascomycota; class Sordariomycetes; order Xylariales; family Diatrypaceae; genus Diatrype; species Diatrype stigma. The sequence goes on from JAKJXP020000009.1 coordinate 480,587, forward strand.
TACGGTAATGATAGCTGCCCGCTCCGCCTGGGTGTGCTTCGGAGCGCCGTCGGTGAGATGGCCGATGTAGAAGAGGGCGTGATCTTGTAGAGGCTCGCGGCGCTCCAGATGGATGTGATTGTCATAAAAATCGAGTCGCGCATCCGGACCGGATGGGTTGGCCTTCAACGTATTCTGTAGTTCTAATCCCGACCCCATAAATTCTTCGACAACACGCTCCGTCTCCTCCAACTCCTCTGGTGAACAAATGGCTCTCCGCGATTCGGCCAACATGCGCAGAGTATCGGCAAGGTCTGGGTTAGGAAGGGGCCTCAACCTCTTCTGCGGCTCTTGCGAAGGCGAGCGTGTTGTTGGCCGAGTCGATGCCGGGAGTGCTGTACTGCTGCTCGCGTTGTCGGTGTTGTCGTCGTCTACAAGGGTAGAGCGCAGAGTCACTTTTTCCGCCAAGCTCCAGATATTCGGGCTATCCAGTACCTCCGACGACTGGATGGGGGCGCTGAACTCCCTCATGATCCAATTGCGAAGCTCAATCGCAATCAATGAGTCCAGCCCAAGGTCCGTGATAGACTCATCAAGATTAACCCCAGCAGGGTCAATCGACATGAGGTCTGCAAGCTTGGTACCAATGAGTTGGGCCACGAATCCCTCGATCTCCTCCATGTCGTCTGTCTGGCTGACGAGTTCTTCGAACGTCATGATCTTTTTGCCCGTGTCGGCGACTTGGGTTTTGGCCGTTTGGCGAACGTGGGTGAACATGAGCGTGTGGGCAGCACCGCTGACAGCAGTAGTTTCTGCTAGACTTTCTGGGGTGAACCCGATCACAGCCTGGTGGCATCCAGCTTGGCGTGCCTCAGCGCTGAGCGAGTACTCGAAGAAAGCCGCCAACTCATCATGGTAAATGGAGGTCAAGCCTTGTCGTCGCAGGGACTGGATGATGGCCGTGTTGTTGACCAGCCCGTCTTCAATTACACCAATATTCAGTGTCATGTAGAAACAATTGGAACTCTTGTCGAATTGAGCAAGGGCATCCTGTAGCGAGTTTGCGGCGTTGTAGTTGGCTTGTCCAGCCGTACCAATAATGTTGACTGCAGACGAAAGCGAGATGAAGAATGTCAAATCTTCTTTCGCAAAGACTCGTTGAAGGTTCAGCGTGCCCAACCCCTTTGCTTGGAGGACACCATTGAAGACTTCCGCAGACATGGTATCGAGTGTCGAGTCTCTGAGGACGACGCTTGCTTGGATGAGGCCTTTCACTGGAGGTAAGCCCATGGCCTTGATCTCAGACAACGCTTCTCTGATGCTGGTCTCTTGGGAGACATCACACTTGGCGCAGTGCAGCAGAGATCCAGGACCAAATAGTTGGAGTTCCTTCTCGATAGCTTCACGGTCAGTCTGACTAGCTCCGCTCCTTGAAAGTGTAACAAAATATCGTCCGCCGGCCTTGGCCATGAGACGTAGGAGCCTCTGACCCAAATCACCCAGTCCACCAGCAACGACATATGTAGCGTTGGAATCAAGTCTTGGGATCGTGTAGCTTGGTCTATTCGCCTTTACGGTGGAATTATCCTCGACTTGAACGACGTATTTTTCCATGCTATCTTGGCGAGACAGCTTGAGCGCTTCTTCGAGGCCATTCATAGGCACTATGGCTAGCTTCAGGGGCGCCAAAGACAGCCCCTGACCAACCACTGACATGACTTGTTCGAAGAGCTTAGAAGCTTTGCGTGGGTTTACCTGGACGAGGGAGCCGAGATCAAAGGTGGCCACTACCCCATTAACAGCTTGCACGTTTCCACGGCTTCGGATTTGCACTAATGTCCCAAATGGCTTCTGAGCCTTTGTAATCTCCATGGGAATTGGAGACCTTGCACAGCCAAGTATGACATCGAGACCACGGGGGCCGACAAGCTTTTGTAGCTGGTCTTTGAGGAAGGGACTATCGCGGGGAACGATGTGACTTGGTGGGATCTCGAAAGAGCCTTGTAACAACAGCGCCTCATCTGATCTATTGACAGCCGCAATAACCCGAGCTCCAAGGTGTTTTGCCACGAGCAGGGTGGCCTGGCCAATGTCGCTAGCAGCGCCATCGACCAAGACAACTTGACCTGTCTGGACGTCGGCGATGCCGACCAAGGCATGGTAGGCAGTCATGAATGAAACAGGCAGCGTCGCAGCAGTGGTGAATGGTATGTGATCTGGTAAGAGCTGCACCTGCGTTGCGGGGACCCTTGGGCGGTTTGCATAAGACGCAGCCGTACTCCAACCAACCACCCGATCGCCAACCTTGAATGCAGATACACTTGAGCCTGTAGCGACCACAATGCCAGCATACTCGTTGACTGTAGTGCTGCTATTTGTCTTCGATGTTACCCCGAATGCCTTGGACTCAATCTCGACGAAGTCCTCCCCGAGTGTATCGCGATGGCTTTCATCCTCAAGGAAAACAGCGTGGAGAGTAGCGCCATCGTTTGGGGTATCGAGCTTGAGCGGTACTCGAGAGCGCGCGAAATTCTCAGTCTCCGTGACTGTGTCATCGCTGCGAGCTATCTGAAGGTTCAGGGTGTTGTTGGGGATAACTCTTGGAACCAACACGTCGGTGCCGGTGTACACGTACTCTCGCTCTCGTGGGGCGCCTTTCCGGGCAAAGGATAGGATGATCTCAGAGAGGAATTCGCGCAACTTGGGGCAAACTTCTCGAGTAAAGGTCTGTTGCACATCGACCGTCACCATCTCGAGATGCTCATTTTCTGCGTGCGCAGTCCGCGCCAACCCCGTGATGAGGTGCTTCTTGGGGCTAACGATGTCCTTTTCGTCATCTTGCATGCTGACCCAGAGAACCTTGGAGCGCCTCTGCAAAAGGCCTACAACTTGCTGGAACCTCCCTGCTCCAATCTCGGAAAGAATGGGGTCAGAACCGTTGTCAATTACGATATTGATGGCGTCGTCATCTGGTCGCATGCTGTCCCAGGACGTTGCAATGGCCGTGGTGACTTGCACCCCTTTCATGCTCAGAGTGCTCGGCATTTTGGCCACAATTCTCCTTAGACTGCGGGGCAAGCTAGGCTCGAGGATAAATCTGATCTTGACGGAAGGAATAGGGGCACTATCAATAGCTCTTGCGACCATGAAACTGAGGTTATCGGCCTGTGCAGCGAACTGCAGCTTGAAGGAGGTCTGAGATAACGCACTAGACCATCCATCTACAGACAGCCTGTCGGTGTCCTCAATGAATAATAAAACGCCATTAGGCTTCAAGAGTTGACGCACGTTCGACAAGGTCGATTGCACGTCCGAGGCGGCGCGAAGGGTATTGCAAGCAAAAACGAGGTCATAAGAACCCTGCTGGAAGCCCTGATTGACCGGGTCATTGTCGATATCAAGCGCCTGGAACTTAACGAGACGTGACCAGTCTTGTAACTCGTTTGAGATGCTGTCGGGGATGATTTTAGAGGTAAAGTCGTACACATCTGGAAGGCTTTGGTGAGATTGTAGCGCCCCGAGGAATGCGGAGGTAACGTCTCCGGTGCCGTCACTAATCTCCATGACCGAAAGTCCAGACTGCTTGAGAGCCTTGTGCTTCAAGTATTCTGACAGTAAAACGTAACATCGACTGAGTGGGCTGTTTGGTGCCGTTGGGTCGGATGGCTGAAGCGATTCCGCTGAGATGAACCTCTCGTCTGGAACCCATTTCATTTCATAGCAGATGTTTCGTCCATCCTCGATATCCGCGGCTCCCAAGGATGCCGAGGCTAAGCTACGTAGCTCCATACCAGTGACGGAAACAACAGGAGTCGTCGTCGGGATGCCTCTACCAGGGAACACGACAAGGTCTGCCTCTGCCGCCCGGAAGCGACTCGACGTTAGGGTGGTTATTGCTGAGAGTATGGTTCCTGGCGCGCTGTCTACTTCTAGGGAGATGGCCACGTTATCGATGCGGACGGGCATCACAGAGCCCGCGCCAAGTTTCTGGTTCACTAGAGGTAGACTGCCATGGAGCAATATGTCAAAGGTAGAGGGATGGATAATGTGCGGCCGAATGTGGTTCGCTGGCATGACGGACTGCACATCAGGGATGGCGACAGTCGATACAGCAACGTCATCACCCATCTGCAGTTCTTCGATGCCGGAAAAGGTTGGACCGTACGCATTGCCAACTCTCCGAAGCTCCTGATAGAGCTCGCCAGACTGGATAATACGCCGGGCGGGAGATGGAGCGAGCTGGCTTGTCATGTCTCCATACGTGACCGAGGTTTCGAAGGAATGTACTTGAGATTCTGAAGCAAAATCGACAACGACAGATCCACGACAATTCTCGTTCCAATTCTCATCGCCCGTGAAAGCGGTAACCGAGAAGCTATTCGCCATGTTGCTGCCATTTTCGACACCTTCGGGGTTGAAGGCCAACTGAACTTCCACCCTGGCACGGCCTTCTGGGATAACGAGACCCTTGAGGAACGAGACATTCTGCAGCCTCATCCGTCGAATCTTCCGGCCTGGGTAGCGATCAGAAGCCAATTGTGACGCAGCCTCCATCGCCATACATAGATAGCCAGCGCCGGGGAAAACAATCAGTCCGTCGACGACATGGTCCCTCAGCCATGGAAGGCCCTCGACACCAACCATGTGTCTCCATACCGGCCGGAGAGGCGTGTTATCCGTCATCCGAACGCCGAGGAGGTCGTGGTAGGGGTGTTTGCGTAGGCGGTAATCTCGACTCAATCGGGATTCGTTCCAGTGCCTCTTGCTGTGATCCCACGAATAGGAGGGAAGATTGTGCAAGACAGTGGCATTCTTCCACGTCGGATCCGAAGCCGTGACGGCGCCTATGTCAAGTGAATATCCACGAGAGAACAAGGTCCCAGCCATGGCCAAGGCACTGTGGATTGCTGCCGTCCCGCGGACGAGGACCGAGGTGTAGCTATACGGCAAAGGCTCTGCCAAATCCGCAATGCATTGCCTTGCCGGCCCCGCCAACGCGGAATGGGGTCCAATCTCAATGAAGATCCGGTGAGGTTGTACGCCGCGCGAAGATGTGTAATCTGCCCGGCACAGCGCTTGCAGAGCATCGCAAAATCTGACCTTGTTGACGAGGTTCGAGGTCCAGTAGTCGCCGTCAAAGCCGCTTGATTTGAGAGACCCCGTGACGGAAGAGAACATTTTGACGGCCGTCTTTGGAAACTCGCTCTGGGGGATGTCGCCCAGACTCGCCCGGTACTCCGCAGCCGCTGCCTTCATGTGGTGCGAGTGATATGCCGTGTCGACCAGAAGCCTTCTGTTAAAAATGTCGTCTCGCGTCAGAAGGGTCGAGAGTTCTGAGATGGCGGCATCGTCTCCGGAGATCGTTACGCTGCTTGGGCTGTTTTGGCAGGCGACTACGGCCACCCCTTGCTTGAGCTGTTTCAAATAAGGGGCAATTTCGCCCTCTCCGACGCCGACAGCAAGCATGCCTCCATTCCCAAACCCCTTTTCTCTCGCGATCTTGGAGGAAAAGCCACGGAAATAAGCTGCCTTGATAGCCTGGTCATGAGTCAGGTGGCCTGCCGCATACGCAGCGGCGATCTCACCACTGGAGTGGCCAACCACCGCATCAGGATGGACCCCCCACGCGCGGACCAGGTCTACGAGAGCAACCTGGACTGCCGTCGTGACAGGCTGCGCCAATTCGGCCTCCTGTAATCGAGACGTTTGCTTTTCCCGGAGGAGCTCCTCGAGCAGGTCCCATGATGACCCGAGCTCAGCAAGGATCTGATTGGATTGGTGGATGGAGTCGTGGAAGACGGGGTCGGCAAGCAACTCGCGGCCCATGCCAGCCCATTGCGCTCCCTGGCCGCTAAATACGAACCCGATCTTGACTTCTGGCGAGATTCGGCTCACGGCATCTGGGCTCTGCGATGCCTTACCTAACGCCTCGACAAGCTCCTGCTGCGTGGTAGCCACGGAGCTGAAACGCCATGGCATGACGGATCGGCGTTCCGAGAGTGTGTAGGCCAGATCTCGGAGCGAGGTCGGATCTTTGTGCTTAGAGACCCATTCCGTCATTTTGCCCAACATGCTTTGCAGTGATGTTTGACTCGCGGCAGACAAGGTGAACAGGCGAGGGATGTTACTCCCCGCGATGGCCTCGTCGGCTTTTGCTCGCAACAGTGACGGCCGCTCCAAGATAGCGTGTGCGTTGGTACCTCCGTATCCGAAGCTGTTGACGGAAACCCGCGGAACGCCCGCTTGGGACCACGGCTGCAGAGTTCGCAGGACTTTGATCTTCTTCTGTTCAAGATTCAAGTTGGCTCTCGGGTGCTCGAAATTGACGTTGGGCGGAATCGCGCCCTTCTCTAGGACCAAGACGGCTTTGATCATAGCAGCCAGACCGCTAACGCTCTCCAGATGGCCGATGTTCGACTTGATCGAACCCACCACCAGGGGAGATGCGGCATCGCGATCTTGGCAGAAGACGCGGGATATGCCTTCCAGCTCCGCGCCATCGCCGGCCAGCGTACCGGTGCCGTGTGCCTCCACGTAGCCAACCTCCCGCGGCTGCAGGTTCAGTTTGTCCCATACCTGCCGTTCTAGCGCCTCTTGCGCAGCACCACTGGGGAGCGTTATTCCCGCCGTGTGGCCGTCCTGGTTGATTGATGCATCACGAAGGATAGCCCGGATGGGGTCCTTGGCCTTGAGGGCATCATCTAGCCTTTTGATGACCAGGGTGGCAATGCCTTCGCCGCGGCCGTATCCAGCACCCCGACTATCGAATGAATAGGACCGACCGTCTTTGTTTAACATGTGAAGGTTGCTCATCGAGATCATGTGGTCGGGGCTCAGTATCAGGTTGGCTGCGCCGGCCAAAGCCATGTCGGATTGCCCAGAACGTAGGGCCTGACAGGCGTGGCTGATGGCAGCCATGCCGCCTGAGCATCCCGTATCCATCGTCACCGAAGGGCCGTTCAAGTCGAATAAATGCGATATCCGATTCGCCAGGATTGCATCACCGGTTCCGGTTACATGATATTTAGGAATGCTCATCATATCCTTGTACGTATTCCGGTCGTAATCTCTGGTAAACATGGCCATGTAGACGGCCGTGTTGGACTTTTGGATGTCCTCTTGGCGAATTCCGGCGCTTTCCAGGGCCTCATAGGTCGTCTCTAGCAAAAGCCGTTGTTGGGGGTCCATCGACGCCGCTTCTCCCGGAAGCACGTTGAAGAACCCGGCATCAAATTCGCCCACATCTTGTTTGAGAAAGTGCCCGCCAACATGGTTATGAGTGCCGTTCATGTCATCTGGATCTGGGTGTAAGAAGGCATCTTCGTTCCATCTGTCTGCTGGAACTTTGCTCCAAGCACTCTTCCCACTTGCTAATAAGTCCCATAGCTTGTCGGGATTTGTGGCGTCTCCGGGAAATCGACAACCGATCCCGACAATGGCTAAAGGGATAGGACTTGTGCTCGTCATCCTGAAAATATCTGGGTATAGAGTTGGGTATAGAGCAAACGAGTGGGCAGGATGCGAGCGATGGGTTTAAGGAGAGGTAGCGTAAAATGAGAATTCTAGTATAATCTACATGAAGCAATACGAAGTGCTGGTATAATTGCAAAGCCACACTCTTGGTTGTGCGTTAAGATGGTAATAATGTAAAGCACTTGACATGATAGTCTCGCACTTCTCTGTTAATTTGTTTTATTGCTGTCAAGCCCGAAGCTTGTGATCACCGGTGGACTTGCCCTATTCCGCAGTCTCCATTGAGTCCTGAAAGTACACCCCAGTGGCGTGATTGGCACCATAGGCAAGGGTGAACGTCCGTAAAAAGCGTTTCCGGGTCCGGCGACCAAAAATGTACTAACTAGGAATTACCGATAACCTGGAAATATCAGGCCTCGAACCGCAATCGGCGGTCGTGCACCGCTATGGTTCCATTGGATCAAGGCCATATGCTAGATCGATCATAAGATGAGATTCTAAACATCAAAGTAAAAGGGATAACAAGATTTCCCCGTGGCTTGTAATGCGACAATACTCTAGATTTTACGTGCTATGACTTCTCAACCCACTCAACTTACGAAGTATGCATCTCTTACTGTGGATACACGGGAGCTTAGGTATAGTTTCTATTTTTAGAATTTAAGGGCCTGCTGCATCATCTCAACGTGACATCTTCCTTCCTTGTTCTTTTCTTGAAATCTTCGAAATCAAAAATTTCTTTGGACAATCTCATGCTCATTTTCGTTTGAGCCGCTCATCCCCAACGTAACAAAATGGGACTCTTCTCTGCAAAGCGGGCGCCACCGCCAACTGTGCCCACCGATGATATCACCCCGTTGCGGTTTGTAGACGAGCTCTACCCGGTGTCTTTTGATTTTACGCTTGTTTTTCAGGATGCAATGGATTCAGAGAAGCTTCGTGAGTCTGCGGACAGACTGCTCCAGAAAGAGGGTTGGCGGCAACTTGGAGCGAGGTTGAGACGTACGGTATGGCTTCTCATCAAGTCGAACGAATGCTTGAATGGTATCTTAATATTAATATGCTCCGCAGGAAAATGGTAGACTGGAATACCACTTGCCTGTAGCGTTCACCGAGGAGCGGCCTCTCTTCTTGTTCACTACGGATAAGCATGACATGTCCATTGACGATCATCCGGCCTTGAGTCAAATACCCAAAGCCAACAGCGAAAAGCCTACGGTATTCGAACCATCAGCAACCTCGTTCCGTTCATATATGCGCGCTCCCACGACCCCAGAGACCTTCGAAGATTGGCTTTACAATGACATCCCGCAGCTTGCCATCCACGTCGTCAACTTCGAAGACGCCACGATAGTGACCGTCACAATGCTCCACACGCTTACGGATGCTATGGGGCTCATGGCATTCTACCGAGCATGGACGGCGACCCTCCGGGGAGAGGAAGATCAAATTGCCCCCTATATCGGGTACAAAGACGAAGATCCACTGGAGGGTCTACAGCAAGGGAAGCGGGCCCCAACATACATATTTGCCGACCGGCTTATAAAAGGTTGGGGGTTCTTCAAATTCGTTATTCGAAATATGCTAGAGCGTTTCTGGTACCCCGAGGCCTCCATGCGCTTCGTATCCCTCCCGGGCAAATTCGTCAGCAAGCTGTCTGCATCCGCGAGGCAAGAGCTAGCGGAGGCCCAGAATCAGGACGACCTTTCCAAAGTGTTCCTTTCGGATAGCGATGTTATTTGCGCGTGGTGGACTCGGCTTATAGTCCGGGGGCTGAACGCTCCCCCAAGCCGCACCGTCTGCTTGACTAATAACTTCGATTCACGGGACATACTAGCTAAGATGGGCCTTCTTCCAAGCCCAAATATTTCCTTGCTGGCCAATGCTGCGTACTCTGCCCCTTGTTTCAATCCTGCCGGCAAGTATGCCAGCACTACCTACCCCCTGGGGTTGCTTGCGGATCAAGTGCGGAGCACGATCAAGGTCCACCGCACTGTGGAACAGGTTCAGGCGCAGGACGCGGCCTTCCGGGAGAGCAAGGCAAAGACCGGGCATCTGCCATTGTACGGCGATGCGAGCATGCTGCTTTGCGCCTTTACGAATTGCCATCGTGGAAAGCTTTTCCAGATGGACTTCTCGCCCGCAGTTGTCGCCGCCCAAGGCAATAAGCGAGAAGAGGAGAAGGAAAAGTCGAACAGGGGGCGGCCCGTGTTCATCAACTGCACGAGCATGGAGTCTCGCTGGTCATCACGCAACGCTACGGCGATCCTGGGGAGAAGTGTGAACGGCGATTGGTGGCTGGAGAGTCGTCTGCGAAGCGACGTCTGGTGGAAGATTGAACAGCTATTCAAAAGGATGTGATACTTACTGCAATAGCGCTTGTGTACGGTATATAGATTTGTTCATTTCAACTTGTATAGCATATCACCCTGAATCAAGTAGACGTTACTATTGCGACGATGTGACTATTCTCTCACGACAAGCATCGGATTTTCCGACTCCTGTTCCCCTTGGTATCCCATGATTTCCGCATTACGACCGTGGAGACACTGTAACTCGTAGGTACATCTTCTAGGTAGTTAGCGGAAGTTTACAGCGTCTGAAAGTTTTCCTTTTACGGACAATCAGGGGTCTCGGATTGCAACCCGATTGGATCGGCCTGATGAGTAAGCGTTCGGTCTCTCAGAAACCGGCAGTTCCGGTGGAGAGCGCTGGGTACTAGGTACAGGTACAGTAGCGCTAACCCTAGCCACCGAGCCAGCGAACTTACGGGCTACATGTATGTATGTTTGTTGGATGTCGATACTTATTCGTTTTGCTTGTGTTGATGGATGAGGAAGACCAGAGGTTTTAGTAGTTACATCGCAGACATTCACTACTCCGACTAATAATCATTTTATATTTGTTGAATTCGGATATTTTCTCTTAGAGCCCTAGATCTTCCACTGCTACGTACTTGTTGTAGTAGCGCAGGGTCCATTCTCCAGACAAGATCCAACAATAACAGTGCCGTCTTATCACTAACACTCGTGACTCACTTCTGGCTCCAGGCCGCAGACAAATTTCCTCAGTTCATATTCGGTTATCATAGCTGATATGACCACATTCCACACAGCCGCAGTCCCTGCGGACACCGCAGAGCGGCCTACTATTCCCTCGGCCTTCGGCGCATTCCAGGACACCAGGCTCAGATTCGACGAAGTAGGCAAATCTACACAGACTCTCGGTTTCTGGGACGAAGCGTACCCGCACCAAGCTCGCCTGGTCCTAGCTTATGTCGTAGAAGCCTTTGCCGAGCTCGAGTCCAATCTGCAACATCTTCAACCCGGCGATGCGGTGCCGCAAGTCAAGGCGCTGGATAAGCATAAGCAGCTCGTGCGCCGGTTCTACAGCGTGCTCGAGGACGGGAATGTCATCGCGTTGGAGGAAGGTGGGAAGTGGGTTCGAACCGCTGCCCCTATTGATCCTACGCCGGCGGAAACCATATACCACGAGATCATTGACCTTCATCCCCAGCACGCTGATGTGAACAAGCTGGTAAGGGTGGTGGGGTCGCAATTGGCTGCTTGCTTGGTCGGCGATGTGGACGGTTTGCAGCTAGTCTTTGGCAACAAGGAGAACAAGAAGTTGTTAGACGATATGTATGAGTTCTGGCCGCTTCTTCGAACGCCAACTCTACTTCTCGGCAACTTCTTAGCCAAGGCCTTATCCAACGCAGCGGGTAAAGGCAAGTTTCGCATACTGGAAATCGGCGCAGGCACCGGAGGCACAACTCGACACATCATCAGCCGCCTACAGAGCCAGGGGATCGAATTCGAGTATGTGTTTACGGATATCTCGGCCGCCCTCGTCGCCGCAGCCAAGAGGCAGTTCAAGAATGTGGAAGGAATGTCGTTCGAGCTTTTGGATATCGAGAAGCCACCCAAGCCGGAGTACGAAGGAGCTTTCCACTGCATTATTTCAACCAACTGCATTCACGCAACGAAGAATCTGGACGTGTCCCTACTTCATCTCCGAAAGATGCTACGCGAAGATGGAGCTTTGACGTTGGTTGAGATGACGCAGCAGTTGTTCTGGCTCGATATCGTGGTAGGCCTTTTCGAGGGATGGTGGCTGTTCGAAGATGGCCGCACGCATGCGCTCATCGATGAGAAGCAATGGGCAGAACGGATGAAGCGGGCAGGGTTCAAGGAAGTTCTATGGACAGAAGGCGACGCGCCGGAGTCCAAGACTGTCCGCGTAATAGGAGCCTTTCCCACTAAGGAAGTGTCCAAGGGTGTGGCCAGGTCGGCTTTGGAAACCGTTGTCTACAAAAGGATAGGGGATAAGGAAATACACGCTGACGTATACTACCCCACGATAAGACAGCTGGGGAACAAAAAAAGACCAGTCGGTACGTTGTATGCCTGTGCTGTGGACATTGCACTACTGACGATATAAAGCTTTGATGATTCATAGTGGCAGCCATATCACTTCCTCCAGGAAAGACGTCCAACTCGCCCAGATAGAGGTTCTGCTCGAGAGAGGGTTCCTCCCAGTCAGTATAGACTACCGACTAAGCCCGGAGATGAATATTTCGGAGGGTCCGATGGTGGATATTTGTGATGCTCTCTACTGGGCACGCAACACATTGCCGCATTTGCAACTACCGCAGCCGGGACTCGAAATCGATGGCAACAAGGTCGTCGTAGTGGGGTGGGCTTTGGGCGGGCAGCTCGCCATGTCGCTTGCCTGGACAGCCCCTCAACGAGGCCTATGTCCGCCGGAAGCGATCCTCGCCTTCTATAACCCCGCCACCGGCCACGGGAACGAAGAGAAGGCTCTGCCACAACCCTCCACCGATGAAATCAAGGCAGTCAGTGCACGCGCACAGATTCACCAGGGCAACTACCGAACGCCGACGTTCCTGGTCCACGGTACGGCCAATGACTTAATCCCTTCTTGCTGGGAACAGAGTCAAGATACATACGAGGCCTTGGTCGAGCAAGGTGTGGAAGCTGGCGTGGCGTTGATCCAGCATGCGCCGCATACGTATAATCCGAACAACGACAGCACCTTAAACTCGGCAGGATGGAAGGCGGCGGTCCAAGGATATGAGTTCCTTAGCTCATACGTGTTTTAGAATGTCGGATTCTATGTAGGATGTTTGAATAGGTAGCGTTGCAGTCAGTCTCCTGGAAATTGCAGTTATAAAGTTAGCTTCGACATGCCGACGTTCCCCTGCCTTCATTAGAACAATATAAAATCTTCACGCTAATGATCCGAAGGATCGATGTTGGGATTCGACCTCTTGTACACATAGCCGTTGTCAACACCCATGCTACGACAATAAAGGGGTACACGAAGGTCACGGTGATGACGCCTACTAAACTAGTCTCGCTGTTGAGCCGTACCTATCACTAATCCATTAAATATTAACATTATGTAACTCTATTAATCGACATCACCCAGGCCCCCTTTGTGCTTTCTCAACACCTCCAAGACCTCCCTCCAGACCCGCTTCTGCAAACCCTCCCACTCTTCCTCCGTTCCAGGCGACCAGTCATCGAAACGGTCGTTCACCCACAACCTCCCATTCGCCTCTTCTCCCTGCAACAACCCCGTCACCAGCGTCCTAGCCCCTTGCTCGGACGTTCGCGCAATGACGGCATTGAAGGCCGTCATGAACCATCGCACGCCCGCCGGGAACGCCCTGTACAGGTTCGTCTTGCACTGGCCCGGACAGCACGCCAAGACGATCGGGCTCCTTTTCGGGGCCTTGCCGCCGAGCTGGCCCTGGCTCCCGCCGAGATGCTCCACCAGGCCCTGGAGGACAAACATCAGCAGCAGCTTCGCCTCGTAGTACGCGCGCTGCGTGGTCCAGCGCTCCGCGTCGTTGAAGAACGCCAGCGCGCTTGCCGCTGGATCATCCACGAGGGGGGCGACATCCGCGCTCGTGACGTTGCAGTAGCTGATGGAGTTCACGAACTCCAGCACGCTGCCCGGGGTGCTCCGGAGGAGCGGCAGGAGCTCGAGGGCGATGAGCGCGGGGGAGAGCACGTTGACCTTGAGCGTGGTGGCCCAGCCGTCCTCGGTCGTTTCCCGCGTAGGCAGGGCCAAGCCGGCGCTCAGCAGGACGCAGTCCAGCGTCTGTGTCGTCTGCTTGATGGCATCGGCGAATTGGCTGACGGACGCAAAGGAGGTGTACTCGACCGGGATGACCTCGACAACCGAACTGTCCAGTGATGCCACTTTGGCGAGAATATCGCTCTTCGTGGCCTCGCCTTTAACGACGTCTCGCGTGCCAAGGATCAACTTCTTGGGCTTGAGCGCTGCGATTTGCAGGGCTGCTTGAAACCCCTAGGCAGTGAAAGGAGAGCCATATTAGCTACGTAGTTTCGACATGGAATATACTGTATCTCACGCCAAGGGGAGAACACACATACGATACCACTAGCACACCCCGTTATAACCACCGTCTTGCCTTCGAACGACCCACTAGGCGGCTCCGCTGGAGGGTTCAGCCCTCCTTGACGCAAGTAACCAACTGTGACCTTGCCGTGAGGTCCGTTAAACTGCACCATTTTGAAAGCGACCTTTGAATTTAGTTTCTCGATACCTAAGATCCGGCTTTACAACCTCAGTCGTAGGTGACGGCTTGCGATACATAATATCTGACGGTCACTTACATAGCCGGACCTACCCAGTTAAGGATAGGCGAGAACTGTCTATTGCCTATTCAGGAAGGCACTTCTGCAGATCATAGGCTAGCCTACATGCATGCCTAGAAGGAATCCCATCATCACAGCGGCGGCGCGTTGACGAGGATACGCAAAGAATTGAGAGCCAGTCGATTAAGTGGTGATGAAAGGCTGTGTATGGACTCCCATCGGAGGAGCTAGGTCTGTCTATTTCCATATCGTACAGCGTTGTTGGCTCTATACAACGGCATCTTTACATTGACATGACAAGCATTCTTCAGCCAGTGAAGTTCAACCCTCAAAACAAAGGTCCGTGATGATCTTGGCAGATTCGACTCTCCCGCCACTTTTCCGACACACCTCTCCCAGCTCCGCCGCCTTCTTTTTCATAACATCAGCATCCCCCTTTTTCTTACCAACAGTCTTCAACAGCGCCGCACCAAACTCCTCCCCATCCACTAGGTTGGGGGCCACGTAGTTTTCATTATCAACCTTGCAGTTATAGCCTATATCGCGGTTTCCGTAGGTACCAATCCCAAGGTACTCAACACGCGTGGCGTAGTCAAAGGTATCATACCACATCGCAAGCACAACTTGCGGAACACCAGCCCTTTGTCATCAAGTCAGCATCATGACGCGTACAAGTCTCAGGCACAGCAAAGGGTCAACTTACCAAGTCGCCTCAAAATAAGAATTCGCTCCGCCATGATGCACCGAGCACACGATATGGCCGCTCCTCAAAATCGCCACGGGATCCGCCTTCAGCCAGTTCTCGATCCGGACCCTGCCGTCCTTGATCTCCTGTCCCAGGATCGCGTCCAAGTTCTCCTGGCCGCCTTTCTCGGAAGTCGCCTCCCGCTTGAGCTTCCACAAGATCTGGATGTCGGGCCGGGCCTCTAGGAGAATGCGCAGGCCGAGCGCCTGCTCCTTGACCGTTTCCGCGTACGCTTCGAAATGCGTGCCGAGGGACACGAGGACGGTCGGCCTCTTCTGGAGCCAAGCGAGGAGGTCGGGGTCGCTCTCCTCGATGGGTGGGGAGGCGACGAGGATGGGTCCGCAGTCGTAAACATTCGGGGGGAAGCTCATGGGGAGATCGACGGCTGGGAGCGAGGGGGTGATCTGGGGGACGCCCTTCGCATACGGCGTGAAGCTTCCCAACGCGCCCTCGATGCCGTGCTCCTGTCTCGCTCGGTTCAGGGCTTGGACCTGTGGGTGCGAGTGGCATCTCTTTGAAACCAAGTAACAGTAGATATTTTCCGGGATTTTACTCCAGGGCACGGGATAGTTGAAGCCTGTCGAGAATCTGAGAAAGCTCGATGTTAGTCGCTGAGAGAGGTGTATTCTAGGTGCCGCGGGGGGGGGGGGGGGGGGGGGGGGGGA